>CM068589.1:41862790-42401142 GCA_035048485.1 Pteria penguin
TTATGATTGTATGTCCATACGAACAAAAGCATATTTGCTTTATTGGATAAATTCTGGATTTACAAAATTTCATCAACTTAATTTCATGAACTTTTTCGTTGGTGTATCTGCTCCACAATCCTCGTTAAAACGATGTTTCGTGAATATAGCATAAACAAGATCGTGGCAAAATAAAAGTCACACGAACAATAGAAGTAATTTTCAGTATTACTATTACGTAAGCCTTTATCTTAGCCATCACACGCAACTTTTTATTTCATGATCATTTCATAGAAGCTGACATTTATGGTACTAAGCATCCTGTGTGCATCACTATTTGGCCCCGTGTGTTGTATACTGAATATTGTCATGTCAGTGGAGGTAAGATTTTACAATACAATTCCTAATAAAAAGTACTGAGTTGACAAATTTCTGAATTGTGAGTACAATCATGAATTTTTGGACAATCAATGTCTCTCTCCTGTAACTTCAGTTTCCCCTTCCCCTGTGAACAAAATTATATAGGTAAAAGGAAATTATACTTCTTTTCCTGTTATCCAACCGACCTTATTTTGGCCTTATGTAACAATATATGACTAGAGGTCTTGTATTTGGCCCCTCTACAGCCTTATGCAGACTTTTACTTGAACGTTACACGCTGACTAACAGGGCGGTGGGGACTATATGACGGGCCTTGTCCAAACCTCTTTCAGAGGAGACATGGTCCGGAACTTCGTCCCCTCTGACTGTTAGTCGGGACTACTATAGATCGAGGGTCTTAGCTCGCTTTCAGACTGGCAGAGCACGGTTTATCATGTTGATGTCGCATATATTTTTATATCATTATGTGTTTTACAATACTTTACGTGTTTATATTTTTATGACCTCTCAATATGCGATATCTGTTGACCCTTGTTCTTTACATGGATAATTATTTATAAATTTTTAAATGTACGTCCTTTGATTGTTCTGCTGTTGCGGTGAGTGGGAAGGTGGGCCCGTAAACCGGTTAACCACACCATTTGTTTGGCTTTTGTCAAATTAAATGACCGTCTTAAGTCGGTATCGTAATTGCACTACAATCAAATATTTTTGTAATATGTTATATGTACTAGTACATTATTTATATTCATGTATTTTCTAGCTCCATGGCGACTTCTGCCACATAATTGAGCCAGTAACTTCTCTTTTTTCTTTCTTCAGAAAAGAGTGTTACAGTTGTTATATTTGTCTTTCATCAACGTTTTACTATTTCATATTTGAGATCGATAATATCTAGTAACATCTAGTAGCAAATAACGAAGAAACATTTGATAAATTTCACTTTCAACAGCGCCACAGTATTGACCAGACGTCTTACCGATGGATGGTACCCATTCTGATAGCTTTCTTCGCATTTAATGAAATTGTGTTGTCGATTGTGTCAGCCTCCATCTGCTGTTGCTGTGCTGTTATCAAGACAACGAAGGTATTAAATTACGCCAGTCACGTGATAACACGACTCGTTTCTCATTAATTCTCTCGATACATAAATTTTGTAAGACATTAACAATTTTGCAAGAACCTCATTTCGTATTTGTCTGATTTTTATGTGCTTCAACAATAATTTTGTACAAGACGTAATCTATAGACAGACAAGGGAATTTATTATAGTTGAAGAAAGGAGCAAGCGTAGGGTGATTAAAGATGAGCTTTTCTAAACATTGAAGACATTTAAAGTTGCACTAGCTGTCATTTTCCGTATTAAAAACGAAAGCTGTAACTTTTAACCCTGGACTCTCTCCTGAAGTTAAGCCTTTATACGAAATTACAATGTTATATAAGTTCGGTTAGTAGTGGAAACAATCATTAAAATGTTATTAAATAATTACGACCTACCCGCACAAAGTCGGTAATTTTTTCTTCACCTGGCATGCTCAGTGTATCAATGACCTAGCCAACTAACGCGAGATTAGGAAACTTTCACGAATAACAACAACACTGGTGACATAGACAAAGCTATCGGAGATGAGACATCCTCGATTAAAGACAGAATTCGATAACATCAGGGATGAAAAAAGTCTGTGACGAAACATTTTTAGAACAAAAACAACAAGGAAGTTGCACTAGAGCGATGGGAAAGGGGGAGAGTTGTCAGTTTACACAAAATATTTCGCACGAGTCTTCAATGTTTACATTTTTCAATACCACGTCAGCACGAGGCCTTGACATTCCATTGTATTGATTACTTGCGTGTTTGTATTATGAAAGCGGTCCGATATTTACTGTCATTAGGTAAGGTCATCTCTTAAAATTAACTGTTGATAATAATGTGTAAAGTGGACGACATGAAAGAAACGTAAATGCATTTTGTAAAATTCTTTAAAAGAAATTGTTTTAAGAGTCCCTTTTTGGGGCCCCTCGATCAAATCATGTGGGACTACTAATGTGACATAAAGCTTTAAAATGTTCGTTGTATATAGCCAAATTACTATTGACAGTATTACTAATGACATTTTTACTTTTCTTCTGTGCATTTAGTATGCGCCTATATATCTTTGAGTTTAAAAAGCTGGATAAAACATGTTTTATGAAGATATACTCAGGGACACACTTTAGTACATTGTTTTTATCACGTGATTTTCTGACCCGATCTACATACGTGTCAAATGTTGTGTAAATGGTGAATGTAACGGACCATTTCCAATTTTTCCGGTTTATAAAAACGTGTCAATGTCGTCAAAAGAGTTGACTTTCGATGTAGTATAACTTCGTTTGTAGTTTCATTGTATGTAATTTCAGATAATTAGATTAAACATAACTTTCTTGTTATATCAATTTTGACAGCTAATGCAACTTTAAGTGCTTTAGTTTACAAAAATTAATTCTACAATAAACAGATTGTTATGTTTATCATTATATTTTTTTTGTAAATCAAAACTATATTCTTATATAATTTGATTTAGGTAAGAGTATTACTTGCAAAACAAGATGGTGTTGAAGATAACAAATATTCCCCAATCGGGTTGGACAGAGAGCGATCGAACGATTCAACTGAAATATTCACTACAACCGATAGAGAAGGGAGACCACTTGACAGAACAGCAAACGACTACAAAATGTCACGTGGGAATGGCAAATTAGGAACAGCTGATGATTACCGACCGTTGACAAAGGACTCCGTGTCCAGTTACCAAAGGCTGAAAAAATTGGCCTTCCCAAGTTCCTCCATGCCAAAGGCAAGAGAAGACCCTGTCGACCGATTCTGAAAGACATGGTCTGGTGACCGACAATGGATGTTTAAATGATAGACAAATACTGATTTCTTAGCAATCAGATTATTAATAGCTAAGACGTTTCAATTCTGCTCTGTCAGGATTACAGATATATAACACGTCTTAAGTAGCCAATCAAAATTTGTACATAGCATTGGCGTTGTAAAACGTGCTTAATTTATTTTTTATGTTTTGATATTTCCCGTAAGTTAAAGTTGATCACAACCAAATCAATTGGACTATATGCTTTATATAGGTCATAGAACCGGAAGGTGTCACTTTACCGCAGTTAGACTGTACCTCAGTGTATTGTAAATAATTACTCAACATATTTAAAATATTCAGTAATAAATACTCGATCATTCAAATGGAAATTGTAGAGGAGCAAATGTGATACATACTAATCAAAATAACTGTATTTGAAAATTGATTTAAACTACGAGTTTTCAACTATGAATTCGAATAGTACGAGTGGATGTCCAGCACTGACACGAATTTCTGGTTGCTGGTTTCAGGAAGAACAATTAATGTTTTACCAATTAACCATGATTAAAAAAGGGCCTTATGCTAGATGTCCTACGTTTTGCCGGAATTTTTATTATGAAGTTATTGTATCAGCAGAGTGTCGTCAGAGTAAAAGGACGTAAATTTTAACGGAAAAATATCGAATATCTGGCATGGAATGAAATAAAAGATCAGTAGGAAAAAAAAGTTTGTTGCACACCAGAAATCCGAAAATAGTAAGTAACTATGTGACGGTAGCACTCACGACGAAATATCACGGCTTCCTGAACCTATATACGGCATAGGTGGTCTACTGTTTGGCAATGACAAGTACTATGAAAACTGGAAATAGAAAGATGCCAGGAACCTGCTTTGGTAATATACAATACTAGTGAAAATGCCAGTCTATACTGTAATTAAGACGATGACATAGACATCTTTCCTGAAAATTATCATGCAATAGCATGACTTAGAGGTATATGGCTCTAGGAAATTAACTCCCCACCGCTTTACAACATGTTGATGGTTATGTCTAGGGGTAAGACTTTTAAGCGCACTGTATTGAGTGATTGAATGGCACATTCAAATTAATCCCAAATGGAGGACAAACTGTTTATAATCTTATCTATATATAAAATCCATTAGGCAATACTGTTTCCAAGACATTACATCACTAATTTACACAAGACATTTCAAGAAAACATTTTTGTCAACTGGAAAGTAAATGGAATCCCTTCATATAATGATTAATTGATTTCTAAAAGATATTGTCATAGTTTGTTTTAAAAGTTGTTTATCTTAAAACATTATTTCCGTGGTAGATTGTTTTTGTATCAACATATAATATTTAACTGCTTTACCATATATGATTACTGTTCCTTCCTTCTGTTTAATTCATGAATGTTTGTGCATTACACTTGGCTTTTATCTACCTGAAATTGATACTTCAATAACAATTCATAACTTACATCTGTCGAGTATTCCAGGAAAGTCGATTGAATATTGAAATAATATGGCCAATGTAATATAGATTTGAAAATGATTCGTTTTTAAGTGCATTTGTTTTACATCGTGACGCTAGTCTTTTTGGAAATGGAGTAAATTTCAAACTTCTAGACACAATAGGCGATATTTCCAATTGTGTCAGCCGAAATTTGAGTCCGGATTCGGCTGAAAATGGGAAACAGCGACTTCCTGCATTGTAACTATTTTTTGCCATATTCCATGTCTCGAGATTTTTTTCGAAGGAGGAGTGGAGTTTGGAGGATTTTTTTTCTCTACATGTTTTGGCAGATGCTGTATGTGGATTTGTTTTGCTTGCAACATGCAATAGAATCAAATTCATTTGTATTCTACAAGAACCGGTCGTTCTCGTACTATTAAAAATAAAATAGATAAATGAATAAACAACAGCAAATTTATCTTATCAGTATTTTATCATTTTAATGAAAAAATGCTGAATTTGATTGTATTTAGAACAAAAGTTAAGAAATAATCACTAAAGATCAAGACATCCAAGCAGGCATCTATTCCAACCACAAAGATAAAAGATATTTATGTTCTATATTTATTCAACACATACTGTAATTATGATTGGTGAAGATAATTATGAAAAATTTAAAGAAAATTAATACCATGGATACCAGTTGTTTTTGTATTCACAGAAAAAGATAATATCAACTGCATCATCTCTCGCCATTGGACAAACATCACCTTGAGCATACTTCCAGTATTGAAGCACAGCTTCCCCATACGTATTGGAATAGTGACGAGGTTTGCCATTGTCTATGTTCATTACACCACTGCAGGGGACATACTCCGGTGGATACGTGCCTGATTTACGACATTTTGGAGTGCATATGCGACCGCATTGATCAAAAGCAGTAAGCATAAACTTGGAAGAGAAATTCTTTTCTGGCCTTTTGAAAGCAATGTATCCAATTTTTCCATCAACAGCTTGTCTGTTGTCAAGGAGTACGTACTCACTAAATGTTCCTCTGTAATTAAGACCCTGCGATGTGATAATGACCTTGAAAACGCCAGCATTGTTTTCAATGCATTTTTCGTAAGCCAGTGGTTTCTCTGGTTTAACCGTATCCTTTGTCTTTCGATAATGACATTCATTGTACATATCAGACATTTGATCAATTTTCCCATGGGATACCAGGTGGGAATGGAATACTGTCTTTGATTGACGTAAGCGAAGTATTTTCACCGGCATGTATACCCAAAGGTTGCTATCGGACTTGCAATTAATGGTGAATTGGTTTTGAATAGAAAACCCGAAACATTGTTTAGTAACCATTTTGTCATTGAGACTATGAAATGCCGTTTTGAAATTCATAGCAAAGGGGAAATGTTCTTTTATAAGGTCTGGTATATTAGGTATTTTTATATCTAAGGCAAGTGGTGCTAAATATGGTTGTGCAAGATGGACGTCTATTAGATTGGATCGTTTCCAGCGTCCGAAGGGGTATTGATAAGGGTTTTGATAGTATGGATCATAAAAGAAACCACTTTGGTGGGATGTGGACTGTATATTCTGTTTTATTTGGGATGCACATTTCGTAGTGTCCGTTCGGATGCATCTCAGGTACTTGTTAGCACATGTATTTTGTTGACAGGATGGGCGGGGTTCGTATCGTATTTGTTGATACCATTTCTTTCCAATGCTTTCTGCATTTGTAACAGAAACACGGTTAACTTTTATATTTAGTAGATTTTTATGCGGTGCGTGTTCTCCAGTTATATTCTTTGGATATTGCCACGTCGCGGTGTTCCATTCATTATTTTTTTGCCAAGTCCACCATAAACAGTCAACGAATGCATGGAGCAAGAAAAACACTGGGTCACTGGGGGCCGATTCTAATTGATTCATGTTACCTCCTATCCACTTATGTACCTGGTTGTGATACACTTCTACTTTAGAATTAAATTCTGCATACGACTTTATACTCATCACTGTTTTTATATTGCTTTCGGAAAATAAAGACCCCACTGAAACTCCCAAATTTCGTACTATATTCCAATGAGAAATGGGTCCGTTTTGAATTGGCCCATTTGAACCATCATACGCGTTGGCGACTTCACCCATGAAATTGTTATGCCACATCGTTGACTCACGTGAATCGACGTCATTCATGTTATCGTCCAGACTGCAGTCCCAGTAGGGAATGGTTACAGATGGTCGCTTCGTTCTCAAGGCATTCTCCATTCTGTAAAAAACACATATGTTTTAATATCTGAAGCAATTTTAAGCACAAGTTAATGATAATACTCCCAGATTTCTTGTTTACCTATAGTCTATATCGAAATGTGGTGCATAGTTTTCAGTATTGTGACCATACCAAAGTTAGCTGGACTCTCTCACATGTTCCTATAAGTAAGAGTGTAATCAGTTCCAGCACAGGGATCAAACTTTCTATAAGATTATACCATTATTGTATATGTTTGCATGCGTCTCGTGAATCTCGGGCAAAGGACTGATGGAGTATAAAATATTAGAAATAGTTTATTGATTACAATGGTATAGTATAAGCCCTATTGATATGCGATTAAGAAAATTTGATTTATATCTTCTCTCGGCGATAACCATTCTTTAAGGAAGAGAAAGTGCAATATATATGTGGAACAAAGTATGTACTCAAACATGAAAACAGGAGGAGAAATGAACTATATAATAAAGAAACAATCTTTAGTTTTCCTATAGTATACAATCATTTACGTAGCAAACTATATACGTCATAGGTGACTTGACAATATGCAAATATGAACTGGACAACGCATACGTGTATTATGAATGAATTTACATTATTAAGACACTTTATAATGCAGTGCCATCAAACATTCATAAACAATGAAAAATTTTGAATATGGTTTGTATGTCTCGGTTAAAATATTACATTAGTGGTAATTATGTCAAATTGTCTATATTTGACAGCATCAGTCGGTTATTTATCAAAAACATGAAAAGAGTACCGCAATAGTGTTAAGGCAATTCACAATTATGACTCCAACCCAACCCACCCCCTTTTTTTCTTTGTTTTTGCAATTAAGCATTCACAATATTAGGCTCAGTGCAATAATCTTTCTGGTATAATATGGTACTTATCGATTACGTGCTTATGCCTTTTTCCAATATTCATCGATATCTGCTAAACAAACTATAGACAGCAATATATATATATATACATGTAAACTATATACTATTCTAGACTATATACATGTAAACATTTGCTTTCACATTTAAATTGTTCAAAGAATCTGTCATGTATCATATACATGTATTATTTCAAAACGGCGAACATTAAAGGAAAACAGTGATATTGCTATTTATCAGATAAATGTGATCTACCAACTATATATTGGCTCCCAAAACTACATAAAAGTCCATACAAATCACGTTTCATATCTAATTCTAGCCACTGCTCTATTACGGTACTATCGAAGAATTTTACGTCTGCTCTAAATGCTATAAAAGATCATATTATCAAATATTTTGATGTCGCATTTTATAATAGTAACATCAATTACTTTTGGTCGATTAAACATTCTCATGAAGTTATAGACAAACTTCTTTCGCTAAATTTCAAAGCGACTCAAATTTCTACATTTCATACTTCATATAAATACTGGACTTGCAAGAAATTATGTAAAGCACTAGATTTTCTCATGAATAATAATTTTGTGCAATTTGATGGCAAGATATATTAACAAATAGTTGGGATTGCTATGGGTACTAACTGCCCGCCTCTGATAGCAGATTTATTTCTTTATTGTTATGAGAGGGATTTTATGGTTTCTTTTCAAAAATCAAAACGTTTTGACCTCATTGAAAAATTTAATAATACTTGCAGATATCTGGATGACATTTTGGTTATCGACAGTCCTGAATTCGAACAATTTATATCAGAAATATATCCACCAGAGCTCACATTGAATAAAGCTAAAACTTGAGATAAATCTACACCTTTCTTAGATTTAAACATCAAAATTATCAACCACCTAATATATACTAATATTTATGATAAACGTGAGGATTATAGATTTCCTATTGTAAATTTCCCTTACTTGGATGGCGATGTTCCTCGACTACCATCATATGGTATCTATATATCTCAATTAGTTCGATTTGTCAGAGGCTGCACCGATGTTTTGGACTTTCATAAAAGAAATAAACAAATTGCTACTAAACTTTTAACTCAGGGTTACAGATAAGAAGCTAAGAAAAACATTCGGCAAATTCTTCAGATCTTATTCAGAACTTCTATCTAAATTTTGAAATATTTCTTTTCAACAGTATGTATCCAATGGAATTTCCCATCCTAATTTTTACGGTGATGTCGTATATAAACTAAGGAAAGTAAAAGGCTCCGATAACGTTATTTTATCATGTAATAAAATAGTCAAACGTCTTCTAAATAGACAATATGATATTGAGATCATCCAAAAGACTATAGGTCTTTATTTGGCCCCTCTACAGCCTTATGCAGACTTTTACTTGAACGTTGCATGCTGACTAACAGGGCGGTGGGGACTATATGACGGGCCTTGTCCAAACCTCTTTCAGAGGAGACATGGTCCTGAACCTCGTCCCCTCTGACTGTTAGTCGGGACTCCAATAGATCGAGGGTCATAGCTCGCTTTCAGAGTGGCAGAACACGTTTTATCATGTTGATGTCGCATATATTTTTATATCATTATGTGTTTTACAATACCTTACGTGTTTATATTTTTATGACCTCTCAATATGCGATATCTGTTGACCCTTGTTCTTTACATGGAGGATTATTTATAAATTTTTAAATGTACGTCCTTTGATTGTTCTGCTGTTACGGTGAGTGGGAAGGTGGGCCCGTAAACCGGTTAACCACACCACTTGTTTGGCTTTTGTCGAATTAAATGACCGTCCTAAGTCGGTATCGTAATTGCACTACAATCAAATATTTTTGTAATATGTTTTACGTTCTAGTATATTATTTATATTCATGTATTGTATAGCTCCATGGCGACTTCTGCCACATAACTGAGCCAGTAACTCCTGTTTTTTCTTACGTAAGCTGCTGCAATCATTCAGAGAATATTGCGCTTATACAGTTATGGCACCTGCCTAGTGCATTGTTTCATGATTGTCTCCTACGCAAAATGGTATCTTTTATGCGCCAAAATATACCTTGACAGAATGTCGTGGTTTAAAGTGTCTCATCCAAAAAGAAATAGGGAGGAATAATTATGCATATACATACATTAGGAGATATATCCGATGCCATCCTAGAAAAGCAGGACCTTTGTGTGCTGCCGTTCTCACCACGGAAGAATGGTAGTTTGCAATGGCATCATATACGTTCGGATACAATGACTATTTGAAAAAAAAATGAAAAAGTGTATTGGCATTCTTATTAACACAAGAAAAAGTACAAATCAGATTCAACTAAATTCAGGTTTAAAAACATAAACAGAAAGGGAAAGGTATGAAACAAACACAATTTTCCATTAATAAATTTGATTTAATGACGGTAAAATATAATATTGTCAGTCATGATCAAACATAAAGCACTATACTTTGCTTATTTCACATTTCAAAAACCGGGTATAATAAACATTACTCTAAAAGAGAATACTATCTGAATTTTTAAATGTACGTCCTTTGATTGTTCTGCTGTTACGACGAGTGAGAAGGTGGGCCCGTAAACCGGTTAACCATACAATTTGTGTGGCTTTTGCCAAATTAAATGACCGTCCTAAGTCGGTATCGTAATTGCGCTACAATCAATTAATTTTGTTATGTGTTATATGTGCTAGTATTTTATTTATATTCATGTATTGTATAGCTCCATGGTGACTTCTGCCACATATCTGAGCCAGTAACTCCTCTTTTTTCTGAACAGCAAAAAATATCTCCTGCGAAGACAATGGTAATGGTAAAAGTAGCACACTCAATTAAAACAATAAAATGAAATAAAATAAAAAGATGGAATACAGCATATGGAAACAGGGATCGCAAGACAATCAGTGACATAGAATCGCCTGCAAATTCTCTTGTTAAAACATGTCCACCATGGTTAATTTATAGTGAATTGTCAATCTGATTTCCCTTTTTTCCTTCCGCCTTATACAGCTTTTAGCTTAAGTTTTGTCTTTGCATGCTGTTTATGTTTGCACAGATGGAGTAACGATAGACTGAATTATATACGGCTGTTAGTTTTGCAGAGCACGGAGATTCAGTGTGGAAATAATAGACAAGTTCTTTTTACAGTGTTGTGAGATTGCCTGGGATAAGAGGGAATAGGTCAGTTTTTTATATGAAAATAAGCGGAAATAGAGCCGGAATAATGTAGGGATAGAAAAAGATGTGGGATAGGGGAATCGGTCAGCTCTCTAGCACTCAGATATCTTTCGATGGAAAAGGTTTTTCTTCAAAAAGACTTAATAATGGACTCACCCTGTCATTTTTAAGATCATTCAAAGCATTGTGAAATGTTGTCCTCTCGGCCTCGCTTAATTTTCTGTATTCTTTTCTATATCTAGTAGCACTACGTTTTGATCGACCTGCGGCGCCCTTAAAGAGAAGTCACTGTAGTATGCGAAACATTTTATGTAAAACACAACCAAAAAAAAAAAAAAAAAAAAACAATAGCTACAAATAGTAATGTTGCTGCTGTTACTAATATACTTAGAAAAGAAAAAGCAAAGCAACACCAATAAATACAAATAAATGAAAGCAATCAAGTTCCACATTGTTTTTTCGTTCACCTAACCAAGTGGTTTAATGCTAAACTAAATCTAAGTACAATCCAGGTGCGCTGGTAGAAATATGGAGCATAAATAAAACAGTTTACCATTTAGCACTTGAAAAAGGCAAGGTGGCCGAAATTTTGTGGAAATCGAGTGCTTCTTGTTATATCACGGACTTTTCTTATGGAAGGATTTTAATCTACATTCTGAACCAATAAATGTAATTTATTTACTTCTTCGTACATGAAAGTAATATCATGAACGAATTTTACTACGTTCATTTACTTACCAGATATGGTAATAGCATTTCTCCGATAAAGTTTAAAGTTTGTTTTGGAGTTTCCCCACATCTTACACTGACGTGATTCCATATATACTCTGAGACACAGGAAGTGGCAATAGTTTCCGCCGGCATTTGCTTCCCATCGTTGTGATACATTTTGTGAAAGCAAGAATTAATTTCTGAGGGAAGCGGTTCGTAAGATATCTTAGCATGACTGCAAGATAAAATAAGAACCACGAGGGTAATTTTTATCTGAAAAGACAAAATTATTCAAATTTAAAACAGAATTGATATGAGAGAATATGCCACTTATTTATGATTTCCTCGTTAAACATACAATATGAGGAACTAAATCGCTGATGTCTGCATTTCTGTCATATGGATGTTTTTGTCCCGTTGCTGTTTGTTGGAGTTTGTCTTAGGGACCTCATTTTCCTACATAAGCATCAACGAATTTTACTTATATTTTTTATGCTCAAGTGTTGAAAAAATAGTGCAGGTGATAATGGATTTATGACATCCATTTATCTTACACGATCATACTTTATAATTGTGTATTTTTGATATACACAAAATACATTGAATAACCATAAAGATTGAAATATACATTCAAGCATCCTAAGAAACAGTTATAAATGTAACTTACCATTTTGATATTGTAAAAACAATATCCTCTGTTGTTGTGAAGTGGATCTGGTGTACGTGTTTATATTTGATCTGATGAAAATCTATTTTGTTTGTTTTCGTCCTTTAGCTTTCTTGATTCGACAAAGAATGAAAAAAATGAGAATTATTTGCATAACATGCATCATAACATGTTTTAACTGGCAAAGCCGGATTCGTAAAGCTTTTCCTCTGATAAACTACAATAAGGTGCGTTCCTAACAGAGGATTAACCCTGAAAAGAAAGCTGTTGCTATAACGCTTAACGACGCTACTGAAACGTTACCTATGACTGGATTAATTGATATTACCATAGAGTACAAAGCTAAGTCTTTCCACTAAGTATGTACTACTTAGTGTCTTTTGTACGCTGTTTTATCCAGATGTGAACGTTGAATAAAACAATCAATGCAAACGTGTATCTAAATAAGGACAATAAGATTCATAACTCTGAATTTCTAATGGATGGATTGGGATTTTCATTCACTTTCATCTTAAGGGATTGATATTGAACATTCAATGTAACGATTTTGCGCTGTCTTTGATTTCCATTTAGATATCTGCCAATTACAAGTTAATAAAAGTCAAGTACACAAGTTCTCGGTAACTTAGTCTTTATCAATTGGAGATTAAAATGAACAAGACCTCATTGTAAAGTCCATATATGCTCTTTAAATCGGCCCAGGGCTTTTTTACTGGTCTGATTAAACACAAGAAATATGGATTTAATGACTTCTTTTTACCATATTCATATCTCAGGGTATCTGCACATAATAGTTGAATTATACATTATCTACCCGTAATAGTGACATGTAGGTTGACAGGTAGCTTAATGATATACACAGATTCTAAGTATGAAATCAGGTATCAAATATGTAAGCTCTGTCATCGAGAAGGTAGGGTTTTCCTGCACTTCAATAAAGAATTGTACCCCGACTTCTTACAATTGCAACATGTGGTATTTTTATATTATTTTCTTTTCCTTACCATAGATGCAGTTTGGTTACCACAGCACACGTGTTGAAATGTTCTCCTTCTAGTTCATTGTTCCTGCTAATAATTAAGCCTAAGATGCATAATGTATCATATGCACAGAAAGGTGCACTTGTATCAAATTGCATGCTATGTATGTATGCATAATATTACGATGTGTTTTCACGCCTACTGATCATGTAAGAAACAACAGCTTGAAACAATAATAGCCAAATGATGATACATTCAATTCTCAGATTATATGTATAGGTATAATGTGCTAATGCACACTTACTAAGATATAGAGGAAATCTTGTCTACCTGGTTATAGAAAGCATATTATGAGAAAAAAATTTGTCATTTCCGAGTATAAATGCATTACATTTTGAACACGATAATGCAAAGGTAGGTATTTCACAAAAAGAATCTTGACATCTTATCATTAATATTATAAATGTGAAATAGTGTGACATATTTTGAGTATGCCACATTGACAGAGAGTACGTTAATTTCGAATTTTGCATCAAAAATGTACATTTCGTTTAATCATTTATATACATTATGTTCTTTTGTTTTAGATCTGTTTGGGTTTATTTTATGTTTTCATTAAGTAGCAATGATCTGGATTTGTGATGACGTATATTTAACATATTACAGATTCAGAACTTCATTACTTCTTGATTGATTTATAAGATCAGAATTGGTGCACTGATTAAGCGCTTGGTTGGCGGTGTCGACGATCGAGTTTGACCGGTTTGCACTACTATTGTATGTGTGGCTATATAATTAAAAAGTGTTTAATGCGATGCAAAATACCAACCATTCTCCTAAACATCGATTAATTATCATGAATATCAATTTATCGTTTCTGGGAAAGTAACTGCATTTGTTATATTATTCATGTTCTTTGTTCCTGCCTAAAATAACATATAACCAATAACCAATATCAAACTCGAGTTTGGTAAAACTCTACTGAGTGACTATTGGTGATTTATAGATTTGTGATTGCAAAAAGCAACACACCAAAGAAAGGACAAAAACAACACAGGAAATAGTAACTTATGATGATCGTATCAAGTATATGACATAAGAACTTTTTAGATAGAACATTCAATTGTCCATTTTTCAGAGCAATCAAAAATTCAAATGACTCTCTTCCAACGTTAAAGCCACTATCAGAGAAACTGCTCCATCAGAGATTTAAATTGTAGGTTTACAAAATCACCGAGGAGGATTTTGCTCAATACCAGACAAAACACAGTAACAAAAAAATTAATATCCTGGCTCTTGACCTCTTTGCCGTAATAGGACGATGTAAACTGCCCATTGCTGTCTTAAAGTGCAGGACTGCTCGACGAGGAATTTTGCGTCAACGCGATTTGTTCTCTCGCGCACTCGTTCACTTACTTAGTGTTTTCTATTCCGTGGTACGGATGGAAGAAATAAAATGGATCTAATTTAATACCCTAGAATGTTCATATATACCAGAATATCAGGTTATGTTAAAATGACACCCCATATTATGGGTTCCATATGTAGTATAACAGATGGAATTACCGCGTACACATGTTATAATGTATTCATTAAAATATTTTCAGTTTATACCGTACAGAAACTAGCGTGATGATTTTTTAAATTCTATATTACTTATTTTTACTTATTTTATGTATTTGTCTTTTATCTATGTATTTATCTCTTATCTATTTATGAGTTTCGCCATTATTATCATTATCTATGATGATAATAATAATAGTGAACTATAAAAGATAAAGACTTCATATTTGGCGGATGTATTTCACTAACAGAGCCCTTTCAAATGATACCATGTCATAGCTGCAAGTAATGGCCCTATATGAATGATAGGGCTACAATTCCTTACGCTGCGTAAACTTGCAATTTTGATAAACGGAATAGCCGGCACGATTCTACGTATCTCGTTAATATCTAACATTAAGCTAACGATCGGCAATAATTCATTTTTATTCATTTAGTATTGTTATTATCTTTTGTTTGATTTGTTTTAGCTATTTTAAGTTTTCCTTTTGTCTGGGTATATTTCTTACATTGTTTTACTTTAAAAAATTTTAATTAATAGGTAACGTATCGTTGGATTAATTTCAAAACTTATATATTATCTCTTGATACCAAATTTCCTAAAACATATATCAGATACATTTTATTAATATTGAAGAGTCATTATGGTTAACATTTCTCTTAAAGAAAAAAGAGGAGTTACCGGCTTAGTTATGTGACAGAAGTCACCATGGAGCTAAAGAATTCATACCTCAAAAGGAATGAATATAAAGTCAGAACAGTGATGCAATATTTTGATTTTTAGTGAACATCGTACTCTCGAAAACCTCTTATAAAAAGATAATACGGTGACAATATAAGAAAACCCCTGTAAGACAGAATTTTTTAAACCCTTTCCCCCTCTAGCCAATTGAATTTTGACGGCGGCTCCATGTTCATTGGATTTTTTGGCCGTTGACTTTTGATCACGTTGTTGAATTTTTACACCAGTTTGAGTCGAAATTCCACGGATAAGAAATCCGCAGACAGGTCATATTTCCACATTCAATTATGACCCCGGCCCATGATTTAATACTGAATAATGACCCTGATCATGATTCAATGTGGAATCATAACCCTACCTACCAGTCCTATTTAAGAGGTCATTATGGACTTTTACCTACACAAATAAAGACGCATATATTCGATCAAAAACAATTGCGACAATTGAAAGACAAAATTGATAGAGTTCATTCCTTATTCAAACATGAGGCCAAGGCGAGTCCATATCGTTCACATTAGTATCATAAGCAAATGTGCAAAACATGCAAAGTAAGTTAAAGAAAACAAAAATTTATTTGTTTTCTAATTATATCACATTTTTAGATAGTTTCGATGCATTTCGTAGATTGCCATGGACATCTGATTCTGCTGTTGCCAAACAACCGCCTCTTATGCAACGTATACTGTCCCTATTTCCTGTTCCTATGCTTGAGGCAATCTAATTGACATTAATAAACATGGTGGGGACTTTCGGGATTTGATTTCTGTGAAATGTCGTTGAACTCACATCAGTGGTTTCAGATAGGAAGTAGAAAATTTGAAAAGTTAACTGACGGATGACGGATGAGAGATCACAAAATAGGCTATCTGAGCCTTCGGTTTAGGAAACCTCTTAATTAATAAATCGCCGCTTTTTACGCTAAGGAATTAAGTAATTGCAGGCTCTATTTAAATTTTAGAGCATACTAATTCAGTTCATGCGCGCATTGATGCATTTATTGAGCACAAAATTACGATCTCAAACCAAGCCCGTGTTCTTGCACACACCGATTGAATAAATACAATTTTAACAGAAACACAACCTGAACTAAATCTTTTTCAGTTTCTTAAACAACAAACAACCAAATGAACGAATGGCTTTGGTATACCTATACCAACTTACACCAGTTTTCACGAAACCACAAAACATCAAATGACATTCTCCACTTCTTGCAGCAACTTGACATCAAATTCTTCATAGTAACACGGCAGGCTGAAAATATTTCAATCGATTTCTTTGGCTACTTTGGTCTCATTGACCAATTTTTTCAACAAGGTAACATTTTCTTTTACCATAACAATATCAATATATTTTCACTATGACCAGACGTTGAAAGGAAACACAGGTCGCACGGCCGTCGCCGTAATGACAATCGCAGAAGACATGGTAGGTTAAATACGTCATTAGACGATCTACTGCGGATTGCCAGAAATAACGGTCGTCACGAACTTCCTCATGCAGTATCGTGTATTCCGGTCACCAGATTAAAAGTTTCTGGATGAGGCTGATCTATTAAGTTTACGTTATACGGCTTCATTTAGACTTAAAATGACTATAGAATTTTCATATAACCAACTTTTCCCACGTATACCATCGCCTCCTCCTAAATCGCAATTTATCAAGATTAAATTTGTAAATAAAGGTTTAAATCTGCTAAATATTTCTAATATTTTCATAGAGTCAAATCTAAATTTCCTCAGTATTACGAGAATCTTTTACCACCTCTGATGTGCTATCAGTACAAAAAGCTATTAGAAATCTTATATTTAATTACAATGCAGTCGCATCTAATATAAATTCTCTTGACTCTGTTCCATTGTCCGGTTTATGCAATAATTCTAAATACATTTATCAGCCTGCGGGCCATGCAGATGGGTGCAGTCCTAACATAACATGCACGTTAACGCGAAAAGCGGTCACGAGGACTGCTTTAGCACACGTGCTAGGATTGCTCGACCGGACGCGCGTGCGCACCTTGCGTTAACGCGAGAGGAAATTAGCATTAACGCCATCACATGCCTACATTTGCAGTAGTACGAATGGAGGAAAAAAGGGGATTTTATTAAATTACCGCAAAGCCGCCATATATAGGAGTATTAATTGTAATGTTAAAACGACACCCCGCATTAAGGGTTTCATATGTAATATGATAGTGGAAATTACCGCATAGACATGCACTCAGGTATTTATGAAGAACTTCGTCAGTTTATGCTATAACGAATCTAGGATAATTGCATTCTAATTTTATTTTATTTCTTTTAAATAAATTTAATTATGTATTTATTTCTTATGGGTTTATTTATTTAAAATTTATTTATGTATTTATTCTTATTATATTTCTTATTGGTTTTATTTTAATTTAGCTATTTTTCATAATATATGAATACCATGATTATTATCCTTATTGTTATTTTTATTTTATTATTATTATTATTATTATTATTATTATTATTATTATTATTATTATTATTATTATTATTATTATTATTATTATTATTATTATTATAATCATCATCATCATCATCATTATTATCCTGAAATAAATAAAAATAAATTTCATTATATTCAATGTTCGGAAATTGTATTCTATATTTTTTAAATTCTTCCCTTAACTCGTAAGCGTTTTATTTAATTCTAAATATTTACCTACATGCACACAGTAATATGTTTTTTTTTTTATTTAAATGTAATATATACGTATATGTATATGTACGTATATCGATTCTCCTTCAAACTCTTCTCTATCTACATTTTAATGCAAGTTTTAAGTTGTAAGCAAAGGAACGTGTCTGTCAAGCACGTTCACGCGGCAGCCAAGCGCGTTAACGCGGTCTCGAAATTAAGTTCACGAGGAAATCTGCGTTAGACATAAATGCCGGTGTTCCTCAGGGCGGCTCAATCCTAGGTCCACTCTTATTTCTAATTTACATAAACGACATTGTGATAGACATACATAGTAGCATCAGACGTTTTGCTGACGATACTTCACTTTACTTTATCGTCGATAATCCTGCGCATTCAGCACTTATCTTACATAATGACTTAGAAAAAATTCATAGATGGTCACTCGACTGGCTGGTTGACTTCAACCCAAACAAAACGAATCCTTAATTATCTCACGGAAAAAACATCCCCCTTTCCATCCTACTCTTATCATGAACAATAACCCCTTACGTGACGTCCCTTCGCATAAACACCTAGGCATAACATTTGCATCATACGGTAGCACATTGAATCAATTATTGCAACATACGGTAGCACATTGAATCAATTATTGCAAAATCAACGAAAAAACTTGGTATTCTAAGAAAGCTTAACTTTAAAATTGATAGAAAATCATTACAAAAACTGTACTTTGCTTACATTTTACCAATGCTAGAATACGCTGATATCATATGGGACAACTGTAATTTCACATTAAAGAAAAGACTTGAAGTCATTCATATGGCAGCAGCCAGAATAGTTACAGGCACCACAAAGTTGGCTAGCTCTTCATCTCTTTTGCGAGAAACAGGGTGGAAAACACTTCAATCACGTCGTCACAAACACAAAGTCATACAGTTCCATAAAATGTATAACCGAACTACCCCGAATGTCTTAATAATCTCGTCCCTCCCACCGCTCATGGTGTACATGGCAGAAATATTCGGAACCAGTCTGACCTTATCCCACCTTTATGTAATAGAACGTCGTATCGTAATTCTTTTCTTCCCTCTGTAATTTATGCGTGGAACGATCTCCCCTTTGTGATCCGTGACAAATCTTCCATATCAGAATTTAAAAATTATCTTAACAAAGATCATAAACCCCCTCCTCCTTACTTTATGTCAGGCTCAAGACAAAACCAAATCATTCATGCAAGACTCCGAAGTGAATGCAGCTCATTAAAAGCACATCTTTATAAACGAAATATAATTGATAACCCCCTATGTGAATGTGGAAGAATTGAAAATACTAAACATTACCTTCTTGAATGTCCTCTTTATGCTGAAATCCGTTCACAAACAATCAGTCTACTACATGATAAAAACATCCATACGCTTCTATACGGAAACGCATTATCCCGTAATAACACAAATGAATATACCTTTCGCGTAGTTCACGAGTTTTTAAAAAAAGTCCAAGCGTTTTACTTGACTATCCATACATATATCCTTTGCATTATATCAATGGTTGTTTCTATTTGTCCATAGCAATGGTTTTTCAGAATTCGTGAAATTTTCATTATTGATAAATACTTTGTCAATTTAAAATTTAAAATTGTTCCTTCAAATCAGTCTGTTATAGATCTTATCGATCTTCCAGGTGTCTCAAAACTGCTTAACTTGACTATATACTAGTATCCATTATTATTTTCTTGTACATATTTATATTAATGTTTGTATATAAAATTTGTCATCAACTGTAGATATTTATCTCCAACTTGTGTATGTCTTCGTAGTAACTTATCTACTGCGTTCATCACATTAAGAGAAATGAATTAATATAAGTACTAAGCTACTTGTTTTCAAATCTCTTATGTTATATTATATTTTGCATATTGTAAAGTGTACATTCAATGGAAATAAAAGTTTAAATCAAATCTGCGTTGACGCTAACGCGTGTGCTCACCATTCCTGAGCGCCGGAGGAAAGCAAACTTCACGTTAACGCGACGTTAACATAATGTTATGTTAGAACTTCACCTCACTATATTATCACAGGTGATCTTAATTGTATTTCGGATAAATATTTACGTTCACTTTTTAAATAAAAGGCCAAAGTATAGATTTCCTTCCAGGATAGTTTTTACCAAATGCCGGGATATTGTTGAAGAAACATTACAAACTCATTGTAAACGATGTACAAAAGAAGGTGTAAAAACTTATGCCTTGAATGACTGGAAATGTGAAATCTTAAAAATTATCGATATTTGCATTGATAATTTTACAAGTAATTCCCATTTATTCAAACAACCATATTATATACCAGTCCAGTCTATAAAAATAAAATGGCTGATTTACACAATACTTATGTCTTCGTACCTTCTGACAAAACAGCTAATAATTTTATCATTGCTTGAAAAAATATTCTATATTTCAGTTCTTAAAACGGAATTGAACTTCATATGTTGAAACCCCATTGTTTAAAGACAAGATCCTATCTGACCACTGTAAAGCTATGTGTGACTTCTATTTAAGCATTGATAAAAATGGTCTACCAACAATGTATTGCCTTCCCAAACTACTCAAAATCCATATAAATCATTTATATCAAATTCTAGTCATTGCTCTACAACTGTGCTTTCTAAACATATTACCTCCGCTCTTAGTGCAGTTAAGACCATGTTACCAAGTTTTGTAATGCTGTCTTTAACAATAGTAACGTCAATTACTTTTGGTCTATCTAAACTTCTAACGAAGTCATTGAAAAATTCCGTTTGAGAAATTTTGAGGCCAATAACCTTTCTACTTTTGGTTTATCGACACTATATATCTCTTTACCTCATGACTTAATCAAAACCAAATTGCGCTGGCTCATAGGCTGGTGTTTCAACAGAGAGTATAAATCATACCTCTGTACTTCAGTTACATCTGAATTTTTCACTGACAAACAATATGATAATTATAAATATTGGACTTGTCCTGAGTTGTAATGTCATTGCATTTTTGATAAATAATATTTATGTACAATAAATATAGAACATAGGTACAATTTAATGGCAAGACTTGTCAACAGATTATTGGGATTCCTATGGGCACTAACTGCGCTTCCCTTATAGAAGATTTATTTTTATACTGTTATGAAATTCAGACTTCTAAACGTTTCGACCTTATTGATAAGTTCAATGACTCCTCTAGATATCTTGATGATATTTTAGTTATCGATAACCCTTAGTTTGAAAACTATATATCTGACATTTATCCATCTGAACTTCAATTAAACACATCCAATACTTCCAACAAGGAAACCCCTTTTTTACTTAAATATTAAAATCATTAACAACAATATTCATACCGACATAAATGATAAACGTAATGACTTTGGATTTCCTATTGTAAATTTTCCTTATCTAGATGGTAATGTTCCCACACTTCCATTATATGGTATTTATATAAGTCATTTGGTTCGGTTTGCTAGAACTTGCACTGATGTTTTGGATTTTCACGAAAAAATTTCTCAGATTACTTTTAAACTTTTTACTCAGGGTTATAGATGTCATAAACTTCGAAAAACTTTTGGTAAATTTTATAGATCTTATTTAAACATTTTATCTAAATTCGGAAATGTTACTTTTTAACAATATGTATCCAGATGAATTTCCCATCCCAATATCTACGGTGATCTAGTGTGCAAACTAAGAAGGGTCAAAGGTTCCGATAATTTCACATTGGCTGCTTCTAAAATTATTAAACGCCTTCGACATGGACAATATCACCCCGAGATCATCGCTAAGACTGTCGGTCTTGTATTGGGTCCCTCTACAACCCAATGCAGACTTTTACTTGAGCGTTGCAGGCTGACTAACAGGGTGGTGCTACTGTATAACTGGCCTTGTCCAAACTTTTTCAGAGGTGATAAGGTCCTGATCCTCGTCCCCTCTGACTGTTAGTCGGGCCTCCTATTGATCAAGGATCTGAGCTCACTTACAGACGGGCAGAACACGGTTTACTTATCTTGATGTCTCCTTACATATTTTTGATAGCAACATACTCTTCTATAATTATTTCATGTGTAATAAATTTTTATCACCTCTCTCCTTGAGAAACCTGTTGATCCTTGCCCTCTATATGGAGGATTATTTATAAATTTTTAAATGTGTGTCCTTTGATTGTGCTGCTTTTGCGGTGAGTGGGACGGTGGGTGCCCGTAAACCGGTTAACCACACAAATTGAATGACGTTTTTTACAATCGAATATTTTTGTAATGCCGTTTCGTGTATATTCTGATGTGTCATTTTTTGTGTACAGGTCCTTGCTGATTTGTGTCACACATCTTTGTCAGATGTCTTCTGTTTTCTGTTTCCTATTTACTTTGTAATGGTCTCGTCCGTGACACGTACCGTTGTTTATGGGAATGAAAGTATTGGAAACAATGTGCGATGACAGAAACAGGACATTTACATGTAAACACGGAGTAATTTTGTAAAACTGGAAAATCTGTTGTGCCTTGTTCCACTCTTCCGGATCAATGTGTAACCAATAGTCGTACATAATTTGGGAGGACAGTACATTGTAAGTCACACATACAAACATATTCTACCTAAAATGAAAAACATAGCATTTTCGTCTGAACAGCTGCACTACTGAGTGCATAAGAATTTCATGACTTGGAGTTAAATCTAACGGGTCTGATCGAATGTCGTACCTGTCCATTCATCGCTGAAAGATATTACAGTGCAATATTGTGATGTTACGTTGGCTGCCTGAAACTATTATCTCGATCGATCGAATGAGAGAGAGAGATAATTGATGTCATGAAAATAAAAACAGGAAGAGACAAGTGTAAACAAAAGGGAAGAATTTATGTCCATTGTCGTGCTCTTTTGCGATTACCACAGTGACACAGTATCCGTTTCGTCGTATTTTACATTTTAAGGAGGAAACGCGAAGAGTGGTATCTATATCTACACAGTAAGCCGAAACTGTGGGAGTGGAATCATATTTCAATGGCGGGTTAAAATTTGATTCGTGTTTATGGTCGTAGTACAATGTCTCCTCCCGTCTCTAGGGTCACAATTCAATATGAAAAATCTCTGGAATCTTAATGACAGCCTTTCGGGTTTAAATTCATTGGGGACAAAATTCAATCTTACACCTGTCCGGTGTACCGAGGATCACGCCTAAAAGTAGCTAGGTCACAATGACATCACATTGAGTGTGTTAATTATTTAGCATAAAGACATTAAGAGATAAATACGAAGACATTTCATGGAAGAAGGTGACGATGGGTCACAACTAAATAGTAGGTTACAATGATAATGTATTCTTAACTATGAAACATTAAAGGCTCAGTGGGTTTCATAGGGCTTGGCATAAAGAAAAATGCCTGCCAATAATGATGACGAACGCAAACTTTCAGCTTTTTCAACTAGTCTTTATATTAATAACACTAGGCAACCTCATAAAACAGCCAGTGAAATAATGAGGGAATCTGATAAAAACTGTTGTTGTGTGGTGTAAACTTTTATAATAGGTGTAGCTAGCAAAACAGTAAACATATATTTCCCATGGGCTGGTAGTCTTACAATTCGTTTCAAGGGATCTGCGTTTACAGTGATATCAGAAGAGCCAAGGGAAATGAGAACTATTTATTTTAGTACTTTATAAACGTAATGCGAGATAACTCTAGGAGTAAGTTTGAATACAATGTATTTGAAAACTGCAGAGATATATTAAACACGTAAAAAAAAAAAATAGGGAAGTGAAAAGAATTATTCAAATGATTTTAAATATAATAATCATGCATATGCATAAAATTTAATTTCATTTAATTACAAAACGTGATACAAACATTCATGTTTGTGTTGACTTTGACTGGCGTCCGTCTCTCCGGTTGTAACACTTTCATTTTTGGCTATATTTTTCTTATTTAATATGGTAAGTTGACAAAATTTACAAGGGTTACTAGACAAAGAACGACCTTTTAGTTGACACCTATATCTTTTTTTACCTTATGACATTGACATTGGCCTTAGTTTTAATAAATTTAACCTTGGCCATAACATTTGAATGTTTGAATGGCAAGTGATAAGGCTTTGATATCTCAAATGTGTATTTCTTGTAGCAGCCCTTTTTGCAGACATCAGAATTTTTGACATTGTAACCTTGACCTTGAAGTTTGACAAATTTAAAAAAAAATTCACATTTGCCATAATTTTCAAAATGACATATTATAGGGCTTTCATATTTTACATGTTTATTCCTTATGAGAATACTTTCTGTTGACACAATTGTTTTATTTTACCTAGTGACCTGGAACTTGGAGTATCACCTACTTTAAAAATTAACCTTGGTTATCATTTTGGAATGGAAAGTGATAGTGATATGATGATTTTTAAACCCCGGAATGAATTTCGGGTACAACTACTTTTTGGCCTGTCTGTCTCTGACTCTCTTACTTTGTGGCAAAATAACTCTAATCTTCGATGACATCGTGACCTTGACCGTGAACTCTTTGCTAAGAAAAGCTGTTTTGGAAACTGTTGTGGTGGTATAAAAAACCCCACAGGCGACACATGTGTTCACTTGAACACCCACTGTACTTATGTATCCCCTCATATGATTCAGCAATCATTTTGAGAGGCAAAGGAAAACAATAATATCTGTCGGAATCTGTTTATAGTTATAAAGGGAATAATTTTCGTCAGGAGATGGTCATTATAAATATTTGTACACGATATAATAATTTTCTTTTAATCAATGATCGTATTGTTTAGTCTATAGTGATACGTCTTGCGTCGTGTTTTCAATGTGTATATTTACTGCGAATATTATGTTACAGTGGCAAGTGCCTAACTCACTCAAACTAAATTTAAAACAAAACGATCTGAAATATAGAACTGTACTGAACTTAAGATTCATGTAAACACCGATAAAAGCTAATTCTTCTTAGACCCGGGTGGAGTTATCTTTTCTTTAAAGGTCACGTGAACGTTTCATTTTCAAACATAATATTGACTTAGATTGAAAGCGAAAGATAAACTAATGTACAGATTAAATGGGAGATTTACAAAAATGTCCGTGAAATAGACATATATGAGAAAGAGTAATCAAAATAATAAAAATGTAAATTTAACTGTAGATCATACGAAAAATTGCGACCCGTTTCCGATTCCGGATTTTCCTAACGTAAACAAGGCGGCGTGGCCTAGTGGTATCGCGTCGGACTCCTGATTGGGAGGCCGAGGGTGTCATGCCGGTGTCATGTCTTTCGGACGAGACAGTAAAAACCGAGGCCCTGTGTCGTGGTATGCATGGCACGTTAAAAATCCCTCACTGCTTCGGGTGGGTCCGTTGCAAAGGTCGAAATTTGTATGCCCCGCATCAGGCAGATGCCGTCACCATATACGTGAAATATTCGTGGTGTGACGTAAAACTAAAACCAATCAATCAATCAACCTAACGTAAACAATGAAAATGAAATAGAAAATGCATTTACAATAAACAGAAAGTAGCATAAATTTGACTGCGCGTTGGGATTAAATGTTATGGATAATATGAGCAAGCGAAGGCAATGGGTTCAAATACCATATTAGTAGAGGAGGTGCAAAATGTTTTCTCTTTCCAGTGTCATCATAGGCATAGTAAATCTTCACTGTGATGAAATTAAGTAATTAACTAAAACATTCAATGTCCACATTTTCTCAGTTACTCGGCCATTATCAAGTGTAAACAAAAATGAACAAAATCTTTAAATCAAATGTTTATATATATCAGCTGGTTAAATGCCCAGTGCAGACTTTGTGTATGTGTTAAGATAGTGGAGTTGGGGGGATAGTTGTATGAACATTTTATTGTGATCTTGGTCATACATTCTAAGCAATTTTAGTCTAAATATATACTTAATAGAGTAGAAACTAGATACATGACGGCAGGTATTTTTACTTTTATTTGCAGCTTGCCGAGTAAATCTTGATGCCAATATTAAATGAATATTGAGACCTAAGAATCCTTTGAATTGTTATTTTGATTATGAAATACTTATTAATATTGCTTTATTTTGTGAAAAATTGTTTATTATAGCAATATACAGATAGTAAAATCTATAATACTCTGCATCTTTATATTATCTATTTTTTACAAATTTAATTTTTTGTATATTCAAGGTAATAGTAGGAGAATAAAATTAGGAGTAGACAATGATCAGCAGTGTAGTCATAACTTTGTAATCTAGAGGTGTACCTTTTCCTTTCAATTTATGATAAAGATAATAATAGGTATTAAAACAATTTCATGTTTCAAAAATGTACAAAATATCTTTTTTCATACCCCAAGTGTTATTTTGAATCACATATTCTGTCCCAGTCCATATAACATCAATCATATTTTCCAAATCAATAACATCTGTGATATATATCTTATTTTTTATTATGAATGCTGAATATATATATATTTAATTTACATTTATATATATATGCTTTCTTGTAACTGAATTGATGATTAGGAAGGTAAGGGCCAATATAGGGTGGTATATATTGAAAGTTCCTTCCATTTTCAAAATTTAGACGATGAAATTGAATGAATGAAGCTTATATACAAAAATATTTTACTTCTGATGTCTTGTAAAAATTTAGGTCCTTTTTCATATGGTGATATAATGAACCTTAAACTGAATACTTATGCATGTAAATTTAAAATGAATATAAAATCAAATGTAAACTGAAACTCTATAATCTAAACTGAATATTTTATATATAGAATAACGCGCATTATATCTAATAAAAGCATCAGTCATTGTACTTTATTCCTGCATGAAAACACAAAATAAGACACCTATTCTATATATAAATATATATATATATATATATATATATATATATATATATATATATATATATATATATATATATATATATATATATATATATATATATATATATATATATATATATATATGCGCTTTTAACGCCAACATATCT
This sequence comes from Pteria penguin, assembly GCA_035048485.1. NCBI lineage: Eukaryota > Metazoa > Mollusca > Bivalvia > Pterioida > Pteriidae > Pteria > Pteria penguin. The sequence goes on from CM068589.1 coordinate 41,890,134, forward strand.
TACTGAAAACTTCCATTTCCTATTTATAAACTGCATCATTAAATCATTCCGGAGGGAAGTTATAAATTGAAAGAAACAGCCGGTGTCCCCCAAACAACCAACTTTCATCCAGAATAAAGTAGAATAAAGAACAAAGTAGTCGAGAAGTGCTATGACAATTAAGCGTATCGAGATTTACCAAGATGCTAAGATGGAGTGATTGAAAATTGTTTTATGTTACTCCACGATTATTTCACGTATATGGTGATGGCATCTGGGTGAAGCATTCCATAGAAATGTTAACCTTGGCTACGGACACATCCGTAGCATTGAGGGATCTCTGACGTGCCATGTATACCGTGACCAGGTACCTTGGATTTTACTGTCTCATCCGAAAGACAGAACACTGGAGTGCCCAGGACCTGAGTCGAACTCGGGACCTCTCGGTTACTAACCGATCCCCTTATACATTAAGCCACTCTGGCGTACCAACATGTTATGGCTAGAATTTATAAAATGTCTTAGAAGAAAAATTAAAACAAAATTGAGAACAACATTGACTTGGATATCATAGGTTCACCATACACATAACCTGCCCAAAATTAAAATGCGATTTTATTCTCCGCTCCTTTAAACCACAGTACAATTTGTTTGAAATTATGAGTCCCTGCAATTGGGTTCATTCTCAAACACTGAATAGATCCACAGAAGTGACTTTGCATGGGTTATATTTCTCGGGATTTATCTTCAGTTTCCAAAGGATATCAGATCTTTCGATATTTTGTTTTATTAAAATCATTGCCAAAATGCGAAAAAAGTTTAGAATATTTCATCTTTGTATACTTCTATTCATATATTGTTAATATATAATTACAATATATATGACTGAAAATCTCTCATGATAAACCAAAGTTCCACTATACAATACATGTACTGTACGGGTGTCTCGAACATCTTCTCATAAAGGAATAGGGAATGGTATAATACAAGAAGCGGATGTTTACGGCCAGTAACCTCCTATTTGACATTTGTGAAATATTTCAGATGTTTAGCACTTCAGAACTTTTCACAGTAATTGCGGGATAGACATTCTCATGTATATTCGGAGGAACACCTATCTCGGAAAAGAGCTAGTCTGGATTCGAAAATGTTTTGTTTTTGTTTTTGTTTTTGTTTTTTTTTTTGTTTGTTTGTTTGTTTGTTTGTTTGTTTGTTTTTTTTTTGCTGTTAATTCTTAAAGTTGTATTTATCCCAAAGAAAATTGGAATGATATGCACTAGCATTTCTGCTGTATTTTAGCTGGTTTTTCAAATGCGTAAAACGTAACATTTTTATTTCTTATTTCATTGTGTCATATAGCTCAGACTTCTGTCTGTTTTATATTTGTACTCGGTTGCAGTATGGAGTCTGGAAAAAAATCTTCGCTGCCGGGTGCAGAATTTTATCAAAGAAAAGCTGCCGCTAGAGTTCATATCCTTTGAGAGATATCGCTGAAAACAACAACACTGTAATAATATTTGTCTTTTCATATCATTTATCCTAAAACAGTTTTAGGCGATATTACTTTTCATGAAATTTGTATGTATTTAGTCCCCAAAGTATTGATATCTATTTTCAAAGTTTAAAAATTGGCTGTACACAAGTTGTTTAACTGGGCATTTTGCGCTGGAGATATACGAACCTCTAGTTTCTCTGATAAGTCTTTCTCAGAGGAGCAAGTGTTCGGATGACTGCATCTGCCATGGTTGTTTGCATCGTGTGGACAATACAAGACATACGGAAGCGAACGATTTAAAGAGTGAATACTTGAAAAAAGCATAAGAGTTCCTTTCGACTAGCTGCAACCAAATAAATAAACCTAATGCTTAAACAAGCAATCATAATGCAAGAGAGGAGAAAGAATCAATACGCAGTTATGACTGTACCATTATCTATTGAAAGCATCTCGCCCCTGTATGAAATTATAGTATTAATGCTATATCATCAAGGGTTTATCATGTAGTATAGTAACAGTGCAGTAGTACCCTTACGTTATATGAATAATTTATAAACACGAACTGTAATAACCATGTTGTTACACCAATGCTTTATCCTGTTTTCACAACAGCTTGTTGTAATATTAAAACAATCATTAATATTATACAAGAATACAAGGGCGCTAAAATGTTTAATTCATTAAAGGAGCAGAAGGCCGATAACCTCTGAATTCAACATAACACTCAAGTGTTGTTTGCGTTACTGTTTCCAGTAAGTATCAATCTTTCCCACTAACAATATCAATTAAGTATGTACTAGTACTACTGATGCTACTGTTGTACTACTTGTTGTTTGGTTGAGCAGTGTTTTACGTTGTTTTTAGTTACAGTTTGATGTAATATGGAGGTAACCAATTTCTTGGAGCAATCCAGGCATCGTCGGCATCTTAAGTAAAGCATTTAACCACAACATTAAGCCTGTCTCTCCTCCTTTAAGTACAAACTAAATGTTTTATCTAATATCTAATGAAAATGGAGTATTACACCTTTATATAAAGCATTCAATTATTGTACGTGAAAATACACAATATTACAATTCTATACAAAATTAAATGTAATAGTAGAATTATAGTTCTAAATGCGGTACAATGAAAATGCTAATACAATAATGGCATGCTAATTACGCCAATGGTAGAGCAAGCAAACATTGTGAATAACGAAAGAGACATTAATTGACTGCGTGATAAGCAGATTAAAAAGGGAAAAAATACACACATAAAAATATATGAAGTGCTAAATACCGCCTCATAAACGTTACTAATCTTGGAGTCTTATTAAAATAGTGTACATCAATAGAATGAACAAAGGATTGTTACAGAGTAAACAGAGATAAGTGGATTAAATCCAAGGGTACCATTTGGTTTTGTAATCGCAGAAGAAAACGATATCCACAGCATCATCTCTGGCTAGTGGACACACGTCATCATGAGAATATTTCCAGTACTGCAAAACCGCCTCACCATAGGTATTGTAATATTGGGAAGGTTTTGCCTTGTCTATTGTAAGAACACCACTGCATGGAACATATTTTGCTGGATGTGTTCCTGCCTTGCGACATTTCGGTGCACAGACGCGGCCACATTCGTCAAATGCCGTTAGCATAAACTTTGAAACACCTGTATCGGGCCTTTTGAAAGCTATATAACCAACTTTGCCATCTACTGCCTGCCTATTGTCCAAAAGAACGTATTCTTTAAAAGTTCCGCGATAGTTAAGCCCTTGGGATGACACTATAACTTTGAAAATTCCAGCATTATTACTGATGCATTTTTCGTAAGTTAATGGTTTCCCAGGCTTTAGTACTTTCTGTGCTTTCCGATAATTGTTTTCATTATACATATCCGACATGTGATCAACATTACCTTTTGATACAAGGTGTGAATGGAATATTGTATTTGATTGGCGCAGGTGAACAACCTTCACATGTAGAAATGCCCATAATTTGCTATCTGACTTGCAATTGATTGTAAATTCATTTTGAATAGAGAACCCATAACATTGTTTAGGAACAAGTTTCTCTTCGGCCAAATTAAAAATTGATTCAAAATCAAATTGAGGTTGAGAGATCTTTGCAATTAGGTCAGGTATATTTGGAATTTTAATGTCCGCTGCAAGAGGAGCAGTAAATGGTTGCGCCACTTCAACGTTTATCGGATTTATTTGTTTCAGTGATGAATGATGAACAAAACTATCGATTTGTGATATGATTCCAGACATACCATGTTTTTGACTTGGCGGCACATGGAGTTTATATTTTGATGCACATAACGTGTTGTTCTTGATACATCTAAGATATTTGCTATTGGAACAAGTATTGCCGAATCCTTTACATGAAGGGCGGCGTTCGTATATTACACTATGATACCACGTCTTTTGTATTCCCTCTGCATTTTTTATTGTTCTATTATCAATTTTAAGACCCAATATGGTTGCATTGGGAGCATGCAGTCCGGTAAAATTCGGATACGTCCATGTGAAAGGTTTTTCATAGTTTTTACTTTGCCATTCCCACCATAGATAATCTACAAAGCAGTGAAATAAAAAGAATGTTGGGTCCCTTGGTGCCTCCTCCAAAAGCGACATACGACCACCAACCCAGTTGTGTACTTCGTTGTGAAATATTTCAGTAAAATAGCAAAAGTCCAGGTAATTCGTAATATTCATGACATGTTTGATCCGCGCTTCAGTAAATAAGAAACTTCCGGACATTCCTAAGTTCCGTGTGATATTCCAATTGACCATTGGGCCATTTTGTAGTGTTCCCTGTTTGGACACCTCACCCATAAAATCAGCATGCCACATGGTAGATTCGTGAGCCGCATAGTCATCCATATTGTCATCTAAACTACAATCCCAATAGGGAAGGGTCACTGTTGGAATTTTCGATTGTAATGCATTTTCTAATCTGTAACATAACATATATTCAGTTTTTAAGAATATATTTTCATTACAGATTATTTGAAATCTTTTTGAAGTTTTATCTATCTGATGTATATTTTCTTCAGATTCTTCTATGCATTTGAAAAAGGTTTAATACTTTAAACATTTATAGACGTTTTTTATCTCTAATATGACACCTAATTACATTAATGTTAACCACTGAATGCATTCGTGCAGAAACGCGCTTTGCGCAAAAATGAATTGTTTCTATAAATTCAGTTTTTATATCATATAAACAAACTTACATCTGGAGGTATATTCTGTGCCAAGGCAAGAAAGCAGGTCCACTGTGTGCAGCTGAGCCTACCAAAGCCGAATGGTACCCAGCGATGGCATCGTATTTGTTAGGTTTCACAGTCTAAAGCAAAATGGAAATACGCACTAACTAACTATTATATATATATATACAAAACAAAAGAAAAAACCCTCTCACAGTGGATTATTTCAGTTGCCAATATCGAATGACATATGCACACTTTTACAAGAACGTTAACATTCATGATACGTATATATACTCACAGTATCTTTTTTCAGGGCATTCAGTGCTGCATGGAATGAATTTCTCTCATAGTCCGTTAATGTTCTGTACTCCTTTCTCTTTTTATGATATTTTGTATTTTTCTGAAGGATCGAAAGTATAAAAATTTAAATATTTTTGAAAGACTTGTTTCAATTAAGGAATGACATTAATGATTTATTTTTTATTGAGGTATAGAAGTAAACCAGACTTCATAATGCGCGAAACGCAAATCGGTTCTACTTCTATACTTCTATAGAAAAATTAATATTGCAATATTTATTGAAAAAAGAAACCGAACATTTTGAATTTGGCGCATTGATAACGAACGATGGGCGTGGCCAATTTGTCATGTTACTTGTTGCTTATTTTCACTGATTCATAAAAACAACTCTGATAAAGCAGTTAAATAGGTTTTTACGGCAGTTCTTTGAAAATTAAATAATTGGTAAATGTAATTAGTTTTGATAATATATTTAATGATATAAAACTCAAGATATCCTCAAAAAAAAAAAAAAAAAAAAAAAAAAAGAAAAGAAAGGGAAAAGAAAATCAGACTGCCTTTTAGCACGATATTTGACATACATTAGGCATGCACTTACTTTCGTATTATATCGAAATATACCTAACTGTTATAACTTGAATCTCTACGGTATCGCGCTGAGTCAATTTATCTAAAATTCCTAGAATAAGTAATTACGTTTTTAACTTACAAAGCATGGAAGTAACATCTCTCCAATAAAATCCAGAGTTTGTTTTGGAGGATCCTCGCACCGTACCGCAACGTATTTCCAAGTATACCTTGAAAGACAAGTTGAGGCAATTGTTTCTGCTGGTAAATATTTGCCTTTTTTGGTGTACATTTCGTTGAAGCATGTATGTAGTTCCTTTGGAAGAGCTTCGTATTTCATTTTTGCGTAGACATTGCAAAATATGACGAACACAACAGAGATCCGTATCTGTAGAAATGAAGGATAAGTAAAGCACAATGCCTGGAAATTCTGTTCCGGTCAATGTTTCATTGCAAAAAGAGTCTTCTGGTAATTTGTCACACAGTTCATATAAGAAATTGAGTAAAGTGTCATTGGAATCTGCAGGGCCGTTGCAATAACAGGTGTAATTATGTAGCGGTTATGCATCGGAAAAGTTAATAATGCAGCAGTCATTCTCATGGTCAAGATAATATACTACATATTTTCAATTTCACATTATAGTGTCATTAGTTAATCACTTATTGTCTATTTTGTACCATGAAATATTAGATATTTACTAACAGTAACGAAAATTTAAAAAACCGAAAAAAAGCAATAAAAAGTGCATGGGAATAATGTCTGGCTATCATAATAAATACAAAAGTAACTGGTGTCACATGACTATGGCACCAACAGTGACCCTAAAAATCAGAGGTGAGACCAGGTGCCCGGGAGGAGTGAGCCTCTCCTGTTTGGTTAGCCACAACCGCCGTGAATGTCCTTACGTACAGACGAAACATATCTAATTCAGCACTGTATATATACATGCATGTGAACAAACACTGTGTAGAAAGTGTCACAACCACGTATCATCAGAAAAAAAGGGTATAATAACACTTAAGTCAAACCCTCCACGGGCAGCTTTTTTTACGAGCTCCACACTGCAAAGGGAATAAGTGTGACGTTCATGTTAAATACAAAAGTAACTAGTGCCACATGACTATGGCACTAACAACAATGTACCATAGTGGGCATTTCCAATCCCCTGAAATTCATAAGACCTATACATGTTCTGAAACACTTTCTTTTTTTTCCGTGCTATTTGAAGTTCTGTGAATGTTGAATGTGGTATGCTCTTTTGAACGCCACAGTCACAATGCAATTACTTATATGACATACAAAATCTGAAATTCTATCGATATTCAAACAACTCTATGAATATATTGAAATAACAGATTTGGTTTATCTGAATATATGCTTGTCAACATGATAGTGTCGGCATGATAGTTAATTCAAAGAAAAGAGTAATCAAAAAATGTATCCGAGATTCCAATGTATATCAATAAGTCTCACTTTAGTACAATGTGTATTGAGAAAACTAAATCTGAAGATACTACATAAACTGCAGAAAAGGTGTCAAATGTATGTAATCTCATTTGTCCTTTTATAACTGCAGTCAACTTTAGGTAACTCGAACTGCAACTGCCCATATGAAAGAGAGCTACTGGTAATTCCATTAAAAATAAGTCATTTCTCACTTGTTAGGTAATGATGATAACACTGTCACTTGTAAGGTAGTGATAACACTGTCACTTGTGTAATTATGGTAACACTGTCACTTGTTAGGTAATGACGATAACACTGTCACTTGTTAGGCAATGATGATAACACTGCCACTTGTTAGGTAATGATGATTACACTTTCACTTGTTAGGTAATGATGATAACACTGTCACTTGTTATGAAGTCAAGATAGACAACACTCATTAACGTTTCATGTTTAGAAATTTTTTCATCTTTGGTACTGAGATACCTGTTGATCATTGTTCTCTAAATGGAGGATTATGTTATAAAGATTAAATTGATAGTGCTGCTTTTGCGGAGGTTGGGCGCCCGTAAACTACACCAGTTGAGTGGCGTTTGTTACTTTATTTGACCGTCCTAAATCGGTATCTTAACTAAAAGACAATCGAATAATTTTGTTACCTCGTTTTCTGTATTTATATAAAAATTTTCATTTTTCTTGTACATGTTCCTAATGATTTGTTTACTGAAGCTTGGTCTGTTTTCTCACTAACAACTTTTTTGTCTTAATTTCTATTCGCTATGTGGTTAAATTTCAATGACATATCTTCTTATCTCATAAATGAAGAGGACAGTCACGACAACTTTGCATTTATAATATTAAATATAATTTGTTTAAAAAGAGGGGTTAACGATTGCGTTAATGTTAAAATACAGGGAAAATATTAATAATATAGGTAAAATAAAATAGGTGGAAATCATTCGGAATACTTTTTTTTTTAAATTTGATAACGCCGGTGTGCGTATTGTGACAGAAACATCCCGGGTTCAAGTCCTCCGTGGGCACACCATTGTTATGTTTTTCGGATGAGACAGTAAAATCCGAGGTGTAGTGCCAAGGTAGGAATGACACGTAAAAGATCCCTCATTGCTCCGTGTTAATACGTTGCAAAGGTAACAAATTCTACTCGATGCATCTGGCAGATGCCGTCACCATACATGTATATACATAAAATAATCGTGAAGTGACATAAAACGTTAATCAATCAATTAACTGAAATTTGATAAGTAAATTTATATCAGCTGTAGAAAGTTATGTTCCCCGTGAATGCTCACTGTCTTGAGAAAATCACACTTCATTCCAAAATATTAGCTCTTAGTCAGAAAATCATACTTACCATGTTAGTTTTCATTGTTTACCCACTGTTCTTAAGTTCTGGGATTTGCTCTTTATATATAATACTCACAAGGAAACATCCTGTATCAGGAAATCAAGTGAACAACTATCATGTTTGTTTTCAACATCGAACCTATGTTATATTTATGGTTAATTGCATTGGATTAAGAGCGATTTTCCAAACATGCGTAAATATACATAATCACTAGTGTACTTGGATTAAATTTGAGGCATCTTGCTGCAAGGATATATATAAATTAAAACGTGGTAAAAGTTAAGCGCTGCTTCCCGATAAGTAAATAAAACGGGCTTTTTTATAAACTTACTTGGCAAGTAGTTTTGATTATGTAGTAGTTTTACATATGTAGTTCTGTTAATCACAGGTAACGATCTTTAAAAGAAATAAAATTTGATGAACTAACTTATATACATGCAAAAAGGTATACCAGAAAAAAAAATCTGCAAACAGATAGACGTCACAAAAATATTCGATTGCATCTCAATGACGAAGTCATCTGGTTTACGGAACAAAATTGTTTTTTAACAAATTGGCCGTCCAATGTTGGCTTCGTCGTAGTAATTCCCTAGAACAAGGCTTTGGATAACGGAGTATATCTCACTGATAAAGTTCAGAATATGTGGGTGACCATAGAAATGTTAAAGAGAGTCGTGTTCAATGAAGGAATGGTGTAATAAATGTGCATTTACCACGCTTGACGGAACCTCCTTTTATCGCCTCATGTAACAATGATGTTTTCGCACAGTGAAAATGTAACATGAAGAACAGCTTGAAAATAGCACAATAAAAGCTAAGAAGAAATAAGAAATAAGAAGAAGAGTTGTTATTGTTTTGGCACGGACTATTTTGTTACTTTTCGGTAAGAATTTGTTTAGCATATTTTAAGCAACAAAATGGATTTTTTATTGCACCCCAGTTTTAGATGACATTTTACTCGTTTAGGTATGAAACTATACGCAATATAGTTTATCCGTTTGAAATCATACATCCTTGTCTTTTCATATATGTTGCACCACGATTATTGCACTTACATTGTGACGGCATCTGTCTGATACAGTGTATAGAAATTTAGTACTATGTATAGGATTAATAGGGTGTCGACTCTTACTGTCTTATTCGAGATGATATAGAATGTATAGAATATTGATAATATCATATAATAATTTGTCGATTACCAACCCTGTATTTGACGATCACTTAAACATCATATGTCCAAAGGAACTCGAGATAAAAGATACTACAGAGAGCGCATCTTCTGTTTCATACCTCGATATACTCATCTCAATGAGTGACGATGTTTCATTAGTAACCTTTCTCTATGACAAACGTGACGATTTGATTTTAATTTCATTATTACCAACCTCCCCTTTCTGAGTAGCAACATACCTTCCTCTCCTGCATATGGCGTCTTCATTGCACAACGTATTTATACGCTATGCCAAAGCATGCTCTAAATACTAAAATTTCGAGGCTTCTTGCCACAAAACTACTCTCACAATGATATATTGAGGAACTTTTGAAATTGTCACTAAAGAAGTTATATGGTCGTTATAGGGATCTATTGCAATTTCAGATTCCTCTTTCAACAATATTAATCGATATTTTCGGACCTGACCATACAAAATAACCATGTTAACTTTTTGACTATGCTTGATTTGACATAATACGTATATACATGTATACACATACATTGGTTCACCTGTGTTTCCGACACCGGAATTTCAGGCAGGCAGCATTCCTTACTTTGAATGGGAAAATTGGACTTCTTGTTCCTGTCTCTTTCGTATGTTCATGCGTGTATATTTATGTATTTATCTGCTTACTTGAAAATTGTTGCAAGACGTTTGCGACGTGTGTTGCATGCAACCAGGGACTCCTCTCGGGCACTTGGCCTCACCTGGACTTTATTGGGGTTCGCATTTGTCTTAATATGACACTAAACACGATATTGTTCCCTTCATTCAATGGACTATGAGATATGGTTAACCCTACGGTACTTCTTCGTTTTTTTACTTTGAATCTAACCTAAAATAATAAAACCCCTCTTTCCTTCCTATTTATTCATATTTCTTTTTTTGTTTCTTCTTTTTTATATTATATTTTAACCATTTCTTTATATTCATTGTTTGGCTTTTCTCAAAATGCAATGGATATATCCCTTAACAACTATCTCACTTTGAAAACAGAAAAAGAAAAGAAAAGAAAACAATTACAAACATATTAACTAGGCCGGTGTCACTGCTGGTGGACTGATAGTTCCCGAGGGCATCATAAGTCTAGTTATCAGTGCTTTTGTACTGACATTAAATATATATACTTCAAATTTTCAGTCATCAAACTAAGTAAATCATTCCAAAACTAAGGAGTATCTCCCTAATGCATAGATCTGTCCTTAGATAGATTCTTTGGTTCACTTTTCAGTCATTTTGGCTACAACACTGCTCTTCATATTTTTATATATTTTAAGAATTCCAATCATTCGGCCACGAGCATCACTGAAGAGACATAACTTGTCGAAATGCGCATATGGTGCACAAAATTAAAAGGTATATATGTTCTATATCTATTATCTACTAAATAATTTTTTTTTCATTCATATCACAAAAGGTATACAATCAAGTGTGTTATAAGCCATCATCAATATGTAACTTAATCCATCTATGCAAAGCTAGAATTGATTCAAAATTATCTATTGACAATGATCAAGCACTAGTTCCATTTTGACAAATCTGCATCAAGAACCAATTGTTATAGTGTTACTCGTGTTTAAAAAAAAAACAGTGAATTTATTAAAATATTGCCAGTAGTGTAGCGCAGGTGACCTAAAATGCAGGTAACCCAAACTGCGACATTATATTGTCCACTCCTTCCAGAGCTCCTTCGAGCCATATATTATGAGGGTATACATCATAGTAACCATTTGCAATAAAAACATTATCAGTCTTTGAAGGTCGAATCAAATTATTCTTCACTTCATACCATCTGTAACCTGGTTTCCATGACGACCAACCACTTTCCCATATCATCATTGACCCATCACGTGGCTGGGGAATTTGATTCATGCTTATATTGTAGACATATGACAGGTGGATATGCACATGCGTAACAACATGTTCCGTGACGGCATACTCGTCATTCCTCCATCCTACTTTTCTACCATGGTTTTTAAGCTGTCTCCAGTACTCTACATCCTCCCCGTCTGCTAACGTTACCAACATAACGGCTTTCCCAGTGTTCCTCGATATTCCAAAATCGTATGTATGTCTTATCGGTAAGTCAGTTTTTGTTTGAGTAAAGTTAAGAACGATGTTTCTCCACCATGGATAGTCATATACAAAATAAATCTTCACTATTGGACAATCAAAAACGGAGTTTAAACTTGATGCAATATCTTGCGACTTCGTTGGCTGCCATTCTATTTCAATAATGGAGACCTTAGGTAAAGCGAGAATTACATTTTCTGCACATGTTTGAATCTTTGAATTTTCAATGACAGTGGTTTTGCCATTGATGCTTTTGGTTTTTCTGAAATCTAAGAGGTATCCTTTTCCCTTATTGTTCTGTATTTTTATCAATTTATTGCTGTGACGAAAAGAATGCCTGAAAAGTAGAAAATGAAATTCAAAATGATAAAGTTGTTTACCACCGAGCTCGTAGTATTGTATAATATTCAGATTTGTAGACAAAATAACATTCATCATTGTCACATTACATAGATATCATTACAATACATATCACCTCTGAGATAATGATTTATAAAAATAGATATGCTGGTTAAAAAATAAGAAACATTGTATTTGTGTATTAAAGTAATAATTAAATATATATGTCTTGTTATTTGCCTATTTTGATGCTGGCTATATATGTCTTCAGTGCAATTCTTGTCTTTTGTTTAGATTGCATTTTCACAAACTTTTCACATTAAATTATAAAAGATATGATCGTCAGTTGAATAGCTAAATACTAGTAATGCAGGTAAGGCATCAAATATGTTATTTATAGTGAGGCATCTATTTACCTTTGACTCTGCGAAAGAAATTCTTGTAAAAATGTTTTTGGAAAAGAATCCATTCCACTAGCTATGGTTTTGGTTGCATAATTGACTTGGTTGTAAGAATATGGTATTTGAATCGCTGCCGATGATCTACCAGAATGGGAATGGAAAGCAAGATGATGTCGCAAGTACGAGCTTGCTTCCCGACTTGCCATCTTTGCAAACGCTTCCGAATAGCTAAAACGATGATGTAAAGTTATTAAGAGGGTGGCTTTGACATCAGATCGTACCTAATCGTAGATACTAAACTCAATAACATGAAAATACTGACCTTAATAATGTGAAATTACTAAACTTAAGAACATGAAAATAATTGTGATCGTAGGTATAAAACGTTACACCAGGAAATAATTGTTTATTCTTTCATGCTTGGTTAAACTATGTGAAGTGTTAAGTATTTGCAGGAGGATCTGAGGATCCAGATTCGTTTCTTGAATAGTACCCCTATCTTTTAGATGGTGATTACCTCCTGCTTTCACGCAGAGATATGAACAATTGTTGAAAACAACGTAAAACCCAAACCAACCGATTTCTTTCATGCTGCTTGAATGAACACCCCACACATTTCAGTGTCAGTGCGAATCCTTATTTTCAATGATTTTAAGCAAATATGAATAAATAGCGTATTTTTTGTGCAAATATCGAACAAAAAAGGGGGAATTGCCAACACAAATTATGTAGTTGCCACAAAAGGTATATAGAACAACGTGAACTTTGTTGACAGTAATGAAATAATACCAGGTACGACTTTACCGTTACTTGAACAGTGTAGCTCGTAAAAAGTTCCACGCGGAGGATTTGACTTAAGTGTTATTATACCCATTTTCCTGATGTTATGTGGTTGTGACACTTTCTGCACAGTGTTTATTTACATTCATGTATATATACAGTGCTGAATTATATTGTTTCGTCTGTATGTCAGGGCATACACGGCGTGTTGTGGCTAGCCAAACAGGAGACGCTCACTCCTCCTGGACACCTGGTCTCACCTCTGAATTTCAGGGGTCCGTGAATGCCCACTGTGGTACATTGTTGTTAGTGCCATAGTAATGTGACACCAGTTACTTTCTTATTTTACATGGGCGTCACACTTATTCCCTTTGCAGTGGTACATTGTTGTTAGTGCCATAGTCATGTGACACCAATTATTTTCGTATTTTACTTGTATGTTAATTTCCAGTAGGCAAGTTAAAGATGTATATGTATTATTACTACCTTTGTTGATACAGAGGGACTCCGTCACCGGTTATAATTGAGTAGAGTTCATTTTCAAAATTGCTGCGATTTCCACTGAAGTTTGTATAAACATCGGATAAATATCTGAAATGTTTGAAATTTTAAAATAATAATAATAATAATAATAATAATAATAATAATAATAGTAATAATAATAATAATAATAATAATAATAATAATAATAATAATAATAAAGGTTACGTAATGTGTAAGATAATCCTGACTATAGGTGTGCAAGGGTTTAGCAAGTAATATCGAAAATATTTTCAATGATCACTAAAGCAATGCCGTAATAGAGTTGTATGACAGAAATCACCAAGGGCATGCACACAAAGCGTAATAATATTAGGATATACAAAAACTGCAATATGTCTGGGGGTTTTTTTTCAAGGAAAAAGCAAGTCCTCCTTCGAATGTGCCTATTATCTGATGTTTTTTTTTCTAGAAAACGCAATTCACTCAAAGGATGTGTGATATGCAGTATCAAATTGCTGTATTTTGATTGGGGGCAGGCTTGGTGTAGTGGTTAAGCGCTTGGCTTGCGGCGCCGACGATCCGGGTTCGATTCCCGGGTTTCGCCACTATGTTTAAGAGGTTGGTAACCTCCTGCTTCCATGTCGCGATATAACTGAAATATTGTTGAAAGCGACGTAAAACACAAATCAACCAACCAACTAATGTATTTTGATTGGTTTTCAGGCAATGCTAATAAACATACGCCACAGCAGAACATTTCATAGACTTGACAAAAGATTTCTAGTCTAAATTCAATTCAGCAACGTGAACGCAATTATACTGGACATTGATACCAAAGTGATACCATGTGATTGGCTAGTGATACTAGATTTATATATTTTCATAAGGTTTTTACTCAGGAATAACAAATAAATCATTTATGGGAAGGGTCTGCAAATTGCTTTAAACTGAGAATATAAAAATTCATGCTTAGTGCTTTTTCCATCAAATACACACCTAATATTTCTTACATTGATAAATGAATTATATATTTTAATTTAGTGATAAGAGTTATTTAATTCACACATGTAAAACATTATTATTTCCTATTCCATTGTGTCATACAGTTGTGTGGTAGTTATTTGTATCATGTATTCTCTTCTAAAATCTTAAGAAAACTGATTCCATGAAAGAAAAAATTACAATTGGAATACTATTGGAACCTTCTTGTAGAACATTCTTTCACACTCAGTGTGACAATCTGAAGTAGAATTTTATCGAAGAAATGCTTCCTCCAGAGTCTATGTTCTGTGATAGATATCGTTGAAAACAACAACCCTTTGATAATGTTAGTCTTTTCATCACATCATCATATATAATACAAAATTTCAGAGACACTTAGTGTCATGAAATATATATGAATTTAGTATCCAAAATATTAGTACACATATTTTTGTTTTAGATTTTTATATTAGCTACACCCCAATTGTTCAACTGGGTTTTTGTCACTAACGCAGGTAAAATGCAGTGAAGATTTACGAACTCTAGTTTTTCTGATTAGCCCTTGTTCTCAGTGGGAACTAGTGTTCGGATGACTACATCGACTATAAATGTTTACAAAGCATTTCATGGTAGCGAAATATTTAATGAACTACTATATGACTGTGAAACAGGGAAAACATGTACAAAGTTGGATCGGGTATCGAGGTTGAGAATCGTGTTGGATCGGGTGCCGATTAAACATAAGAATACCTTTTGACTAGCTACAACCTATTTTATGCTTAAACAAGCATTCTAATGCTTAAATAAAAAATCATAATACAGTAGAGGAGGTAGAATTAAACAAATGCAATAGTGATTGTATCATTATCAATTAAGAGCATCTCACCTCTGTATGGAGTTACAGATGGGTGCAGTTCTAACATAACATGCACGTTAACGCGAAAAACGGTCACGAGGACTGATTTAGCATACGTGCTAGGACTTATCGATCGGACGCGCGTGCGCTAACGCGGGAGGAAATTCGCGTTGTAATTCTCTTTGTAGTGGTACGGATGGAGGAAATAAAATGGATCTAATTGAATTACCGCAATTGTCGCCATATACGATATATACGTGTATTAAATGTAATGTTAAAATGACACCAGCATTAAGGGTTTCGTATGTAATATAATAATGGAAATTACCGCGTAGACATGCACTTAGATATTTATGAAAAACCTTTGTCAGTTTATAGTATAAAGAATCTAGGATAATTACATTCAAATTCTATTTTATTCATTCATTTTTAATTAATTAAATTATGTAATTATTACTTATTTGTTTATTATTATTATTATTATTATTATTATTATTATTATTATTATTATCATCATTATTATTATTAATATTATTATTATCCTAAAATAAGGATAATTACATTCAAATTCTATATCATTTATTCATTTTTAATTAATTGAATTACGTATTCATTACTTATTTGTTTATTATCATTATCATTATCCTTAAATAAAGATAATTACATTCAAATTCTATTTCATTTATTCATTTTTAATGAATAAAAATTACGTATTTATTACTTATTTGTTTATTTTTATTATAATTATTATTCTAAAATAAGAATAAATTTCATTATATTCAATGTTCGGAAATGGTATTCAATATTTTTAAAATTCATCCCTTAACTCGTAAGCGTTTCATTTAATTCTAAATATTTATATGCATGCCCAAAGTAATATGTTTTTATATTTAGATATACAATGTATATATCGATTCTCCTTCATACCCTTCTCTGTGTACATGTAAGTTTTAAGTTGTAAGCAAGCGAGCGTGGCTGTCAAGCACGTACACGCGGCAGCCAAGTGCGTTAACGCCGTATCGAAATTAAGTTCACGAGGAAATCTACGTTAACGCAAACGCGTGTGCTCAGCACTCCTGAGCGCACGGGGAAAGCAAACTTCACGTTAACACGACGTTTACATTATGCTATGTTAAGACTGCACCTCAGTGTAAGGTATTAATGCTAAATCACGAAAGGTTCATTTTGAAGTATAACAGTACAGCAGAAAAAAAAATAACAGTACAGCAGTACCCTTACTTTCTTTGAAATATTTATAAATACGAATAGCAATAACCATGTTGTTACACCAATGCTTAATCCTGTTTTACACATCTTGTTATAATAATAAAACAATTATTAATGGTTTACACGAATACACGGGTGCTAAGCTCTTGATTTTAGTATAGGAGTGGCAGAGGGGGCAATAATCTCAGTCTTCTACGTGACACTGAAGTGCTGTATTACTGTCTGCGGTAAGTATCAGTCATTCAAACTGACAATATTAATGAATTATGGGGTTTTTTTCATTTTTTACTCACTAAAACATTCGAACAGTATCAAACACCACCTCCACTACTACTACTTCTACTACTACTTGTTGATTGGTTGAGCAGTGTTTTGCATCGCTTTGTAGGTAAATATGTTCTGTATTTATTATAACCACTAGGCCGGTGTCACTGATGGTGGACTGAAAGTCCCGAGGACATCATTAGTCTAGTTTTTAGTGCTTTTGCACGGACATGAAATATATACTTCAAATTTTCAGTCATCAAATTAAGTAAATCACTCTAAAACTAAGGAGTATCTCCGTCATGCATAGCTCTGTCCTTAGATAGATTTTTTTGGTTCACTTTTCGGTCATTTTGGCTTCATCACTGCTCTTTATATTTTTTTTTATATTTTGACCATTCCAATCATTAGGCCACGAGCATCACTGAAGAGATATAACTTGTCGAAATGCGCATATTGTGCATAAAATTTAAGGTATATATGTTCTGTATTTATTTGAACAAATGTTCAGTTATAGATATACATATACAAATTTACATGTAATCTGGAGGTATCCAGTTTATGAATCAAACCAGGATCCCCTAAATCAGAAGTCTCCAATTTAAACACTACACTTAGCCTGCCTCTCATCCTCTCTCTACATCAATTTACTGCTACTAATACAACTACTGTAAGTCGATGATACCTCATTTTAATTACCTCTTTTGTGAAATCTGAAGTAAAAGAGAAAACAGAAGACATCATACACGGCTGTATGACTCAAATCAACAAGGACATGATAAAAGTAGAATATACACGCAAAAACGACATTTCAAAAATATTCGATTGTGCTGCGGTTACGATACCGACTTAGGACCGTCAATTTAAGTAGCAAACGTCACTCATTTGGTGTGGTTACCCGGTTTACGGGCATCTACCTTTCCAATCACCGCAAAAGCAGCACAATAATTTACAATTTTTATAATTTACACGGATTTACAAATTTATAAATATTCCTCCATATAGAGAACAAGGAACAACAGGTTTCTCAAGAAGAGAGGTAATAAGAATTTTATTACACATGAAACGTTTATAGAATAATATGTTGCTATAAAAAACAAGTAAGCCGACATCAACATAAATAATATACTATACAAGTATTGAAACTAGGAATTCATAGAAGAGTCAGTGTTTGATTAAAAGGTAAACAACCTCCTCCAGAGTTAAGTACATGTTTTAGTATTGAGTGTTTCTGATATTGTAATAACCAGAAGGTCTAAGAATACATAACGCGTTTTACATGGACGTCTGTAATCATTTTAACAGTGCAATCCAGTAAATTGAGTGATAAAAATATATATAATTTAAAACGGGATATCCACATTACTATTTATAAAGAAGATACTCCTTTAAGTTATGCTATTGATAAATATTAATTGATACATTGATTGATTGATTCACGTTTTACATCACTCCATGGTTATTTCAGTATATGGTGACGACATCTGCCTGATGCATTGCACAGAAATTTTTTACCATTGCACCTGACCCACCCCAAGCAATGAGGGATCTTTTACGTGCTAAGTTTACTGTGACACGGTAACTGAAAGACACCAGTATGTCCAGGGCGGGAATCGAACCTGTGACTTCCAGGTCACGAGCCGAGCACCTCATCCACTGGGCGACAACACACAAAGGAAAAATAAATGAGAGAAATTTATATCAAGGAATATTTGGTTGTACTCAATGAAAATATTGATATACATATGTAAATACCGTAAAATATGAAGGTTTACCTATTGTTTTTGTTATTACCCCAGCTATAACTATTACATAATTATACTTACATGAAAGGCTATGGGCAAACCCTATTTTTAGTAGTCATGACATAAACAGATAACAGTGTGGAGAAGGCTCTTGGTGAAGCGAGGCATACAATGATCTTTAGGTGGGTGCCGATAAACCGTTTAACCACACCAATTGAGTGACGGTTGTTATTTCAATTGACCGTCCTAAGTCGGTATCTTAAGCTCAGCACAATGGAGTATTATTGTAATGTCTTTTTTCATGTATATTTTACTATTATCAAGTCGTTGGTGATTTGTGTCATACAGCATTGTCAGATGTCTTCTGTTTTCTCTTTTACAACTTGTATCATGAAAATATATCACCATTTGTTTTTTCGATTTTACCCCCTGAAGTTAAACAGGTAAGGGGGTAACTCTTATAGTCAGCATCGGTGATTCAACAATTGCATTCATACATTTGGTTTTGTGGAAATTGTTCGTTCCTATTTTCTATTTTGTACTGAAAAATGAATATGGCTGAAAACCAATTGATTATATATGTAATTCCGTTAACATTAATATCTGACCAATGTGTGACACTTACGCTCGTAGCATGTGGGGACTTTTAAGCTCAGCTTTCCGGAGATTGAATGGTGTATTGATTCCTCCTAGGTCTGAATATTTAAGATGTACCTCCCTAAGGTAATACAGGGTTTTGTCCTCTAGATTCAATCCCTCAACAAAATTGATGACCGGAAGTCTCAGCTCTTGTGCAGCTCGAGCAATCTTTTTATGTATTTCTGGTAAATACATCATTGGACCTATGCAAGATTAAGTTAAAAATAGGTTAATATTTAAGTTTATGTCGTTTTGCTTCCTATCATTTACACAGTTTCATTTTGTTATATGATGTGATGTAAATGATAAATTAAATACCGATATTGGCGTTTGCCACCTTTAAAAATATCTATAGTGTATAGGTATAGATCTACAACATTCCATGCACAATTATGTTATTTTAGCAATGAAAAAGTTAAAAAAAGACAGAAAAAAATTCATTTTTTAATTTTCATACAGCGAACACAGGATATTTTACAATTTGTACCTTAAAAGATGTAAATTAATATGGCAACAACGACACAACAGAGAACAACTTTAGACGGGATATTTCTTAGAATAATTCGGACGATCAGACCCGGCTGTATGACCTAAAGCAATCACCAATAAAATGTACAGAAAAAAATATTTTACTTTAAACATTTACTTTTTATAACCTCAGTTTTACTATTGGTATCTGATATTTTTACGGTTTATTTTCAGGTTTCCAACATTGAATTGGTCCCATCCTTAACTTAAATTTGTTATATAAAGAAGAATTAATGCAAATCAAACACACATGATCTAACAGTGTAACTCAGAATTCCACCAACTCTTGATAAGTAAATCTGGATCATAAGCATCAGGGCATTCACGGCGGGTGTGGCTAACCAAACATGAGACGCTCACTTCTCCCGGGAACCTGGTCTCACCTCTGAATTTCAGGGGTCTGCGAATGTCCACTGTGGTACATTGTTGTTAGTGCCATGATCATGTGACACCAGTTCTTTTCGTATTTAACATGAACGTCACATTTATTCCCTTTGCAGTGTGGAGCTCGTAAAAAAGTTCCCCGCGGAGGTTTGGCTTAAGTGTTATTATACCCTTTTTCCTGATGTTATGCGGCTGTGTCACTTTCTACACAGTGTTTGTTCACATTCCTGGATATATACAGTGCTGAATTACAGATATTGTTTCGTCTGTATATCAGGGTATTCACGGTGGGTGTGGCTAGCCAAACAGGAGACGCTTACTCCTCCCGGGCACCTGGTCTCACTTCTGAACCTCAGGGGTCTGCGAATGTCCACTGTGGTACATTGTTGTTAGTGCGATGGTCATGTGACACGAGTTCTTGCCGTATCTTACTTGTACGGATAAGCAAACCAGCATAAGATTTACATGATGATAAAAATATGTTAGTATTCTTACCTAATTCAACATTAATATCTGGAGCTTCTCGAAATTTATAGGTGAACAAGCGACCACCAACTCTGTCTGATAATTCGTAAAGTCCAATCTTCCTACCAGTATTTCGCATGCGCCATGCGGCGTACGTACCGGCAAGACCAGCTCCAATTATAGCTATATCATCACAGTCGGTGAGGCTAGGTGTGTCTAAATTACAGTTGATAGATGAGGATATTGCATAAAAGAAGAATATTATTTTGAGTTTGATTTAAAATATAAATTAGAAATTAAGCACACATTTGCAGAAAACATTATAAGAATGTTGCGTTAACATTCGACGCGTGTTACTCTAATACAATGCTTGAGTCTTCCCTACTCATGCGCCAACTACGTTTAAGTGGTGCCGAAGCCGTCTTGACACATCTGTGCACTTGTCTTGAGGGCGCTTTAAAGCGGCTAGGTGCCTGTCCTCTTGTGTGAACAAGTGAACAATATATTGCGATTATGCAATTATATTAAGCACGAAATGAATAACTTATATAAAGATCCTAAACGATAATGACCTATGAACACATACATTTGCGACATAAATAAATTGATTGCTAGTGAAATTCACGTTCTAATGATATCCATAGACATAATCTCCCGAATTCCTATGGCCTTGTGTCCGTGAATAAAATCAATCATTTAACCATATGGAATAGATAGATACATTTTTTCATTTTATATGTAATCGTTGATCGTTCATAGCAATACCTGCTGATGGTGATGTCGGCATCTCCTGCCTTGGAATATCATTCGGACTAAGTGTATCCGGTGATGACATAATTATCCTGCTTTGTTCTTTCCCTTGAGTACCGCCACCCTGGAACCGATTTAACACAGATGGCTGTTGCTGATTGGTTGTCGTAGATACGCTTCCTTGAGATGATATAACACTTTGTACTTGTATGAGTCTTTGGGCTGATGGATTATTTGGTCTGTTAGCGTTTTGCATATGTGCCCTCCGCGACGCCGCTTCCTGTGCAGTCAGTTCTTTTACTACGTGTCCACCACTCGAAAGTGAACCTAGAATATAGAAAGATATACTGGTTTGCGTTAAATTACTTAATTAATAGAGTTTATCTAATTCATAAATAAGAAGTATAGTGATTGGTGACTTCTGATATTTTTGTTTATTGGCTGTTTGGATCCATTAGTAAAGTACGTTAATGGTTTGAATTATTTCAAATTATATTGAAAGAAAATAAATGTGTGATAGATGGTCAGGTGTACGATATGAAAAACTGATATTTAACTATAAATGTATGCACATACCTAGACGTGAGTGTCCGGTAAATCTTGACATCTTTGAACCTACTTTATCAATTACTCTGTCCGACGTTTTGTCCTGTACTGTATTTTGTGAATTTCCACTAGCTGCCTGATTGAAATTTAATTTGTTCATTACTGCTGCAGGCTGTTGTATGCGTCCACCTGTTTGTTGTTGCGGTTGTTTTTGCAGCTGTTTTTGTTGCTGTAGCTGTTGTGGTTGCCTTTGTTGCTGTTGTATCTGTCCTTGCTGTTGAACTTGAGGTGGATTTAACCTAGTATCTGTCATTCTCGGTACATTATTTGCCTTAGCTACCTTTTGTTGTATCTGCTGATTTTCCTGGTTGCCCTGTCTTGATTGATCTTGTGATCTTGTATTTGTCTGCGTACGAGGGACTGTTGTTTGTTGTCTGGGAGCAGAATTGCTATTTCCCATTTTCATTGTCTTTAGCACTATAATAGATTGTATTCAATTTTATCTGAAAAATTCTATTCTAGTCGTAATTTCCAAAGTATAAACCCAAGGGTAGTGAGCGATGTCCAATATTCAAAAGCATTGAAACATGATGCTTCAAAATGCACTTAGTTTACATGCCTTGATATTAGCATAAAAGTGTTTTGAAACAAATCGAATGTCAGTATATTGAGGAATTATATATCAAGCGTGGGCAGGTTTCTGCAGAGTATGAAATAGATAGGAAAACCATGAAATTTAAAGAAAATGATGTTAATAACAGCTATTTCAATTGATAGAAATTATATAAAGTTATATGTTCATATCTTACCATGTGCATCAAATGTTCTTTTACCTTGAAATTTTAAACAATAATCCACTTTCTACTTCCCTCTTTTCGTTTATCAAAACAATATACAAATAATTTTACAAAATATTTTTTTCTCGTTTTTGTAGTCCGGAGTGATATATAGAAAGTACTTCGTAGGCATTGTGTTGTAACTCCGTTTATTCGTAAGTGATTATTGGGTCTTTTCGATATGCAGAATTATTTCCCCTTTGAGCAGGTATCTGACGTCAATCACTTTTGACGTCACAAAATTTTTATACCACTTCCCGTAATTTTACACCACTTACCATAGAACAAGTTGACGTCACAATGTTTTGACGTCAGATATCTGCTCATATGGGAAATAACTCTGTATAACGAAAAGACTCAATAAAAGTGGTTCTGAGTCTTTGAGAATGATGGAAATTTTTATTCTGGTTCTGGTACTTTTCGAGAATGCTCGGGATTCTAATTCTAATGATATAATTACCGGTTATATAACTGATAGAATTTACATATGGAAACAGTTTGCCAAGTGATGACATTGATATGCCATGCCTGCTAATAGTAAAACGTAAGCGTTATCTAACCATAAGTTATATGTGGCGATGCTGATGTAGAGTCATATCAACATCACGAGTAATAATTAGGATGCCTCGGAGTGACACCATTCCCAGTTCGCATGTAAATAAAATGTACTCGTAATCAGTCATAATGTTATGATATAAACTTTTATTAATAAAAGAGATGGGTTCAGGATGGAGGCCATATGACCACATTTTATATATTTGAAAATAAACTTACTTGACAAAGCTTTCAGCGATACCGAGTCCTTTGCACAGCATATTTGACCAAGGCATCGAGTCAGTCGTGGTAAATTACAGTCTTGATCTCTACGACAAAATGATCCGCGATACTGCTGTGGTGTCTGAGAGCACAACATGAAGGTCTCGTAATAGGCAGGCCCATGATGACCAGTGGATGGGACGAATTGCGCTGTACGGATACAATATATACCGGTAAATGTTTAAACAGTTAAAGTATAAATCGTTAGTGGAAGTGTTACAATTGTTGGGATTGCAATGGAATTTTCATCTTATACATTGCATTTTAAAATGAACATGGGTATATACAACACTCTAACATGTTTCATAAAACCAAAAACACAACAGCAATTAATAATTAAAATAAATAATTCTTAAAAAAAAGAAAGAAAGATGATTTCTCATGACATATTTAATGAAATCTAACTGCGTTGAAATCAGACATTATTTTCCTTTTTGGTTTATGTTTCGTAATGATTATTGCTTCTGTGACCTCATACAAAACCCCAGGCATGAAAAGTTGTTAAATTGTTATAACATGTTTTCCATAAAACATATAGTACCATGCTTTTAAATCAATAAACTGACGAGCACATAAAATATACTTTTTATCGACAGAATAGATATTGTTTTCATTTGGAACCCTTAAAAGAAAACAGGGATGAGAGCAAAATCCTTTCCAGTGTAGTAACAAAACAAAAGAACTAAACTTGAAATGATGTATTTATGTCTTTGAAATTACATTATTTACATTCACAATAATCATAATTAATGAATCAAAACACAACGATGATTCTACTTAATTTGTTCACTATTTTGGAAATAATTAAAAGCATATGCACAATGATTATGTTATTTTCTAAATTATATTTTGTTTTCACGCCCCTATTCCCCCCCCCCCCCCCCAACAAAAAAAAAAGTTGTGTAAATATTCACAATGTTTATGTAATTACATTTTTATATAATGTTGACTCCGACATGCGCAGAATACGATTATTTGAACTCTAACCTTTTCGAGACTTCAGATATTTCACAAATGATGATAATGATATCTGTAGTGAATGTTCTTATTACGCTGGTGACAAAATTATTTGAACAGTTAAAATTACGGAAACTTACCGAAACTAGGAGAGTATGTAAAATATATCACAAAGAAGACAATAGAAATTGTTTGCACAATGGCAACATCCATTATAAATAGGCCATAATTTAAATTCAGCGTACGAACACATGGAAGAAATATATCGTGTGTATGGTCTTACGTTATTCTAATTAATTTACAGAGGTCATTAATAATTCTGCTTACGTTCTTATAATTTATGTCTTGACTAAATTTTTAGTCCGGAAATTTCCTTATACGGGATCATTTCTAACGCACATTTTAGAAATTACCTGCAGAAGGCACTTCGTAATTAGGGTATCAGTACATAAAGTCCATAGTTTTCTCTTATATTATAAAGTTGATTGGATTGTGGTATTAGTCTCCTCTCTCTCTCTCTCTCTCTGAGTTATTTTTTCACTGCCTTTATTAAAACTGAAATGTAAATTTGGGGGAAAATGCAGCCCGTAAACCGATAAACCATACCAGCCGAGTGACGTTTGTTACTTTAATTTACCGTCCAAAGTCGGTATCGTATCCACAGCACAATGGATTTTCTGTAATGACGTGTTTTCCGTGTATTTTTTACTATTATCATGTATTGTGTGCATGTCTTTGGTGATTTTTTTCATACAGCTTTTGTCAGATGTCTTCTGTTTTCTCTTCTATTGGATAATTTGCAAATTAAAATGAAAACCCACAGACATAAAGATATCGACGTACAAAGGGATAAATAGAAAAGAGTGATATGATTTATTATTTACATCCCCCACTCCAAAGAAACAGGTTTGGACATGAGAAATATTGACAGAATGCTAATATAAGGATAAAATTCTTTTTTTTTTAATCATACAAGCTATGATAAGGCAAATGCCTGATATTTAATATTTAATCAGTTACTTTCACTTTCTGTTTGACGACAATATAATCAAATATACTTTTTAAAATTAAAATGAGAGAATTCATCTGACTAAGCAGACAATACGTCACGGACATGCAGGACAAAGGAGAAATGTAATAGAGAAAGAACACTTAGTGTTCCGTTTAATTAATCCATTACTCCGTCACGTGATGTTTTTACCAACACAAAAGAAAAATAAATAAATGAATAAAAAATAATAATGATAAATAAAATAAAAACAACTTAGAACGTCATGGCTAGATGGCCTCCAAAAGAAATATGTATGGAAGCTCGACCGGAAAATGTTCATTCACTTATACATAATATGTATCTGGCACGACCCGGCATTTCTGTTCAATAATAGTTTCTTGGCTTTTTATCTTTTATCTGTCGGACTATACATGGTCAACAATAAGTAAAGGGTTGTATCATTTAATACTTGATTTTATAGTTTTCTTGCATTTGCGTTAATATCTTTATGTATATTCAGTTGTCAATTTTGTCACTGATAATTTTTATTGTTTGCACATCTGCTTAATGCTACAATTTTCCTAATTGAACGTCTAATGGAGTATACTGCATTTTATTATTACAATATTTTAGTTTTCTGTCATAAACGCATTCTTCGAGCGATACAGAGGCATTATTAATGGTAGGATAACTGTACCTTCATGACATCATTCGCAATAACATGTTTAAGTGTTCGTTTTCAGTGCTGACTGACGTCAACTATCCACCAAACATTTTATAAGTCACTTAAAATAACGAGCATTCCCTCATGCATAGTTTTTTTCCTTAGATTGGTTTTAGGCTCACTCGGCCACTTTAGTTTCAGCTCTGCTATTCAAACACTTCAGATCATTCATTCATGAGCATTAATGGAGAAACACATGTTTCCGAAATACGCAACCTTTGCACAGAATTTTAACCTATATATGTTCTAATATTTATTATAACCAATAGGCCCGTGTCACTGCTGGTCGACTAAGAGTTCCTGAGGGCATCATAAATCTTATTTTCAGTGCTTTTGTACCGAGGTGAAACATATAGCTAAACTTTCACTCATGGAGGAGGATCTCCCTCATGCATAGCTCTGTCCCTAGATTGATGCTTTACCTCAAATTTCCCGTCACTTTTGTTTTCAATCATGATTTTATTAAAAGTAATTTAATGTCTCTGGTACGTTGGTGTTTAAACAGAGAATGTAAAACATATCTCTGTATTTCCTATAAATATGAACTCTTTTCGAACAAAAATATAGTTCATATAAATACTGGACTTGCGCTGAATCATGTAAAGCCAAAGATTTTGATGAATAATATTTACATGCAATTTGATGACGAGATTTTTCAAATACTTGGGATTCATATGGGTACTAACTGTGCACTTCTTATAGTAGATTTATTTCTAAATTTTTATGGAAGGGACTTTATACACTCTGTTCAAAAATCTAAACATTTTGCTGTCATTGTTAAATGCAATAATACATCTAGATATCTCATGACAACTTAGCTATCAATAACCCTGAGTTTGAAAAATGTATACCTGAAATATACCAACCCGAACGTCAATTAATCAAAGCTAATATTTTTTGATACAAAAACACACAGACTCACGTAATATGCCATCCATATATCCAAGTTGATTCGATTTGCCAAGGGCGGCACTTGTGTTTTGGACTTTCATGCCAATAAAAATTTACGAATTAATTTGAGACACAAGGTTACAAACATCACAAACGTAGAAAAACATTTGGCGAATTCACAAGATCGTATTCAGAACTTCTGTCTAAATTAGTAGCCGGTTTGGCCTAATGGTATCGCGTTAGACTCCTGATCGGGAGACCGGGGTTCGATTCCCGCTCTGGTCATGTCTTTCGGATGAGACAGTAAAAACCGCGGCCCCGTGTTGTGGTATGCATGGCACGTTAAAGATCCCTCACTGCTTCGGGTGGGTCCGTCGCAAAGGTCAAAATGTGTATGTCCCGCATCAGGCAGTTGCCGTCACCATATACGTGAAATATTCGTGGTGTGACGTTAAATAAGAATCAATCAATTAATCAATCTGTCTAAATTCGGATATATCACTTTTCAAAACTATGTATTCAATAGAATTTTCAACCCAAATTTCTGCAGTGACCTTGCCAACAATTCAAAGAGGGTCAAAGGTTCCCAGAATTTTTTGGATTACAAAATATATTAAATACCTTCGTCAGAGACCATATGATCCGTAAAACATGAAAATGATTGTAAGTCTTGTATTGGGCCCGTCTACAGCCTGATACAGACTTTTACTTGAACGTTGCATGCTAATAGGGCAGTGGGGACTAAGTGCCGGGCCTTGTTGAAACCTCTTTCAGAGACAACATGGCCCTGAACCACATCCCCTCTGTCGTGACGCCTACAAGTCAAGGGTCTGAGCATGCGTCAAGACCGGCAGAGGAATGTTTCCCTATTTTGATGCCACTCCATATATTTTTGAGATCATGGTGTTTTTTTCTGCAATACCTTACGTGTTTATATATTTTATGACCTCTCAGCTTGTGTCTTGATCTCTATATGGAGGAATACTTACATTTTAAAATGTGTGTCCTTTGATTATTCTGCTGTTGCAGTGTGATTGAGAGGGTGGGCCTATAAACCTGTTAACAACACCAATTGATTTACTGTTATCATATAAAATGACTGTCCTAAGTCGGTTTCTTTACTGCACTATAATCGAAAGTTTTTGTGATGTCCTTGTGTGTTGTTTTCTTCATATCATAACATTTATTAAATAATGAATATTTCCGTAGTGACTTATATCATACGGCTGAGCCAGTAACTGTTTTTATTTATCTCTGCTTTTCATATTTGTTATCATTTGGCTCTGAACATCAGAGACATAGTTTGCAGTAATACTAATGCACAAATCTATAACATAGATATGTCGTTTGAGTTTTGGGTTATTTAAGTTTTATGAATTAAGATATTATTTGTACATTTGCATCTATAACACATAAACGAATCCTTTAGAACAACATACAAAACCGGTAAATATACCAAGTAATAATTGAAACGCAAATCATTTTAGATAATCTTTCATATTCTGTAAATGTTTTTAGGTGATGACCATCTAAGTTTTTAACCATTTAACATATACGATGGCGATATATTTTATATGCACTTGGTAATTGATATTTGTGTTTCATTTTCACTGATTTGGTATGTCCTCTGGTTTCATGATTTTTAGACTTATGGTTTAGATTTATCCATTATCTTTACATTTATCAGATGTTTACATCTGAATTCAAAATTTGAGTCGACATATAGCTTAAACAAAATCAAAAAGTGCAACACCAGCATATAATAATACAGTATATTAAATCAAGTGGGCACGCATTAGGTAATAAAATCATACATCAATAGTTAATTGAAAACGAACAAAGATATGACTGACAATTATATAGAGGAAATAAATATTTGATTATAAAGCAGCGATCAAATATTGCCTTACACATAAATAGCGAGGCTGTATTGGGTTATAAATATAACACTAATACTTCAATATCAATTCAGATGCTGTCCGAATTACATTATTTTTCTATATATAAGTCAATATTGAGAGCAGCTGTTACGTAACAACCAAGGATCTCTTCAAATAGAAAAAGCTCTTATATTCATAATTGCCTAGATGGGAGACTTCCGAATAGAACAAATGCACTCTATACTCATAACCCTCTGGAAGGGAGATTTCTAAATCCATGGGGGTCTCGTTTATACTGATAATGACTAACTACCCTATATATCATTACGGCCTCACGGCTGGGGTTACCGGGTGGCAGAAGATGTCTATTTTCTCATGACACCTGATGCCACATTTCTAAGGAAGTCCTTGCTTAACAGTTACTCGTAATTCCTAACTTTGATATAGCATCTGTCCATATTTCGAACCGAACTGACTGTACAGATTAATGATTTTATTGTTTATAAAATTGTTTGAAAAACGCTTGTGATGCTCTATAGTTGTTTCTTTCCATAACATTTTTTCCTTTTGATCAATCGGATAGTTCCAAATTTACGTTTCGTTGGTGGCAGAGCGGTGTCCTGTCTTTAGGTAGACGTAACACGTAAAAGATCTAGCACCGTTTGCGGTGGGTCCAATGCATGGGTCTAATTTCCTTTGAATTGCAATGGACAGATGTCTTAACAATGTAATTGGCAGCAAGAATCAAAGAATCAACACTCTTTTGTGTTTTGCATTCGTTTGAATATCTGATCCAGTGTTAATTATAAACATACATACATATAACTCTTAACAATAAGTAAGTTCTTCAAAAATTACATCCTAGAATATCATTCTCTAGATATGTTAAATTGCTGTGTTGATTATTGACCATGCGTAAACCATTAAACATGGTATAGAAATAACAACCCAAACCAATTCTATGGCTGGAACAATGGTCACTCATTTGTTATAGTTTGCTTATTTATGGTCTCAAATATCCATTCACTACAAAAGTATTACAATCAAAGGCCACAAAAAATAATAAATACTCTAAATTATCCCCCATATAGAGAGCAACAACCAGCAAACGACTCATGTAGATAGGTCACATAAACATGAATACACATATAACTATGGAATTAGTAATCATATTTAAAATATTGAATAATATCAACGTGAGCAAACCGTACTCTGCACATCCGAAAACGCGCTAGGTAGTTGATCTGTATGAGTCCCAAGTAACAATCAGGTGGAACAAGACTCTATACATCATTTCCTCTGAAATGTTTTAGACTAGGCGCTCCATAGAGTCTCTATCGCTCATTTAGTCAAATGTTTACGTTTAAAGCAAATTCAATGTTTTAGATGAACTGATATGAGACAAATAGTCTTTGTGATGACCTGACGATTACAAAATGAAGTGTTTGAGGCGGCATTTAACAGGTGGAATAAGTTATGAGAGCCATCCGTGTTCTACACACTCCTATGTATGTAATCTTCAGAATAATTAATTGCTTATTCTTCAGAAGCATATTGTTATTATATGTCTTACAATCATTTATGTTAATAAGTTAACACATGGTGGAGAATGTATCTAAGTAATCTACCGTATGCAGGCGCGTGTGCAGTGTATTTAAGAGTTTTCATACATTGTTCTATACCACACATTGATATGATTATGAAAAAACTCTATGACAATGTGATTTTCAATTCTTTAATTATATTAAACATAAATGACATTTCAAATTCATGAAGATAATATATATTATACATCTCAACCAACATTTATTGTATTGTTATAATAACCAACCGACAGGCAGTGTAGAGGGAGCTTGGTCGGTGACTTAGATATCTGAAAAATATGTAATAGAATATCCATAAGTCGGTATAAAAATTTGTAAGGTACTGCTTCAGTACTACTACTTACTGAAATAGCAAAAGGAGAACGATAAATATAAACAATATACATTTAATGGAATATTTCTTATATAATTTTGCTGAGTGAAAAAAGAGAAAACTAACCGCCCATGTCAAAGCAGCACACACCCCAGCCATCATCTGATCCAGTCATTGATTCACATTTATAAAATCTTGGCCATGGACAAAATCGCATTTTGCCTCCGCAGTAAAATGGCCTCTTTGTGTAAGGGTTCCTGAGGAAGTACCCGCTTTTACAGGGGTTATATCCGTAACCGAATCCACCGTAAAAAGAATCGACTGAAATGTTAAAAAAAAGGAGCAGGCATCAATAAGAGGAGAAAATGATAAAATAAAATCCAGTATATTTCTTTATTACATACAAGAAAGAAGAGGAGTTACCGGCTCAGTTATGTGGCAGAAGTCACCATGGAGCTATACAATACATGAATATAAATAATATAATAGAACATTTAACACATTACTAAAATATTTGATTGTAGTGCAATTACGATACCGACTTAGGACGGTCATTTAATTTGACAAAAGCCAAACAAATGGTGTGGTTAACCGGTTTACGGGCCCACCTTCCCACTCACCGTAACAGCAGAACAATCAAAAGACGTACATTTAAAAATTTATAAATAATCCTCCGTGTAAAGAACAAGGGTCAACAGGTATCGCATATTGAGAGGTCATAAAAATATAAACACGTAAGGTATTGTAAAAACATAATGGTATAAAAATATATGCGACATCAACATGATAAACCGTGCTCTGCCAGTCTGAAAGCGAGCTAAGACCCTAGATCTGTAGGAGTCCCGACTAACAGTCAGAGGGGACGAGGTTTAGGACCATGTTTCCTCTGAAAGAGGACAAGGCCCGTCATATAGTCCCCACCGCCCTGTTAGTCAGCGTGCAACGTTCAAGTAAAAGTCTGCATAAGGCTGTAGAGGGGCCAAATACAAGACCTATAGTCTTTTTGATGATCTCAATATCATATTGTCTATTTAGGAGACGTTTGACTATTTTATTACATGATAAAATAACGTTATCGGAGCCTTTTACTTTCCTTAGTTTATATACGAGATCACCGTAAAAATTAGGATGGGAAATTCCATTGGATACATACTGTTGAAAAGAAATATTTCCAAATTTAGATAGAAGTTCTGAATAAGATCTGAAGAATTTGCCGAATGTTTTTCTTAGCTTGTGATATCTGTAACCCTGAGTTAAAATTTTAGTAGTAATTTGTAAATTTCGTTTATGAAAGTCCAAAACATCGGTGCAGCCTCTGACAAATCGAACTAATTGAGATATATAGATACCATATGATGGGAGTCGAGGGACATCGCCATCCAAGTAAGGGAAATTTACAATAGGAAATCCAAAATCCTCACGTTTATCATAAATATTAGTATATATTAGGTTGTTGATAATTTTGATGTTTAAATCTAAGAAAGGTGTAGATTTATCTCAAGTATTAGCTTTATTCAATGTGAGCTCTGGTGGATATATTTCTGATATAAATTGTTCGAATTCAGGGTTGTCGATAACCAAAATGTCATCCAGATATCTGCAAGTATTATTAAATTTGTCAATGAGGTCAAAACGTTTTGATTTTTGAATAGAAACCATAAAATCCCTCTCATAACAATAAAGAAATAAATCTGCTATCAGAGGCGCGCAGTTAGTACCCATAGGAATCCCAACTATTTGTTGATATATCTTTTCATCAAATTGCACAAAAATATTATTCATGAGAAAATCTAGTGCTTTACATAATTCCTTGCAAGTCCAGTATTTATACGAAGTATACTGTTTGTTGGAAAAGAATACAGAGTTATTGGAAGTACATATGTACGTTTTAGATTCTCTGTGAAAACACCATTGTATAAGAGACAGCAACTTGCTTTTAATCAAATCATGAGGCAGAGATGTATAACGTGTAGAAAAATCAATTGTAGAAATTTGAGTCGCTTTGAAATTTAGCGAAAGAAGTTTGTCTATAACTTCATGAGAATTTTTAATCGACCAAAAGTAATTGATGTTACTATTATGAAATGAGACATCACAATATTTGATAATATGATCTTTTATAGCAGTTAGAGCAGACGTAATATGTTTCGATAGTACCGTAGTAGAGCAGTGGCTAGAATTAGATATGAAACGTGATTTATATGGACTTTTATGTAGTTTTGGGAGCCAATACATGGTTGGTAGATCAGATTTATCAGTTTTAATTTTAAAGTCGGACATGGTCATGAGGTGATTGTGCAAGGTGCTCTCTTTTGAGGTAGGGCTTTCCACATATGTATGAGTGGAGTTTAATTCGTTTTTAAGTACTTCAATATAATATAGTTTTCAAACAACTATTATGTTATTACCTGCTTTATCAGCGGGAACAAAGACATATTTAGCATGTAAGTCAGATATCTTCTTTTTAATACAATTTGTCGTCAATGTATTAGGCTGTTGAAATAAATGCGGATTTTCCGTAAAGTTCTTAATACGGATATCGACAATTCTTAAAATCTCGAATTTCCAATCATTAAGAGCATGAACCTTTACCTGTTCTTTTTTACACCAACGTTTACAATATGTAGTTAAAGCATCTTCTATAACGTCACGGCATTTATTGAAATCTATCCTGGACGGTAACCTACATTTAGGTCCTTTTCCAAAAAGGGTGCGCAATTCCTTGTCCGAAATACAGTTTAGGTCACCAGTAATAACATGACCTGCCGGTTTATAAACATATTTAGTATTTTCACAAGTACACGACGAAGGAATAGAGTCTGAAACATCAGGGTTAGATGTAACTTTATTATAAATTAAAATAAGATTTCTTATAGGCTTTTTGTACTGGTAACAAATAAGTGGAGGTTCTAAATTCTCAAAATATTGGGGGATTTTAGATGTGACTCTGTGATCACGGAAAATATTAGAAATGTTAAGTAGATCGAAGCCTTTATTAATAAATTTATGATATATCATCATCATCATCATCATCATTATCATCACCGTTATCATCATCATACTGATCACCATCATTATCACAAAGATCATCATCATGTAATAATAATAATAATTATGATGACAATAATAATGAAGATTCTTCTTCTTCTTCTTCTTGTTATTATTATTATTATTATTATTATTATTATTATTATAACGATAAGGGAAGGGGAAATACATCTGACTTCGCTGTAGGACAGAAGTCACCAAGGAGATGTACAATAAAACTGGGTAAAAAGTAATGCAATACATGCAGTGACATTACAAAATATTGATCGTACGACAGATACGATACCGACTACGGACGGCCACTAAGTAAAAACGGTACTCAATCGGTCTGGTTAGCAGGTTTACGGGCTTACATTCACACTCATAGCAAATGTAGTGCAGTCAAAAGACTCGCACTATAATAATACTTTTAAGTACAAATCCAAGACATTGTTTCGAAATCCACAACTCGAAATCGAAGAAACACGACAATACATATGTAAATATGAGATAAACAATCACGAACCACTGTCAAAACAGAGGTTGGATCAGGTGCCGTGGAGGAGTAAGCATCCCCTGCCGACCGGTTACACCCGTCGTGATGCCACAAGTATAAGCGAAATGGTATTATTCGTTGTCACAGAATTAGGAAACGGCACAGCCGTAGTCAAAAAATGTATATGTCATAAGCTGTAAGAATATTGCTATATAGTAAAGGTAATACAGATGGTTTAGTGACTGTGAAGTAATGAAATAATGTCAGACAACGATACATCATATGAGCAAATAAGGTCTTTAAGTGGAGGCTTTTTCCTGTAAATTAACATTCATGCAGTTTTCAGTGGTGTCCTATCTTCAAGTGTATCGTCTATTTATTATTAATAAAAGAGATTGTAATGGCAACTCAATGAACATGTGCATTTTGAATGTGATGAAATATGTTAGGAGTAATAAGCTGAGTTATGCTTATACCTCTGTATAAATATCGATGTAATCTGACAAACATAACGGAATAAAGGATGCATATTAAAACATGTACCTCTTGGACAAGAGAGGTAGTATAGTTAAAATTGTTGATATGCATCGGACAAAAATCGCCTAAAAGGAGTGACGATATCTATTAATTTTTATTTATCATCTATTTATTATAATTCATGGGTTTGTAGTAACATTGAACATATGAATATGCGTTTATTTTTCTTTCAACTTCCTGTCAGTATGTGGAAATGTTAGATATTAAAAACAAAATAATATCTGATATCTTTAACATAATGATGAAATATTGTTATACCATGTCATCCCTACACTACATAAGTAATTGGAATAAATAATAATAATAATAATAATAATAATAATAATAATAATAATAATAATAATAATAATAATAATAATAATAATAATAATAATAAATAAATAAATAAATAAATAAATATTAATAATAGTAATAATAATAATAGTACTAATAATAATTATATTTTGTTATCAATATAATAATGATATACAAAAGTATAGTACGATTGATTTGTTCTTCGTCTATATGGTATGTCAATATGTACGATATATTTATCTAAGTATATAATGGCTGCTTTAAGACCGATATATGATATATAAAAAAATCTAGAGTATAGTAAAATATAAACACAAAGCTCTCA
This sequence comes from Pteria penguin, assembly GCA_035048485.1. Classification (NCBI taxonomy): domain Eukaryota; kingdom Metazoa; phylum Mollusca; class Bivalvia; order Pterioida; family Pteriidae; genus Pteria; species Pteria penguin. The sequence continues at coordinate 41,925,858 of CM068589.1, forward strand.
TCAAAGGTTTCATTAAAAATTGTATTAGAAGAATGTGAAAAATAATAGGATAAAATAGCTTACCTTTGATCAGAAGTGCTGCAACAATCACACAAAACAAAAGCAGTCTACAGTAGCCCATTATTGCCTGTGTCAATCTAAGAGTATTTCGGTTTAACCCCTGATTTCTTATATTCTTCTAAACCACAGGTCGTATTTCACTTCCTAGTGAGATCGGGGTGATACAAAAGATATCCACGTCAAAATTTTGACAAATTTTGCACTGACATCTTGCTGGCATATAGAGCGACGGAGGAGAGGTTTTAATTCTCAGCATGTTATCTACGAGATGTCCCATTTATCTTCTACGAATAGAGACTCTTTTAGTGTCCTTAATTACAAGTGAACGGTCCCAGTGGAATATGTGAGGGTTAATTACGTTCATCATAGCTCCGTCACGTGCTATGAACGTCTTCAAGTGTACATTGTGATTGTGTCATAAAACACCTACAGTGATATTTTGGTGATATTGATGTTGTCATAATGATATAGGCATGGCCATTTATGATATTGACGTATTAGAATATTGATATTGTGATACTAAATTCATATATGTCGTAGTTGGAATCTGTAACGTAATAAGGAAGAGGTAAACAAGGTCAAGATCTACCATCCCTTGTTATCCTTCATCTTTAAAAAGTCAAACACTTTGATGACTGCGACGACGATAGCAACATCTTCCACTCTTCCTTTTTTTCTACTACTACTACTACTACTACTACTACTACTACTACTACTACTGCTACTACTTGTACCACAACTGCTATTTCTACTATAACTACTGCTATAATTATTGCTACTATTACTACCACTACTACTACTACTACTACTACTACTACTACTACTACTACAGCTATAACATCAACAAGAACAACAACAACAACCACCACTACTACTACTACTACTACTAACACTACTACTAATAACACTACTACTACTAACACTTCTATTACTAGTAGTACAACAACTACTACTTCTACTATGACTACTGCTACTACTACTACTACAACTACTTCTGCTGCTACTACCACTACTACTACTACATCTATAACGTCAACAAGAACAACAACAACCACCACTACTACTGCTACTACTACTATTACTATTACTACTACTACTACTACTGCTGCTAATACTACAACCACTACTACTGCTAACACTTCTACTACTACTAGTACAACAACTGCTACTTGTACTATGACTACTGCTACTACGACTATTACTACTACTAGTACTTCTTCTTCTTCTACTACTACTTCTACTACTACTACAGCTATAACATCAACAAGAACAACAACAACTACCACCACCACTGCTACTACTATCACATTTGTTATTAGTTTAGTGTTGACGATGCTGTTGATGTTGATATATTATTACTGATGTTTAACAACAGCGATCAAGGGATACCTAAAAGTTGCAGTAAGGTGCAATTGCAACGTTATGACATTTCTTATATATTTTTATTTTGTGATATATGTCGTTATAATAAAATAAGTAACAAAAACAAAATTAAAAATGGTATCCAACATCACTTTTACAAATACGATATCATTGTACAATGCACCATTCTTGCAAATTTAGTATACATCCCTGACCTATGTCCTGCTGATTAAGATGAATATAACAAAAAGGTAAATAATATTTGTAAGGTATCATTATCATATGTCGCACAAAGTCAGAAGGTTATCTACAATGGTAAGTTGTGGTAAGGTAAAATGGCAGTTCGCATTTTTCCCCATGACCATTTTATTTTTAGAAGCCTGTTGGTCCTTGTTCCCTACCTGAAGTATTATTTTTAAAAAAAGTCATTTGTGCCGTATAGCTATTGCTATAGATCCTTGCAAATTAGGTAAATATTCATGACCTATGTCTGACTGATTTATATGAGTATAACACTCTATGAGATATCATAATCATCTTTTGCACAACTTCAAAATGTTAAGTTGCAAATTAAGTAAACAAATATTGCAACAGTTCAATTAAACAAGATATACTCTCGCTATAATGTCACTTTTCATCATTTTTTTATTTTCTAATTTTTTGTTTGTGTTGTATTGCTATACGATCCTTGCAATTTAAGGAAACATTCATGAACTATGTCCCTTTCACACGACGTGACTAGTTGCGTACAACTTATTTGCAAGCAACTACAGTTAGGTGCAGTCCCCACCTTACATACAGTGCACTTCAAGTTAACTTTATGACTGCTTTTCAAGTTTACTTGGCGACAACAGAGTAAACCTGGAATCAAGTTTAGTAGTAAACTTTATTCCAGGTTTAGTACTAAACTTGATTCCAAGTTTACTCCAAATGCACTTCAAGTTTAGTTTACTTTCTATACACATGTAGATTTTCTATATTTTTCTATTAAAACAATTATATATATATATATATATATATATATATATATATATATATATATATATATATATATATATATATATATATATATATATATATATATAAAATATGCAATTGTACATAATAAGACAATTATATCGATCGTGTTATACGAAACTGGATAATTGTAATAAACAAACGTGAAAAGTAAACTTGGTGTCACGTGATAGTAAACCTGAAGACGGAATTACTTTAAAGTAAACTTGATATCAAGTGCACTTGACTAAACTTTATGACTGGTTTTCAGGACGAAAAACTAAATTTGAAGTGCACTTGTCAAGTGCACTTTAATGTAAGGTTAGGACTGCACCCAACTGTAGATGCATCGTGTAGGATAGAACAGGAACTAGTTTCCATCAATAATTCGAATTCCCAATGATTTCATTTCAGTGGAAACCCAACTTTTATATTGAGCGAACACGTGGTGAAAATATTCACTTCCCATATTCAATGGAAATATGGCGCCGAAAGCGAAAGACGTAGACCTGACGTTATCTAGACTTGAAACCAAGAAGTTAATAGATTTCGTATCGTAATTCCAGTACAACCGAATATCTTTGTAATGCCGTTTTCTGTTTTTCGTGGATTATTATCATGTTTTATGTACATGTCCTTGATGATTTCTGTCATACAGCTTAGTCAGGTGTCTTATGTCCTCTCTTTGTCTTACATTCCACAGTTTTCAAACTGTCAGGTTTATTGCAGACTCAGTTTCATCGCTGCATTGGTAGTGTAAGAGAAAACAAAAAGGAGTATAGTATTGCTATAATAACAGCGTCTAAGATATAAACACTGTGGTATTATCATGACAACGTTTGGGCTATTAATGATGTGGTGCTATGAAAATAGCATTTGGGCAATGAATACTAAGGTATTATGATAACAGCGATTGGAAGATGAATACTATGGTACATATTATGGTACTATGATGACAGCGTTTCGGATATGAATACTATTCTGCTATGATAACGCCGTTTGGGCGTTCTGTGGTGCTATAATAAAACGTTTGAACTATGAATTCTAATTGTAATTAGAATTGCAATTGTAATAAGCCGGTGTGGTGCTCGGCTTGTGACCGAATGGTACCGTGTTCTGTTTTTGCTCTGGGCGTACGGGTGTTCTGTCTTTGGGATAAGGAAGCGAAAACCGAGGTCTGGTGTCACGGTAGGCGTGGCACGTTAAAGAATTATCACTGCTGCGGGTAGACTGTTGCAAAGGAAAAATATTCTATCCGATGCATCGGTAAGATGACGTTACCATATACGTGAAATAATCTCGGATTGACGTAAAACAAGATTCAATAAATCAATGGAACTGAAATAACACCGTTTGGATAATGTTAAATGTGATACCATGCTAATAGCGTTTGGGCGATGAATATTTTGGTTTTATAATAATAGGGTTAGGGCTATGAATACCGTGGTACTGTGATGACACCATTTAGACGATTTTGTCTGTCTATTTGTTCATACACATCTTGTTTATATAAAAAGTATAACAAAACAATTGTTGTCTGTGGTTTCGGTCAACAGCTGATTTGTTGGACAGTTCATCAAATGGTCCAAAAATCAGCTGTTGACCTCAAGCCCAGTCAACAACTATATACTGTGGCACTATGAAAACAGCTTTTGCACTATAGATACTATGGTACTTTGATGACAGCGTTTGAGCTATGAATACTATAATGCTATGAGTTTGGGCTATGAATACTGTGATAACAGTGTTTGGGCTGTGATTACTATGGTGCCATGATAATAGCGTTTGGAATATGGTTTCTGTGGTACTATGACAACAGCGCTAGGGCTATGATTACCGTGGTACTATAACAGCGGTTTCACTATGGATACTATAGTACTATATCAGCGTTGGGGCTATAAATACTATGGTACTATGATAACAGCGTTTGGGCTATGAATACTATGGTACTATGGTGACAGCGTTTGGGCAATGAATACAATGGTACTTTGATGACAGCGTTTGGGCTATGAATACTATGGTACTATGATGACAGCGTTTTGGTAATGAATACCGTGGATACTATGATGCCGGTGTTTGGCTATGAATATTGTGGTACTGTGATGACAGCGTTTGGGCTGTGATTACTATGGTACCATGTTTGGGATATGAATTCTCCGGTACTATGATAACAGTGCTGGGGCTTTGAATGCTGTTGTACTATGAGAACAGCGTTTTGACTATTGATACTATGGCACTATAAATGCGTTGGGGCTATGGATACTATGGTATTACGATAACAGCGTTGTAGCAATGAATATCGTGGTTCTATAAAAACAGCCTTTGGACTATCGATACTATGGTGATATGATAACAGTATTTGGACTATGATTTGGTTTAGTTGATTGGTGCTTTACGTCGCTTTCAACAATATTTCAGTTATATCGCGACATGGAAGCAGGAGGTTACCAACCTCTTAAACATAGTGGCGCAACCCGGGAATCAAACCCGGATCGTCGGCGCCGCAAGCCAAACGCTTAACCACTACACCAAGCCTGCCCCCCCCCCCCCCTCTCCATTTGGACTATGAATGCTATTCGTGTATGATAACAATGTTTGGGCTATGAATAGACCCTTTCACGTTAACTGCTGGACTGATGTTTTGAGTGGCAAAATCATTACTGTGCAAAATGACGTAAGAGACAATCAATATTTTGTTATGACGTCAAAAATTTTACGGGAAACGTAACTATTTGCCACTCAAAACGTTAGTCTCGCAGGGTGACAGGGTCTATACTACGGTACTATGGTATCAGCGTGGGTGCTTTGAATATTATGGTACTATGATAACACCTTTTGGGCTATGAATAGTATGGAACAATGAAAACAGTGTTGGGGCAATAAATGCTGCAGTACTATGAAATAAGCGTTTGGGTTATGAATACTAAGGTACTATGATGACAGCGTTTGGGCTGTGAATACTATGATGACAGCTTTTGGGCTATGAATACTATGATGACAGCGTTTGGGCTATGAATACTATGATGACAGCGTTTGGGCTATGAATACTATGGTACTGTGATGACAGCGTTTGGGCTATGGATACTATGATGACAGCGCTTGGGCTATGAATACTATGATGACAGCGTTTGGGCTAGGAATACTATGATGACAGCGTTTGGGCTATGGATACTATGATGACAGTGTGTGGGCTATGAATATTATGATAACAGCGTTTGGGCTATGAATACTATGGTACTATGATGACAGCGTTTGGGCCATGAATACTACGATAACAGCGTTTGGGCTATGAATACTACGATAACAGCGTTTGGGCTATGAATGCTATGGTACTATGATAACAGCGTTTGGGCTATGAATACTATGGTACTGTGATGGCAGCGTTTGGGCTATGAATACTATGATGACAGCGCTTGGGCTATGAATACTATGATGACAGCGTTTGGGCTATGAATACTATGATGACAGCGTTTGGGCTATGGATACTATGATGACAGTGTTTGGACTATGAATATTATGATAACAGCGTTTGGGCTATGAATACTATGGTACTATGATGACAGCGTTTGGGCTATGAATGCTATGGTACTATGATGACAGCGTTTGGGCTATGAATACTACGATAACAGCGTTTGGGCTATGAATGCTATGGTACTATGATGACAGCGTTTGGGCTATGAATACTATGGTACTATGATGACAGCGTTTGGGCTATGAATACTATGATAACAGCGTTTGGGCTATGAATACTATGGTACTATGATGACAGCGTTTGGGCTATCAATACTATGGTACTATGATGACAGCGTTTGGGCTATCAATACTATGGTACTATGATGACAGCGTTTGGGCTATGAATACTGTGGAACTATGAAAACATCGCTTAGGCTATGAGTATTATGGTATTATGATAACAGGATTTATCTAACTTTTTAACGGTTCACAATAAATAATATTTTTTCAAACAAGTATCAACTCTCTAAAATATTCCAAAATCAACTGCTTGATTTCTATCGAAAGACATGAGATCTGATCTTCAAATGAACAGTGTAAAATACCTGTAAGCAACTTTTACACATTTGCATATATTATTGTTATTAAGTAAATAAGAATTAGAAAAAGAAATCTAAATTTAAGCCGATGCACCATTTTAAGTACTGCTGTTGAATGTCGAGGATAATATGTTTATTGTGTGTTCTTTGATTGTACAGTTACCGTGGTAAATGGGAAGTATTAATGAAAACAGGTAAAATTGTCATTTAAATTTATCGCTCTCCATCGTTGCTACGGCAGCATTACATTTGCTTTTGGTGATATCTTTTCATAGGCTTATACTTTCATTATCTGCACGTCTGTGTCGACTCCTCTCATGCAACATAGTTTAATGCTTTCTTTCTTCCCTTTTTAATATTCACTGTTACTATTTAACATTAACCTTTACATTAATTTTAGGTTAAATTTCTTGTGACTATATCCTACAAAGGAGAAGACTTTAAGTCATAGTCTGTGTACTGATTTATAGCATACGAAACAAGCTTTGTGAAGTAATTTACATTTATATACAGAACTTTTTATAATCAAATTAATTGTCTCTCAAACTTTAACCACAGGTTAGCTTAAACAGTGGTTAAAGTTTCGAACAACTGGCCCCAGATGTTTTTAAATATAATTACAATAAGAAGCATCAAACTAAATACGAGTTCATTTATCGTATAACAATAGGAAAAACAAAACGAAATTCCATTACGGCATGCAGTTGTCTTGCATTCCGTCAGGTTTTTCTTTGTATTTGACCAAAGATGGTTGCAGAAGTGGACTAATAAGTGCAGTAACATAACATCAATATAATTATCATTATTATTAAGCCCAATCAGACCCATATGAATCGATACTAGTATATACCAACGTTCTAACCACGCTGCGGGAACCTCCGAAATCTCCCTGTTTATGACAGAGAGTAATTCATAAATAATGGTTGCAAAATGAACAACATCATTCCTAATTGTACAAATCAGCATATAATGACATTGTGTCCGAGCTTATTATTCTGATATATTAAGGAACCCCGTGATTGCTGAAATCTCAGAGTGTAGGTGGTTTCTCATTCAATAATAATTAGAATACTATTTGAAATATCTGTTATGTTATTACTGAGTTCGTTATAACTATATGGAACCATTATACAATTAACATTAAAGTCCTATGATAATGGATATTTTATTATCTATTTTCTCGTCCATTATTCTATGGACGTTTTTCATAGTTTTGGTCTCGATCGACAGTGATGACCAGTAGTTGTCGCATTTCATATATGGTGCAACTGAGAAGGTAAACATGTTCTTATTGTTACTAAGAAGAGAATATTGTGTAAAATGAATATTGTATTGAACTAGTGTGATGTCCATTACATTTTGGCATTAATATGCAAATGTTCATACTGCCAAGTGTCACGTAGATTAGGGGGGGGGGGGCAATCTTAGCATAAAATGTTTGTTTACAAATACAGAAAGCTTCGGAATTGAAGTGGATAAATGATAAATGCTGTTTTTCGCTTTTTTGAAATGTAGCGAGTTCAGATATTTAGTAAAAGCACCGATGTATATATTTCAAGAATATACAAATCTGATGGTTTTATTTATGGACAAAATCAATAGGTATAATTGAAGGTTTTTTATTATTTAAACCGTAAACCGGTTGACCACACCATTTGTTTGGCTTTTGTCAAATTAAATGACCGTCCTAAGTCGGTATCGTAATTGCACTACAATCAAATATTTTTGTAATGTGTTATATGTTCTAGTATATTAGTTATATTCATGTATTGTGTAGCTCCACGGTGACTTCTGCCACATAACTGAGCCAGTAACTCCTCTTTTTTCTTAAGTAAACCCCAGCTTTGTGTTTATCAGTATTTTCTCTAACATGAGAAAGTATTATAGTCTAAATAAATTATCGTGTTGTTTGCATTAATGAAGGATTGATAAAAGCATTAAACTCAGCCGAATAATAGAAGATGAAAACATACAAGAGCCATACAGAAACAGTCGATTATAGTGCAGTCGCGATACGAACTTTGGACTGTCTAGTTTGATTTGTTTTCTTTTTTGAGTGAAAGTCCAAAACATTTGTACAGGTCTAGCAAGGCATTAAAATGTCAGATGATGGGAGTCAAGGGACATCAACATCAAAATGCGGGAAATCTACGATAGGAAATCCAAAATCATTCACGTTTGTCGTAAATATTTGTATGAATCGTTTTAATTATCAACAATGTTTAAGTCCAAGAAGGTGTTTCTGTATCACAAATATTGATTGATGTTTAATTGATGTTTTGGCGGGTAGATGTCAGTTATATATCTTTCACACTTAGATTATCGATAACCAAAATGTCATCAAGATATCTAGAGATACAAATGAAGATACTAATGAGGCCAAAACGTTTAGATGTTTTAATAGAATACAAAAATCCATGAAATACCTCTCATAACAATATATAATCAAATCTGTTACAAGACCAAGTTAGTAAGTATCCATAAGAATCCAAAATATGTGCTGATAAATCTTGCTACTAAGTTACAAATAAATGTTATCCATCAAATCATCGATGGCCCGACATAATTCAGCGTGTCCAGTAATTCTGTTAAGTATAAAGTTTGTTTTAAAAATTCCGGGTAATTCAAGTACAGAGGTATGTTTTAGATTATGCGCTAAAACATCAGAGTATGAGAGCTAACAATTTAATTTTAATTAAATTTTAATTAAATCATGTGGCAGAAGTAGGAACATCAAATATAGAAACTTTGGGTGTTTTGGAAATGTCTTAAAAGGAGCTTCTCTGTAACTTTGCCAGAGTTTTTAATAGACCTAAAGTAATGATTGTTGCTCTTATAGAATGCGAAATTACAGAAGTTAATAATATAATTTTTGATCCTGTTAGAGATGTAATCTGCTTAGAAAGAGCAATGACTAGATCAAAATAATGGAGAGGTACCGAAGGGTTAACCATATCTCATAATCCATAGAATAAAATAACAATATCGTGTATAGTGTCATATTCATATACATGGCAACCCCAGTTAAATCGTGGTGAGACCATGTGCTCGGGAGAGTAAACATCCTCTGGTTTAATGCAACATCCGTCTCAAAAGTCCTGCAATAACTTTTCAAGTTTAGAAGTCTAGGAAATTAAATATAAACGTGATTTAAATGAGTTTATGTTATATAGGGAACCAATACATGGTCGGAAGAGAGTGAAATCAAACATAGTCATGTGATTGCCATGTAAGGCGTTGTCTTTTGACGTTAGAATTTCAACATATGAGCTGCTTGAATTTAGTTCAGTTTAAAGAATGCCAATATAGTATCGTTTTCAATCATAGGTAATTTTATTACCCGTTCTTTCAGCGGTACAAAGACATATGTAGTTTGTAAATCAGTCATTTTCTTTTTTATAGAATAAACTGACAGTTTATTTGGCTGCTTGAATGAACTTTTTATACGGACGTCGATTGTTTTTTTAATTTCATTCTTCCCAGTAGGACACCGATCGTTCTTTTTGGTTTTGGTCCAAAACCTTGATAACTTCTACATGTGGCTGTCCGTCAGCATGCGTGGTTTCTGGTCGCCATAACGAGACCTTAGGGTTATTTGAAGATAGCCGTTAACATTTACACAGGACAGAAGAAAAAGGGTCAAACACAGAGATCCCAAAATTATCATATGTTAAAAAAACGAGGAAGTACCTAGGGTAAACCATATCTCATAGTTCATGGAATAAAAAATAACAATGTTGTGTATAGTGTCATATTCAGACAAATGCGAATAAAGAGTTACAAGTATATCATTATGTTCTTATAATTATACCTACCTCTGGGTCTATATCGCTACGGGTATCCGTATGTATCACTATCGCAGATTTCTTTGCTTAAATATGGGCTCAGTTATGCTTCAAAATTAACAGTAATGAAAGCTTGTATAACACACATATCTTAAACTCATCAATATCTCCTTCTTGCATACCCTATATTAGTGTTTAACTTTAACTCTACGTAATCCTGGGAATAAGTTTAGGATTCCCAAGTGTCGACCTGCCCTACACTCAATAGGTATAAGATATGAAAACATTAATATTGAGCTATAGTGTGTTATTTGTGAAACTTGAATATAAATATGAACATATATGGTTAAGTGATATGTGCATGTATCACTACAAAATAAGTGTTTTGGAACTAGTAGCATTCCATTGTGGTATATTACCTTTAAGGTAAGAGTAGAATGTAAGGTTTATTGAGCTATATCACTATAGCACAAAAGCAACATTAAGAATCCTAAATAATAAATATAGAACATATATAGCTTATAATTTAGTGCACCATATGCGCATTTCGACTACTTATGTCTCTTCAGTGATGCTCATGGCCAAATGATTGGAATCCTCAAATTTTATGAATATTTGAAGAGCAGTGTTGAAACCAAAATGACCGAAAAGTGAACTAAAGAATCTATCCAAGGACAGAGCTATGCATGAGGAAGATACTCCTTATTTTTAGAGTGATTTACAGAGTATTTAACGTCTCAAAATGTTTCATATCACGGTATATGACACGAACACTGCAAATGAAGAAAACATGAACTATGCCTTATCCATTGATATTAAAGTATTATTATCATAGCTTGCAATGAACACCGAAGTTCACAAGATTTTAATCAAACAAACTGCAATCTTTCGTATTTGTATTAATGACCTTGTCTACTACATTTATAATTCTAATACAATGACTTATGTCTTTTTATATCAGCATATGCTTAGCCTTTTTGTCTGGTGATGACTATGAACTGCCATTCGTATTGTCATGGCGTTTGTGGCTGGTCGACAAGGTATGCTTATTTCTTAATGATACATCACGTCACCTTTTTTTTCTACAGAGGTCCGTAGTTGTATATTATTATAACTTGTTATGTTAACTGGGTAACGATATGATCACTATTTAGGTACACCGTATTTGACTTATATAATATAAGAAAATAATTAAGATAATTTTAACTGCTGAGATGTTATTGACTTGATCACAAATACAATTCTTTGCGAAAGCAAAGGTATAGAACAAAAGAAATAGGGACGGTCAATTGAAATGAAAATCGTCACTCAATAGGAGTGGTTAACCGGTTTATCAGCTACTTTCTGACGGACCAAAAAATAGCATAAAAAGAATACACATGAACACTATGGTAAGAAGATAATTGAAGCCGGTATATTATTATCAGCACTGGCATTGAGCGTTGAATTATACGTAAAATACGATAAGTCAAAAGTCTTTCCCATATTTAAACCACAGATATCTGTAATGGGCATGCGCAGATTCAGAGGAGTGGACCAGGGTTGTGGATCAACCCTGAGATTCGACGGATATAACATTCTTGTTCTATCTGCATGTTTAATTAGTTGATGGACCCCTCTTGACAAAAGTTCTGAATGGGCGCTTGATGGGAATCAGATTGAAGTCTAATGGTACCCATCACAAAGGGTAAGAATATTTCTTACATTTATTCATTTCTTATTGACATCAAAGTATGACAACTATAAACGATACATAAGCACATATTGCACTAACAATATACATTTATTTACAACTGTTTTGTGGCATTTTATTTCTAGTGAAACGTTGTCTGTATTGCTATAAAATGGCAACTGTATAGTAATTATTGGTCATGATATTCAGATTGAAGTGAAAAATATAATATAAATTAAATACAGGTACGAATACAAATATTGTATGATATCTTTCTCTTTTTGTTCCTGAATGATGTTTTTGTGATAGTGCCATCTATTTCTGTTTAAAATCCCATGTTCTCTGCAATTACAAAAGACGATCTTTATATATATTAGAGATGATATTGATAAATTGAATGTACTATAATGTTATTGGGTTTTATTCCGTTTCATATTGTAAGAAAAGTGAACACTGTTAAACATAAAATGTTAAGCTAAACACGAGATGTTGATCTATAATACAAAAATGAGATACAGGAGTTCTTGTAAAACCAAGGGCATAAATGGGTGGCGAGATACATTGAGGTACGTCCGCTATGCAGTTCAAGTGCACCAAACCAATTCTTGGTTGGGTGTAGTGGGACTAGCAGTTACTGTTTCGAACCGAATTTTCATGCTATATGTTTGTTGAGGGAACTAAAGTACGGAAAAGAATTGTTCACGTATCATAGCGATAAGGTGTAATGCTGATATTTTAAAAGTTTAGACCACCATTATTGTGTGTATATAGCTAAAAGAGCCCGCTGTTTACCTTTTGACTACACTCCGGTACTTTTAAGTAGGGAGTGATATTTAGACAATATTTTATATTCGATATGTCATGTACCCTGTATCGGTGACTTTTGGCAGCGTTAAACATAAAATTAATGGAACGGGATAGAAATGATCTGTTGTAAAGATAAAATCTAAACGAGTGGTACCATGTAATATTTGAATTAAAACGCATCTCCGCGAAGCCTAAGTATTGCTTTGAAATCAGAACAAGAAGCAAATATTGACGTTATGTGTGCTTTAAGAACATAATATTTACATAACTACCAAATTACTAAGTTAAATTAAGATGCCAGAAGGGAATAAGCATATCAAATTTTGCTAGCGCCCTCTTTACAATTGCCTTAATTGCATCCACGAAATGCGATTACATCTATCCATTACAGTATTAAACACGAAACTACTGGTGTTATATTATTTTTCTTCAAGATTTCAGTAAGATCCAAACACCCAAGCAGAGATCAGATATGTGACAGCAATAAGAAACCCTCACATTCTGCTGACGATCCCCCCAAGTCCGATACATGCTTTCAACTTCCATGCGACTGAAGTATTTCAACCCTTTTACAACTGAAAATGTGTGAACTAAACGCATATAAACATCAAATCTTCAGAAAAGTAGGCGAATAGTGTAAAATTGTATAGGCTAACTTCTCATTGCAAAAGGAAATTACTCACCCATGACGTTTGCTGCCATCTCATTATGAGCACAGCAAATAGGTACTCCAAAGAAATCTTTGTGGTATGTTGTGCATTTCATATTTGGATTTTGACAGCTATTCGGAATATTGATATTACATTGACCAAGGGGTCCAGGGCCGCCCATTCCTCCCATTCCCGGCATTCCTCTGCCTCCCATCCAGTACTTCGGTTTTGGAGTCTTGTCACATCCTCTGTAATCCATTGCCTTATTGTGACACATTGCAACACCCTCGTATATATCAAGATCGTGTCCGTATATCTTAGCTTTGTGTCTTATATTAAAACCTTGCATTCTCATTTGCATAGCAGGTGGCAACTTTCCGTTAACTGGTGGGCTTACTCCGGCCATTTTACAAATCATATTTTTCTGATGTGTAGGTACCCCTTAAACAATAAAACCAAAATGAAATAACCATGTAGTATACATGTAGCTGCATAATAGTAAACATTTGAACTATTCAATACACATTTCAGTGGAACAATGCAAAACAGTGTTTATGTAAAATTCGAAAGTAACTGAGTGGTAATTTACACAGTGCATGGCCAGAGTCAGAAATCATGTAAAATGTTATGTATCAGACATCTTTATCCATATAGTATATTCATGAAGTATTAATATTATTTTAGCTACAATATCACATACAACTCCGGTGTATTATTTTAGAAAAATTCTGAATCAAAATACAGGTTTACAAACACATAATGTAGGAAAACAACACTATAACACATTACTGGATACACATGTAGTACTTTTGGTAAATCGATCTTTTATTTTGACACTCTACATGTATGTCATATATATATATATATATATATACGAGTATAAACGAGTAGTAATTCTGCAAGTATTTACTTACTTATGTGGCTCAGTCAAGATTATTTATACACAAAAAGATACATACAGTCAAACAAAAACAATTTAATGTAAGTTATACAGCGATGCAAGTCAATTTTATCTTGTTGAAGTATGAAGATGATACACCTTCTGTAGACTATGGAGGCAATCTCCTTAGTGAAAAAGTATATAAAAAGACTGTATCAAGGATACAGAAATACAAGTTTGAAGCCCAAGGTCATCACATTTTACGGTGACTGTAACGACCTTGTTTGTGCTGATCAGAACCATTGTCTGGCGTGTTGAATTTCCTTATTTGACTGCAGTCTTTATTAAACCATTTGCACTGTGCTAATACAATTTCACACATTTCCTTCTTTTCGTGACTTTTTACCGATTGTGAATACCGTTATCACATCATATGACCACCAGTTATTCTACATGAAAAATATCATGGCATCCCGACTGTCAGTAGGGGGAAACTTACTCCTCCATGGCAGCTGAATTTAAGTCTGACTCCCCCAGAGAGTCAGTGATAGCCCCCCCCCCCCCACACACACACCTTTTTTGTGTGTCGTTTTTGGTTACCGCTCTATATCTTAATATTTTACTATTATGCGCTCAGTTTGATTAAACTATGGTTTTTATACAATATACAGTAGAGTTTTCCGATATCCTAACATGGATACATCGACCAAGTCAAAATTATAACGACGGAAAATTCGAAGTAGGCACTTCAATAAGGGAGATATATTACATGTTCAGCATAATGATACCTGCTTTTTGGACTCTGCAGGTTTAAATTCTCTTATAGTATAAAAATCTCATCATGATATGATATGATATAGAAATTATACTCAGATATTCTTAATGACAATTAATTAGTAAAGAGTATTAAAACCAATTTCACTTGTATTGCTTTCTCAGATAATTTTGTCAAATCAAAATACGTAAAAAGAACAATGTGCTATACGCTGTTTATTGTCGTGTGTATGCTGTTTAAAATCCGTATTAAATATAAATGAAAAAAATGTTATGTTATTTTTTTTAACAACTATGCATGTATTTTCTCACCATGTGTCCGCATTGCAATGAGCATATCCATCATTGCATTTTTATTTCCACCCATTCCCATACCCATTCCAAACATTCCGTTGAAAGTGTTGGCGCCACTATTCATGGTGTTCTTTTGACTGTTCATCATATTGCCCATTGTACGTTTAGGCTGTGAAAGTGAATTTCTTTGAACATTCTGGTTGTTAGTTGTCGTAGATTTCTTCATATTCATAGGTTTGTTAATATTGTTGTTCATATTATTGCTAACGACTGGTTTTTTGTTTTGCCATGTGGTTTTGCGTGCTCCATTTCCCAGTCCTTGGCCGGCAATATCTGTAAAACATAAACTGATTCTATGTACATAAGTATTTCCCAATGCGTTTTCCTTGAACTTTAAACGAAACGATAGATCACATCGTAGTAACAAGAAAAGTGTTAGAAGAAATAAAAAAAACCCAAACAAACAAAGAAACAAAAACAAAACAGAACAGAACAAAAACAAAATCCAAAAAAAACCCCAAATAAATAAATAAATAAATAAGCCAATTATAAACGTTACCACGAACACAAAGAGCAAAAAACAATCAGGAAACAATAGCATATTCATAAAACATATGCACGTCTTCTAGGGTTTTTTTTTTTCTTAGCTGCAACAAAGGTTTCCTAGCTAATGTTAATTATATGTTTCAGGGGACACATCTCCTTTTAAAAAATTACCAGTAGTGACTTTCGTCTTTGTCATATTGATCAACCAAATCTATAGGAATCTAACCAATTTGGTAGCATAAAAGGTATTTAGTTTGTCATCTTGAAGTCCATACTTTCAATCGATTTTGTTTTTCTTGTGATGACCTTAACAATTGAATTAGTAACCATAAAAACAATCGGCATAGTCCCCCTTTGTTAATTATACGTATACTCAAATTTAGTTTACTAAAATCTAAAGAACTGAACATAACTTTAAAACAAATTATAAAGTATCTCTACCGGTAGTGAACATGAACTTTTGACACCAAAATGAATAGGTATCTTAGACTTTTAATAAGTACCCAAATATGGTTTGTATGAGATGCAAGATACTTGATTTATAATGCAGACTGTCCCTTTTGAAAATAATCCATAAATCCAGTTAACCACACCAATTGAGTGACGTTTGTTACTTCAATTGATAGTCCAAATTCGGCATCGTAACCGAAACACAATCGAATATTTTTGTATATCGTTCTTCCGTGTATATTTTACTATTATAATTTGTGTTTGTGTGTGTGTGTGTGTGTATGTGTGTGTGTGTGTGTAGGTGTGTGTGTATGCATGTCCTTAGTGTGTGATTTGTTTTACAGCTTTGTCAGATAACTTCTGTTTTCTCATTTATATAACTCAAGAAATGTGGCTTATAATCCAGGTCCGATAATCACCATCTCTTTTGCCAGGAAGACCATGGGTTTTTCACTTATGGACCTTAAAATCGTTAGTCCTTTTGAGAAGTATCCATATATGCAAGTATCCATACATTCAAATATAGACTGTAAAGGATGCAAGAAACTTGACTTATCACCCAGAAATTAATAATATGTCAATTTTAATAAATGATGACTTTGACATTTTACCAATTTACCCTAAGATTAATAATCATATTTCTCCTCTTAAGAAGTCCTTAATACCAAATATTTTGATGAAATGCAAAGATTGATTTATAATCCGGCTCCGGTAATTGCTTACTCTTTTTTACCAGTTCTGACCTCGACCCTTGATCTATTGACCTCTAATGAAAAGCAATCTTCCCTTTACATACGTATTTATATATCTGAATAAGGATTAGATGCGATGCAAGAAAAAGATTAATTGTGTGACGGAATGATGGACAAAGCAAACGCTTACTGCCAACGGACAATCGTGGTATGGCATGTTAAAGAGAGAACAGAAATATTCGATTGCGATACAATTGCAGTCAATCAATTGTTGCGGTTAATCCGCTTCCTGGTTGAACATATATGAAACACTTAATAACTGGAATGAGACGTTATATTTTGAATAAACATTCACTGTATCACAGGGCGGAATTTTAACATATACTTTATATTTATCAGAAGGTTATTTGATTCTGCAACTTAAATCATATTACTCTGTACACGAAATAAAGAAGAAATAAAAAAGAAAATGAGAAAGCAAGACCAAAAAAAAAAAAAAAAAGATAAAAGAAAGGAGAAAAAAGAAAAAAACTGTTGATAAAAGGACAGTTCTACATATGCAAGTGTATTTCACCTTTGACAATGAAATATACATACGTTTGCCTTATCATAATTTATAAGACAGCAACAGAATATTGCTTACACTAATATTATTATTAAATATTAACAGGATTTATATACCATATATCCTATAAGTTAAGAATTAAACCGCATTCCAAGTAATGAGAGAAAAAAACTGTGTTGATTTCAGTAATAAAATATAAACTACGTATAACGTTTAACACCGACATTTTGCAGAGTCCGTACTTAGGTCGTCCATTTAGAAACACTACATAAACGACCATAATTAATAAGATGCAACAGCGTGCGCTGTGTTCACGGTTGGTTGACATGTCATTAATTATCTTGTGTATAATCGTGGTCAGAAAAGTTTTATATGTTTCATTCTTCTTATGGCAGACTGTTCTTGATTTGTACTGTAAGGGGAGACCAATTATTGTAAAACAATTACAGGTTTCAAATAAGCATTTTCAAATTTCGTTTTATTTTTCGTGCGTTCGTTTAGAAATCAATAGTAATACGCGCGAGTTCCAAACGGTATTAGGTAAACGTTACAGACTACTTATCATTTCACTGTTTTTATTGTTTTATTATACCGTTGGTGTATTACATATGACGAAAGTTTTCATTCATGTTTCTCTTTTATTTTAATTTGAACAAAATGACAAAAAATAAACACAAGAAAAAACAACCCAATGTAGCAAAAATAAAATTAATAACGTAAATTATATATTTGTGGCGTTTGTTCAAATCTCAAAAAGAAATTAATAGTTAAGTCCAGGCAGAATAAAAATAGACTTACCATCAATGATAACAAACAGGAAAACAAAACAAACGAAATTCCTCATAATGCCAATTGTATTTGTTCTTGTGAAAATGGCGGCTACTAAATCGAAATAACTTCCACCAATCTCAGGTTTCTCAGCAAGGACGTAATTAATGTGTCGTGTCCTCTTCGCTAATTACTCTTCTGACTCATTTACGTTTTGGATTTGGACAGTACGGTGTTTGTTTCCTGCCTATGAAGTTATTTTCCATTTACGTCATTTAATCAGAGTAAACCTGAGTCTTGTAATTATCAGTGTCAGTCGTTTTGGCAGTATAGGCTTTGATACATTAGTGGATTTTAGCAATTTTACATATTAATACTATAAGTATTTGAATATTCAATGTTAATTTGACCGAAGAAATGTGTTAGTCAAATCAATGCTGATACAGTTGTCATAAGAACAATAGAGGATTGTTAAAGTATAATCGGTTTACTTTGTTTATATTTTCTGCCAGTCATCTAGTTCATATCACATAGGACAAAGCCAATTTAAAGATTAAGTCAATAAGGAATAAACTTTTATAAATAAACCAATTGACTTAAGAGACAACTCAACTTATTCCCTTTGTTGGCATTTACAATGAACCTGACTATATAGTTTTCTGATATTTCATAAACAGTATTTAAATACCATATATTATAATTAAGGAATTATAACTGGGAAAATAAGTTCTGATATGTATTAAACTTTGAAATACTGACCAAGTCAGACATAATTTTTATTATATTTATTATATTGTATTTTCATATATTATGACTTTTCCTCGTCTGTAGTGTGCTTGATGCTGCGTATTGTCTTAAACTTTGATCGTCATTTCAATTCATACAACGGGCGCATGTCTATTACGGTATATAATTAACAATTCAATCTAAAATACTAAAATGTTCTCAATGCTAGGTCCATTCATAGATAGGTTTGGGGCAAATAAAATGAGGCTACGTCATTTATCATGAATTTGTGTGTTATTTTAAATGTTGAAAAATAGATTAGCAAACATAGATAATGCAAAATCCGAGAGTAACTCGTGTCACATGGCTATGGCACTAATACCAATAAACCACAGTAAACATTCACGGATCCCTGAAATTCAGAGGTGAGACCAGATGCCTAGGAGGAGTGACCATCTCCTGTTTGGCTAGTCACATCCGCCGTGAAAGTCCTTAAATACAGACGAAACACATATAATTTGCATAATAAGCACTGTATATATACATGAATGTGAATAAACACTGTGTAGAAAGTGCGACAGCCACCCAACATCAGAGAAAAGTGTATAATAACACTTCAATCAAACCCTCCGCGGATAACAATGCAAAGGGAATAAATGTGACGTTAATGTATAATACGAAATATAATATATAAAATACCTATTATACCAATACATACAGATAAAATATAAGACCTATCATACCAATATATAAATATAACATATAAAAACTCATTGTACCGATACATGCAATTTATTTTTTCGATATCAATGATGTACCTTCAAGACTTATCGAAACTGCGTAGCCAAGTTGATAACGTTATCTACGCATGACAGATCTCAGAAAGGTGTCTTGCCGATGGCTTGCAAAGTCTATGACAAATGAACGATTTCTCATTGTTCCTGTTCAAAAGCCTCAATTCATGTCACCCCACCAAGGTAATCTTAATGTCAAGATGCCTTTTATTATTCAAACGGGAACATTAATGAAAGAAACTCAAACAGAGAGCTGTCCAGATTTGAATGGAGGATAGGGAACACAACGTTATCTTCTTTGTCAAACTAACTCCATCGGAAAATGACGGAACTGTATTACGAATGAAGTCTGGCATATCGGATAAACTTGTATCATATATACACAACAGGCTGAATATATGGTTATTTTTAAACAAGACATCAGGATATAAACTGAATGTGAATTCAAAGCTATTTCCAACAGATGGTTATGTCCATAAGTAAAGCTTCGTATAGTTAGGTCTTAACGCGACATAAAACAAACGTTAATGCAAATCATCATATATAGACACCATTTTCGTTTTTGTAAAATTCATTTTGATATGCTGGTAATTGCTGTTAAGTCTGTTCCATTTTGCAACATGTAGTTCCAATTAAAATAACTATAATATATCATTGAATTGAAAATTACTTTCAGAGATTCCAAAGCAAAACAAACAAAACTAAATCATTAGAAGTTCAAGAAACACCTACTCTCTTTATGGGTCAAGTAAGATTATACTGGAATGCTATTATAAATGTAAACATGTTTTATTAATTATGTTGGGACATTTGAAACGCTCAACGTGAAAAATACCTGTTCTCTTTATTTTTATATTTTTTAATGCCTTTTAAAAATGTTTCTATATGAAAACAGGTACTAAGGAAAACCATGACGATATATAAATAAAAATGTGATTGCTTCAGTACTGAATAAGACTATAAATACCAGAATATGGATATTTCGGGGTTTAAAATGGTTTTAGCATTATTTAAGAATTTTTCCATGTGGATCGAAATACGAAAACATTCAATTTGGCAAGACTTGATAAAAATTAATAAGCAATAGATCTATGAAAAAACGATGGAGTGATGTTTTGGACATCCTCCTACGATATATAAACAACACGTGATATGACCTCAAATTATTTTCTACTAGGTGAAAACCGAATAGGAAATTTGATCAAATTTTATATGTTTGGCAGGATCTGCTTATTTTTGAAAATATTAATTTCTCTCGCTACAGATCTATACATAGTTTGAAACCTACGACTTATACAGACAAAATGGTACATTTGAATTTCTACACACTGTTGGTTCACTTTTATTTATATATGCAGTACTGAGTTACATTTCTGTATGTAATGGCATTCATGGCGGGTATGGTTAGCCATTCAGGAGACGCTTACTTACTTATCCTTGGCACCTGCAGGTCTCTTAATTTCAGGTGTCCGTGCATGTTTGCTGTGGTACATTGTTGTTAGTGCCATGGTCATTGGACACCACTTACTTTCGAATTTTACATTATAGAAAATATGCAAATCGGCCTGGTATGCGAAAGATACGTCACTACTACATGTTATTCCGTTGCATAGTTAGACATTTCTACACAATACAATAAACAGGCGCTCCACAAGAGCAATGTCAGGATCTCGTGGTGACTACAAGAGTAATGTCAGAATCGCGCGGTGGCCATAAACAATAAAGAATAAATATCAGAAAATACACACGTGTGTACATTTATTGCATCATATGCCAATTTCGACATCTTAAATCTGTCAAATGCCGAAACTGTTGAAATCCATAGCGTAAAAACCCCTTCGTTCAACTGATTCATGCAGTAACTCTTCTGTATCTTGTAGGTCAATGCCCGTTATATATCTTACCGTAGCAGATTATTTCGGAAACACACATCAAAAACATACATAAAACTCAGACGGGAAGAAAAAGATAGATTTTGTATAGGTTCCTTTACTCATACGAAGCTGAATTCATTCAGTCTTTGCTTTCTCAAGGAAAAAACAATTGGCTCTTGGCTTCAATTTTACTTACAGATATATAGATGACTTGCTTTTAATTAATAATCCTTCATTCACGGATTACCTTAGCATCATCTATCCAAGTGAACTGGAGGTCAAAGAAACCACAAAAAAGTAGTAATTATGTTGTCTTTCGAAATTAGTGGTCAATTGAACACCTCACTCTATGTCGCTATCACAAACTTTCCTTTCATAAGTAGCAACATTCCATCATCGCCCGCATACGGCGTATTCATATCTCGGTTAATACGTAATAAGAGTCTCGTAACGACCGTAGAACTTCCTCAGTGACATTGCTAGTCTAGCACATATTCAACCCTGGTTGAGCAGCTTAAATGAAAGTCGTCTAGCCCTCAGAATAAAGTCGTTGTAATTTGAATATGCTCTGGAATAGAGCATGTTCAAATTACAACGACTTTGTTCTGAGGGCCAGACGACTTTCAGTTAAGCTGCTCAACCAGGGTTATATATGTGCTAGACTAGCAACGCGATTTGATTCTTTCTACTGGGTATATGTGACGGGTGTTGCTAGCAAGCAGGAGATGCTCACTCTCCCCGGGCACCTGATCTCACTCCATCACAGGGGTTCACATATGCTCTTCAGTGACATATTTTGTTATTTTCCATTTTCACTGTTTTTGTATGTCCTCTGGTTTCATGATTTTTGGACTTGTGTTTTGGATTTATCCATCATCTTTACATTTCAGGGTATTTTTTATAGCATTAACGATGAGGGAATAGCTACATGTCATCAGACTTGTAAATTCAATATTTCCATCTCAGTCGATTTACATTCAACACACATTCAATCAAGCATAACTGAATCTTTTTGAATAGGATATGCCCGTTAGTATTTCCACAAATATCAATCAATTTTACTGCTACTTCATAAAACAGACTTAAAGTATTGAGTATGTATATGTACTTGACATTTATTGAGTATAAAACTAAAAACAGCAATACAGTTCACAGCTTTACAGTGACGATGACGACAGAACATATGTACGCAGCTTTCACCAGATAAGGATCTGAAAGAAGAAATAATGCAGAATATTTATAAGACATAGTCATCATTTCTTTATCGAGATACGGTGCGGACAACGACTGTTTGAAAGGCATTATGTTAACATCTGATGTCACGGATTCGGAATGAACCATATGT
This sequence comes from Pteria penguin, assembly GCA_035048485.1. Lineage (NCBI taxonomy): Eukaryota > Metazoa > Mollusca > Bivalvia > Pterioida > Pteriidae > Pteria > Pteria penguin. The sequence continues at coordinate 41,948,950 of CM068589.1, forward strand.
CACTGTAGGGTTTTTGACTGACTTAATGAGTTATATGTAGTCTTCTGAAAGGAAGTCATAAATGAATATCAAGAATCATTCGACGTCCCCATATTTACGGATTTCAAGTATTTCTTTTTATTCATTGAGAAAATATCTTAAATTATGATTTTATGTGTAAATACAAATATGCAATAATGATAATGCATATTGACAATGAATGAAAACAATGTAAAACTGTGCATTATAAAAATGAGATAAGATTCAATATCCGATTCCAAAAGTGGGATTAAGGGCAGTATGCGTTTTTTAATATGTTGATGATGTTCAAAACATGGCACTAAAAAGATATCGAGGTATAAAAATGAGTATGAACACTTAACTTACCTGTTTTTAAAATCCTGGCATATTCTCAAACATTCTAACCGCCATGAAATTTTTCGCACAGCAACTTCTGCCATATCGTAATGTTTGTGTACATTTTGTCATAGCATTGGTGCATGGTTGATTTGGACCACAAGATTTGTATCTGTATATCACTGGGGTGTCTTCACAAAGTTTGTCGTTAATGCGCATTCTTTGGAGTTTTCCTAATCCTCCTAACATACCCATTCCTCCTTGACCTAGAAACATACACATCACACAGTCGTTAATAATTCATTGAAATAATGGAATGCGATTAGCAAAATCGAGGTTGTAGACAGTGTTGAATTATCATTTATTAAGATGGTGGAGTTTTGACAGACCTATTATTTACGATGTAATATGAATGAATGCAAATGCAATAATCTGAATTTAACTTATTATTATATTAATTATGTATACAGGAAATTGTGAAATCAATTGCAAAATACTTCAGGGAAATCATATACAAGTCTTCATAATTGGTTTTTTTTTTTATCTGACGAAGTGTATATATTTCTAGTAACTCTCAACGTCAGTTACCAGTTGATACATTATTTTTGTATGATAGCTTATTAGTGACTGTTTAACCTTTCTGATGTTCTAGGTTGTTGGTGAGTGAGAAGGTTGTCTGTCTACAGATTACGCTCACCAATCGAATGACAATTGTCATTTCAATAGACCGTCTTAAGTCCATCCCACAACTACATTACAAAGGCGCCTTAGTCTATTTTTGCATTAATTGTTGCTTGCTTGTACGTAGCAATCACATGTATTATACATCTTTTTATCCATTCTTCCAAGAAAATAATTACTGCTGAGTGTGGATTTTAGTTTTAAGATTAATAAAGTGTATTTTGTGAATTTGTCTTTTATATTCCACTTATTGGGTTTACTTACCTGCATTTCTTTGAGCTCCAGCTCCACCTGTCCCTGCCGCTGCACCTGTACTTCCAGTCCCACCTCCTCCTCCACTCTGTCCTCCACCACCCTGTCCTCCGCCACCCATTAGCTTCTCCATCGCTGTGAACTTCGCCATGTCGGCCATTGATCCATCTACAGCATGGTACACAAATATCAAAAGTTTACATGAATTGATATAGTTTTTGTAGTAAGAATAAAAAGCGATATTACATTTTCAGATATCAAATTTATGTTAGTGGTAACTAAATTGGAGGATTTATTCACACCTTCTTAGACCTCTAAATGAAAACTTATTGGTTATAAAATACAAAATCACACATTACGGATATTGATGGTAATATGCTTTATTTCATGATCGGATATCCGGAAGTATTTTATAAAAATTCAAGCCATGGTTTGCCTTTTAACAACTATACAAATAAAACACTTGTGTACTAAACACTCTTTCATAACGACATAGACAACTAATGCATTTAAACTTCTCCTAGTCGAATTTTCCCCTTCATCTCCTGCAATGCTTATCATCAGTTAAGTCCAAATCGTATTGTAATGGTGTATTTTCAGAATAAAAAAAAAAAAAAAAAAGAAAGACGTCGTTTATAGAAGTTTTCCGGAAATTATGCCAGTTTTCGAAATAAAGTCCTTGATATGTACATGTTATATTCAGTTAACTCGAACATGGTCAGCTTTATTCACTTACCGACGGCTCCTAGTGCCATAGCAGAGGAGATTGCTGATCCGCCCTGGCCTCCAAGGTTTCCCATCATCTTTTTCTTAAGTTTGTATCTTTGGAAATCTGATACTGAACCATCTATGGTAGTAAAAATATTAAGAACAATATTCTTGGTTATACATAACATCTGTATCTAACACAAGTGAAATTAGAGTGTAGAAAACTATCACAAAACTAAACAACTCATCAGCGCTACCACTGAAAGAAAGAAAGAAACCACCGGCATTTCTAATGGATAGGGAAAATGTAAGACATGCTTGGAATAGAGTAAGAGTGTCGAAATTGGTGTGAAATCATCTGGGTTCATTTCCAAGTAACAAGATTATACGAAAGTACATAATAGTACAAGCTTCTATGTTAGATTGAAAAGTTGTGGAACTTGATCGTGGATTTCCCGTACTCACCAAACATCTTGTATGCTACCATTGGACTCATACCACCTCCAGTGAATGCTGCTAGTTTCCCCATGGCCAACATTCCCAGTCCGCCACCTCCACCCTGACCACCACCTCTTCCTCCAGCTCTATTCTGGCCAGCCATTCCCATTAATGCCCTTTTAGCTTTAAACTTTTGAAAATCGGAGACAGAACCATCTAAAAAATTTTAGTTTAATTCAGAGACATGAAATGATTGTCATATAATATTTTTCTTTTATCATCTTTTAATTTCACTTCATTAAAAAAGACGACCCCCAAATGGTGTCACATGACTATGGAACTAACAACAATGCATCACAATGAAACATTCACGGACCCTTTAAATTCTTAGGTGAAACCAGGTGTCCTGGAAGAGTCAGTGTCTCCTGTTTGACTAGCCACGCCCGCCATGGATGCTCTTAAATACAGACGTCACAAATATAATTCATCACTATATATATGCATTTTGTACAAAATGCCACTGCCGCATAGCATCGGGGTAAATGGTATAAAACATTTCCTTCATTTCTAATTGCATGAAAAGTAGCATTTCGGACGATATATTGTATCATGTTATTAAAAAACCGATACATCCTAAAAATATAATCTTACAAACAACAGTCGTAAATATGTATCATAACGCCCATATTGATTAGCGTCAGAAATATTTTCTTTAAACCCTTACCAAACATTTTATATGCCATCTGTGGTGGCATTCCCCCTCCACTAAATGCTGCTAGACCCACCCTTCCGAGAGCTGCAAAGTCGGAACCCATTGCTGCTCCCGCTGCAAGAGAATTCCCCAATGATCCCAATGATTGTCCGTCTGTAAAATAAATATAAGTGTTAAGTGATAAGAACAAATTATTTTGATCAAGATGTATATAGTATACCTTGATTTTTAAAAATGAAACTGATGAAGACACTGTACACGCTGCCCCATCGCAGATTTTATCTTGTTGGCATGAGCTACCAAGGTGCAAGAAATAGTTATATGTTTAAAAGTGTGAGTGCAATGTGTATGCACTTCCCTGAAAAAGTAATGACTTATACAATTGTCGTTCGAATTGTTAATAAACTATTATTTCTTTGCTTACAGATTACCGCTATATCTCTGTTATTCTAATGTAAAGGCAGCATTACAAAATGCCTTCGTTGTTATCGTATTTATTTCATTGATTGTGATGTCTTTTAATCGACAGAAAATGATAGACATCTTCCGTGTTGATAAATTTTCAAAGAAATTTCAAGAAATAGTATGTTTCTTTCCCTTAAATCTCAGACGCTCTGTATGGAAGCAATGTTTATATTGTTCATGCTGTTATACGGCATGTGACGATGTCATTGTCTCTGTGTGCATATACTCAAGTAAGCTGTATACAGCACTAACCTTACATTATGTTGGGATTACAGGTTTTACGGACAGTACTCTCTCATTAAGGAGAGAAAACGTGCACGCAACGTAAGCGCGAAACTGCTAAAATGACAGAAGATGTATCATTTGGGTTTACATGACACAAATGGCGGAAGGCTGATTATGCCATTGGCTTGAGGAAACAGGCATTAGGATACTGCCTGTGATAGCAATACACCATAAACATAACTTATATATTACAATCTAGTGATGCATTTGTGTGTTCTTTATTTATTTTGTATGTTATGTAATCTATTTCATTTAGATGGTAAGTGCTTAAAAAGTTTACAATGCAATTGACACTTATCAATATAAGTGTGAAAATTTATAATACAATGCATTGACAATATATCTATGATACCTAAATTCGTAGGATTCGTCCATTAAAAGCCTTACTTTGCCAAAATATTATTATGTAATACTCAGTTATACGAAAATGGTTTATCAATAAGTAGTAAAAACATTTTAAAAAAACTGATTCATTATGAAGTTGATACCAAACCAAAAATTGCAGACCAAGTGTACAATGTAGTTAAAAATACAAACAAAACCGAAATGTAAAACGAACCCATTTATTCCCGTATGCCCCCTCCCGCGGTTTTTCATGTATTCCTTTTTGTTTGTGTAATTATGCTTTATCTTAATTCAAAATATTGATATACTTGTTCTGATAAAGAAATGAAGAGGTGTACGAAAACAGAAAGTACTGCATACATTTACGGTAAAAATAAAGGTAAATGTGCCAGCCAATGAATTAGAAGTACATATACTGACGCATATAGGAAGTATTTGGTTTGTAAATGCAATAAGAAAGTAAAAACTACTATGATAACTTAAAATTCTGGCAAAACAGATTACTTTCAGGGAAATGTACAAACAGGCTAACATATTGGTTAGAATTACATTGAACGAATATGGTTTATTATATTAATAGTACTGGATGAGATATTTATCAAACTATCTTTTCAAACTGCGTAGTAATACTAAATTCAATGTATGATTAAATCATGTACTCACGTGCAAATCGTGCAATTAAGGTCAATGAAAGTGCAATTGGAATCCACATGTTCTACGATAAGTCTTATAAAATTCAAACGGAAACGTGAAGATTAGGTCCAACTTTACAGCTCTCCGGTAGAAAAGCTTATGTTAATTTGACAAGTCCAAAAAACTTTTGACGTAATCATGAGTAGAGAATAAATGTTAAATTGTCAAAGAAACATTGTGGACGCATTTGAAACTCTTTTATTTCATATTAATTTTATGCGGTCAAATATATTTTATGGAGGAATATAGTCTTCACCTTTTCTGTTTTGGTTTATTTGTTTGTGATTTATTTAATCCTTGTCACGAATCTTATAGTGTGTCAGACACGAAGCATTAATTAGATGTTTAATTAAATAGTTTATTGTCTTAGGTTGTCATTCATACTATTGTCATTCACCCCATTATTCATTTTGTTGTATACGGTGATTACTTCAGAACAAATACAGACGGATTTAGCATATACATTTAGTAATCAAAAGAATATATAATTACATCGTAAATCGATATTTTTTCTACATTATCTACTTAAACAATTAGGTGTATAAATCTATTCATATACTGACGCATTTAGCCACCGTCCTAGAATTGTAACTTTTCATTTCGGCAAGTACAAAACCCAATCCAGATTGCAAACTGGTATGTGCCCCTGTCTGCATTTGCTTTTTTTTTTTTTATTAATTTGAATCTTGTTTTACGTCACATCACATTTTTTTATTAATTACAAAATAGAAAATTTCAATTTTCAACACTTTCATGAAGCGTTATACGTTCGCTTCGTAATTGCTGTGTAATATAAAAAAGGACCGATCTTTATGTGTTGTTCATGCTATTTGTGTATATTTTTAAATATTAATCTATCATTTATTTATATATTTTTATTTTTAACGTTTTGTCATAGCCTTGAAATAAAACTTTCTTTAATCTTGTTTTTACGATACAGTGCACTGTTAAATGCAGGAAAAAAAACTATTAATCGTACAATTAATTTGCAAACACACACACACATATAATGGCATAAACGTATTCAGAAATGTAAAATCTGCAGACGTATCTAACAATAATATCATTTTAGGTAAGCAATATAACTCACTTATACAAAAATATAGCATGCACAGCTCCTTTAAATGCTTGCCCATATATGTTAAAGTTAAATACAAAAGTAAGAACATTTTCAATCAATCCGCCCCTAAAAAGTTCTGTTTTCGTAATGATACATACGCAATCAAAGGTAATTATAGTAAACTGTAAAACATTTAAAACCCAAGTATATCTAATTTATTTGTTGCTATTATCACCTGGTAATGTTATATTGGAGTCAATGTCGATGTACTGCTCGGCTCATGATTCGGAGTTGGTTCATTTTTTAGAGTTCCACTGGCTATTCATGACATTCTGTCGAATGAGGTAGTCATATTCACGAAGCCACATGTACCGGTAGACATCGGCATGTCCAAGGTCCTCCCCTCACGTTCCATAGGAATCAGTTTCTGCGCATTGCATAAAGTAGACGGTGTCATGATATTTATGATATTTCTAATGAAACTAATGTCACTGCCGAGAACATCATAGCTCAAGTGTTAGTACTTTTGTACTAACGTGAAATATATACTTAAAATTTTCATTCATTAAATTACTCGAATACTAAACACTTTCCTTCGATTGATTCCTTGGCTAACATTTCCGCCTACTTTGGTTTTATCTCTGCTCTTCAATTATTTATAATTCAAATCATTGGACCATGAGTATCACTGAAGAGACTCGAGTTTTCGAAATCTGCATCTGGTGCACACCATTATAACGTATATGTGTTCAAATATTTTATGACTTTTAATTTCACATAAAAACCCAGAATTAGAAAGTTTATTGTATTTTTGTAATTTTAGCAATATTATTATACTTACAACAGTTTTATAGATACCTCAGTTACATATTCCTCATTAAATGACTGTAATTTTTTAAATACACCCCATGGGCGTTTGCCCCTTTTGACCGTCAATTTAATTGACCGTCCTAAGTCGGTAGCGTAACCGCAGCACAATCGAATATTTTTGTAATGTCGTTTACCGTGTATATTCTACGATTATCACGTTTTATGTGCATGTACTTGGTAATTTGTGGCATACGGCTTTTCTCTTTTATATTTCGTCTTTGTTAAAACTCTGTATACTATATCATTTCCAGCTGAGAACACTAGACTAAATATTTCTTGCTGCGATCATACATATTAAAAACAAGGATCAGAGCGTACAGAATACGAGGTTCCTTCAGAATAGACGATTTATGGATATCTCTATTGCATTTCCAATTCTTCGGTATTGGTTGGTTCATAACTCTTCTGAAAACGACTACCTCTTTTCATTGAAGCCAGATGTAATAGGATGGACAATACGAACATCAGTCCACCAAATACGACACAGCTGTAAGGGAATGCCTGTGGTCCCATTGTATCATACATGTTCCCGACTATCCAGAGATAAACTATACCTCCTAGTGATCCTCCAAAAAAGATAACAGTGAGGGCAAATCCCGTGATCTTTATATGATGATCACCCCAAATTATGGGTAAAGGGAAACACAAAGCATTAAATGCACCAACGAACTGTGAAAATATCCACAAATGCAACTTTGTAGATTGTCCATAAACCGCCGTTAAAATCGTTGATATAAAAATACCTGTACAATCGATTAATAGCAACATTCTAATGGGAATCCATCTGCCGGATATAAAACCCAGAAAAGATCCGAAAGAAAAGCTAATCCAATAGCATGTGTTTAACCATGATGATTCCTCGCTTTTCATAAAAAAAGCATCCACGGCATACGAACGAATAAATTTACCGCAAATGTACAATCCACCAAAAGACTGAAAACAAAGAAGAAACAATAAGCTGAAGATTGCTATTCCGTAGAAACGACTCTCTTCTGAGCACGTTTTTGGATCTATCACTTTAAGAAATGTTGATCTTTTATATTCCTGTTTCGATTTGTCTCTGTTGTTCCTGTTGTGAAAAGACTTTCCTTTAAACTGAAACATGTAAAACACAAATGATACAGTAAAGGCTACGATAGCTACAATCAAATATGGCCATTTTACAGAAGAGTGCCGTACAGATAATTTTGAAGACGAAGCTGTCATATTTGAATGTGAGAATTGAGAAGAATTTATGGGAACGCTATATAGTTTGGTGAAGAATTGTGTTGCCCTCCCTGTGTCCACAGTAAGTGTGTCATTTGGCAATGATGTATCAGTTACATTCTGTATCGCAGTATTGAGTGTCGACAGAAATGGTTCTGCAATCTGTGGGACTATTGGAGAACCAATACCAAACCCGAGATGTATGGTGTTCATTGGGGAGGCCGAGTTTTCCTGCCATATTTCCAACACAGTCTTTTGCCCTGCTGTAAAGAAAGAAAGAACATTTTAACCTTGTTCTCACTTCAATTTGATTGGGGTTTATTTTGTCTAAATACAGTTAGGTGCAGTCCTAACCTTACATAAAGTGCACTTCAAGTTAACTTTATGACTGCTTTTCAAGTTTACTTGGCGACAACAGAGAAAACTTGGAATCAAGTTTAGTAGTAAACTTGATTCCAAGTTTAATACTAAACTTGATTCCAAGTTTACTCCAAGTGCAATTCACGTTTAGTTTACTTTCTATATACATGTACATTTACTATATTTTTCTATTAAAACAATTTTTCATATAAAATATGCAATTGTGTATAATAAGACAATTATTTCTATCGTGTTATACGAAACTGGATAATTGTAATAAACACACGTGAATAGTAAACTTGGTGTCACGTGATAGTAAACTTAAAGACGGAAAAACTGAAAAGTAAACTTGATATCAAGTGCACTTGACTAAACTTGACTGGTTTTCAGGACATAAAACTTAACTTGAAGTGCACTTGAATGTAAGGTTAGGACTGCACCCAACTGTATGACATTGTACACGATATTGTCCATTTATTCCATGGACTTCGAGATGTGAATAATACTTTCTTCTCTATTTACTTAGCAAATATGAAGGTCATTCGGGAACTCATAAAATCATAGCCGAATAACCGTTTTGCCAATTTTACAAGATGTAAGGGGCAATACCGGACAAATACAAAATTACCGCTTAGATTTGCGTCAAATTAATATGACGTCACATTCCAAGCGTTAACGTCTTAGTGAAAATTCCGGCAAAAGTGGTTTGTCCTGTATAAGACCTCTTACATCATTTGAAATTGGAACAAGGTCTATTCCTCAAAAAGCTATAAGCTATATATTTTGACTTCATTGTAATTAAGATCATTGAGATCTTCAAAAAGACTATAGGTCTTGTATTTGGCCCCTCTAGAGCCTTATGCAGACTTTTCCTTGAACGTTGCACGCTGAATAACAGGGCGGTAGGGACTATATGACGGGCCTTGTCCAAACCTTTTTCAGAGGAGACATGGTTCTGAACCTCGTCCCCTCTGACTGTTAGTCGGGACTCCTACAGATTTAGGGTCTTCGCTGGCTTTCATACTGGCATAGCACGGTTTATCATGTTCATGTCGCATATATTTTTATATCATTATGTGTTTTACAATACCTTACGTGTTTATATGTTTATGACATCTCAGTATGCGATGCCCGTAGACCTTTGTTCTTTACATGGAGGATTATTTATAGATTTTTTAAATGTACGTCCTTTGATTGTTCTGCTGTTACGGTGAATGGGAAGGTGGGTCCGTAAACCGGTTAACCACACCACTTGTTTGGCTTTTGTCAAATTAAATGACCGTCCAAAGTCGGTATCGTAATTGCACTACAATCAAATATTTTTGTAATGTGTTATATGTGCTAGTATATTATTTATATTCATGTATTGTATTATTCCATAGTGACTTCTGCCACATGACTGAGCTAGTAAATCCTCTTTTTTCCTTAATTATTTTATACAGTATTTGGAATCTTCAGTTCCAAACCTGTATTTCCCTTGAGCTGTGATAGACGATCAAATTCATATTTGTCATAAATTCCCTTGAAAGATTACGACAAGTTCACTTATAGGTTACCATATAGCAAAACTATATATATATTGACATAATATTAAAAAATATATATATACGGCTGGTCTTATAAATTCAAATTTCACCTACCAATATTAATGACTCCTTCACATATTCCTTGAAATAATATGACAAAAAACATCCATGACGTACTAGTAAGATAAGGTATTAGTATTCCACATATTCCTATAATATCCAAACTGCATGCGAGTATCAAATCGCAAAATGAATCCAATTTCTCCACCAAAAATCCACCTGTTGCAGATCCGACAAAAAATCCAAAGGCACGTCCACTTAGTGCACGTGATACCTCTTCATAATTAGTGTTCGTAATTATCTTCAGGTCTATAAACGTTGGTCCAGTGATTTCTAGATTTAATCCCTTGAATAGAAATACATAATAACATATATTTAACAAAGAATACAATAGAGGCAACGGTATTTATTTAGCAGCACAATATTTATTGAGAAAATGAAGACGTCTTAGATTACGAAGAAAAGAGAAAATACAGCCCCCTTCTCTCAAAACGCGGGGAACATTTACGAAATCGGGGAAAATATTTCAGTATGTTTTTTTTTTTATTTTAATTTAAGGAATAAACATCATTAGGAACTTACGATGCATATCCAGATGAAAATGAGGCAGACGGTTTTAAAAACCTTACGCCCTTTTGTAAGATTATTCATACTGGTTTTGTATTACCTGCAAATATTCGTTTGAATCAGGTCAGCCTGGGACACTCTTATCATGTACTGTTCATTGTGCTATCGAAATCACGATAAAGGTCGATGTTGTTTTGTATGATGCAGGCTATAGTACAAAGGATTATGTGTACTTTTTCATTGCAACATACTTTGTAAACATTCTTCGTAGAGGTCCAGGAACACGAGTGACAACAACTATAATAGAGCCAGGTACTGGTTTTGCTAAGGAAGTGCCATTAATATGTGTAGGAAGCATGAAATGGAACTAGTGCCATTTCAGTTTGTATGTTTAAGAGGAGTAAACCAACTTCAAGAATATTACCACATTACAGAAAGCCTTACACCCCTCCTCCCAATTTGCTTGTCGAGAGGATAAACAATTATACATCATTTAATGATGTGAACAGTGTTTAAATTATTCATTCGAGGATTCAGGATTAGATAAACAACAACGATTAGATTAACGATTATAAGGAGATCTGCCCCACTTCCGCGATAAACAAAGGGACAAAAACAAATATAATCAAAGTACTTACGGTGATTTTGAATTTATAGGAAAATGGCAGGAAAGAATATGCAGTTTGGGAAGATTTCATCAAATGTGCTCTACCATGCAGTCAAAAAATACGCCTTGGTTGTTTCAGAAACTGTAAACGCATTAAGCTATTGATGAGTTTCCGCTTACATTATTTTATTTTGTTCTGTTATTTCTCCTTTTATTTTAACTTATTTTGTTTTATAACACTTTACTATGCGCTTGTCGTAAAAACGTCAATTATGTTTACTCAGTGTATTTCCCAATAGTTAATGTACTGCAATTATAATTTCAGAGGGCAAAAGGAATTATTTACAAAACAAAACGTGGCGCAAAGAAATTGACACATATTTAAAACGGAACCAAATTATTCAAACAATAAAATAGTATTTATATGCCATTGGTTCGTACATGTAAATATTATATTATCATCAAACGTTTCGTTAGTGTCGTTTTGCCTCCTGACTTCCTAAGAAAATACTTCAGCATTAGCTTAACATGTCATCTGAAATACAACAATAGCGTTTCAATAATATAATTGGTAAAAAAAAACTTAACTTTGCATTAAACGGCCTCGGTTGACTAAGCAGTTCTCTCAATGCTCCGAACAAAATAAATGAAGGAACACCTCGTGAGACTTTCAAGGAATTGTATACAAAAGTAGTATTTCAAGAAATACAGAAAAAAAAATTATAAATGAAAAAAACATCTGCGCTATTTAATGGTAAATATCGTTATACTGTAAAACTCAACGACAATCAATCAAAGAATTATGTGGGTTTGTAGTAGTAAACTCCTTGTTCCATCGATACATCCAAAGAGGTTGATATTTAGGACTTCTTTATAATGTTTGAGATTCAAAAACGAAAATGAAATTATAATATTCGCATTGATGGAGCCTATTGTCACAATTGTCTTTTTGTTACAACTATTCCTTATCAACTAATAACAAAACGTGAGACATAATTGTTCTAAATTCGATGATGAATGAAGATTATATAAAATAAGATATTAAAGTTTGAATATTTTCCAGATAATACCATCGGACTGACGCTATACTGTAATAAAGGAACTATAAATTATGGAATATTCATAACACGAAACAGCTCTAGTTACATTGTGCTGGTATAAATGATCAGTTTTCTACGGTGATACATATCGTGTACAAACCTGGCTATCCACAGTGGATCCCTATTAAAACCAGAGAGCCAGTATGACCCAGTCGATGAGGTGCTTGGCATGCGAATGAAAGGCCCTGGGTTCAGTTCCCGCCGTGAACACACCGGTGTTCTGTCTTTCGGAGGAGAAAGTAAAAACCGAGGTCCCGTGTCACGGTAGGCGTGGCACGTAAAAGATCCCTCACTGCTTCGGGTGGGTCCACTGCAAAGGTAAAAATTCCTATGCGATGCCTCAGACAGATGCCGTCACCATATACGTGACATAATCTTTGAGTGACGTAAAACCATAATCAATCAATCAATAACTACTGAAACCAGAATGATCTATGTTGAGCATGTATGATAGTTGTGGTAGTATTGAGATGTTCAAACTCCGTCGTAATTTGTAACCGTACATAATGGTGCCGTCAGTATTATTACCGGATTTGTCGTTGAAACGCGAAGCAATTTCACGTGGTCACCAGAGAGTGATTATGGTGTCACATACATAACCATATTGTTGTAGTCCAGAATGTTAGTAGTGTTTGTATCTTGTTGTAGCGCAATCACGGATGATTTATGGATTTTTGCAAATTGGTAAATGAAGAATTTGGATCATTAGTGTATATTGTGATCAAAATCGTGACAGTGTGACTTGGACCTTTCTTTAGACATTTGAAAAGCCCTTATTTGATATGGTCATTAAATACCTTACATGTTTAATACAATGCAGTATAGTTTGTCTTGATCAACATTTGAATTTATTTATGAATTAATATAACCGTTAACTTTTACATCTAAGAGTTTAAAGTATCTATTATGTCTTTGTCCTCTCGAAAGTTTTAGTAAAAATTCAATTAATCAATTTATATTCACTATAACGGTCGGTTTGCTTTTGATAGAGACTAAAATCTGCTCAGTGGATTCGATAAACGAATTTCATTACTGGTATGAAAGGACATTTGGTGAATGCATATGTTTATTGAATTTTATTTAATTTTAATTAAAGGGGTACTTTACAAAACAAAAAGAAACACCCCCCCCTATCATAACATAACTTAATGACCTGAGAATTACAGGTATGTGACCGGACTTGTGTATTTTATAACAATAACGAAAAATAAAAAATAATTATAATGTATTATGAAGAGTTATCTCGCGTACACCTTTAGCTTTGTACATCTATGCGTTTTAATTTTTACATGCTATAACCACGATTGTCAAAAAGACACATAAAATATTATCCATTTTCTTGTTCACCTTTTATTAACAAAATATTGTATTATTTCCTCACGAAATTTGTAGTACAGGAAAATATAGATGGAGGAAACCTGAGTCAGGAAATTATATGACTTTTAGATGCTCTCTATAGGGAAATAGATAAGACCTTTATTATTCACTTCTTTAAAATAATACAAATCATTCTAAATCGTACTATGTTGTCACATTTAAGAAAAAAGTAAATGTCATTGAAGATATGTATTTTGATACGTTAAACAACGTTTTAAGCTTTTGACGCCTTGCACTTTTAAGTATTGCGATATTATTTATTTTAGGAAGTAAAATTCAAACGTGGTAACATGATTGTTTTTCAGTTTTCCACAATAACTTGACCTCAATCTTTACATCCTTATTTATTTCTTTATTTACTTTGTTTATAATTTTCATTTCATTTGTTTATTTTTTATTAAATCATTTATTGTTTTATTTATTATTATTATTATTATTATTATTATTATTATTATTATTATTATTATTTTGTTTATCGGACAAGTCGTCTTTGTATTATAAATCAGAAAGACATCTAAATCACACTTTACAATATCGTGTAATGTTTCATTTCTTATATTCTAAAACTAAAGAGTTCTCTCTCCTGCAGAGCTATGTCCTTATATTGATTCTTTGACTCACCTTTCGGCCACGTTGGTTTGAATTGTGTTCTTCAAATATTTATGTTATTAGAATTTCAATTTTTCGGCCATGAGCATCACTGAAGGACAAAAGAGGAGTTACTGGCTCAGTTATGTGGCAGAAGTCACCATGGAGCTATACAATACATGAGTATCAAAAATATACTAGCACATATAACACATTACAAAAATATTTGATTGTAGTGCAATTACGATACCGACTTTACAATTACGATATCTGATGCGTAATATTATAACGTATATATGTTCTAATATTCATTATGTATAAGATTTGTTCATGATTTACTACTATTAATGGAGACAAACCTTATAGAAGAACAATCATTGTTTTATAATAGCACTTATAATAATATTTAACAAGAGCAACGCCTAGCGTGGCATAATACGCCCGTCGCTTAATTCCGACAGGATCAATTCGCATTTGGCATGGTTTTCATGAAAAGCATCTGAAGTTTACTGAAGTTATTTGCGTTTCATAGCATTTTATCATAGGATAAGTCCAAGGGCAATAACTCCTGCAGAAATGGTCCTATCCAACCAATCTTGGAATTTGACCTGCAAAAAAACTTGAATTTTTTAGGAACAAGCCCCCCCCAACACCTCCCCCCCTCCTAAAATTATAAAAGTCTCAAAAATGAAGAAAAAGATATCAATACCTGTAAAATATATGGAAGTTCGTACATTTTATTTGTTTCATGGTAAATTTCGTAATGTTGTTACAAAAAAAATAGATTTTTAATGAAGTCCAAAGGCCATAAATCCTTCAAAAGTAGGTCAATCGTAACAAAACTCGAATTGGTACTGACACTGCTTGATATAAAGCTATATACTAAATTTCAACTCAATATCGTGAAAGACGGCAAAAAAAAACAGTCCGGAAAACATGACCTAGGACATATGGTCAACCCCCCCCCCCCTGAAATTATAAATTTCTCAAAAATGAAGAAAAAGATATTAAAAACCGTAACAGATGTGATAGTTGGTACACTTTACTTGTTTCATGAGAAATTTCATAATATTTTGACAAAAAATAGATTTTTAATGAATTTTTTTTAAATTTTGAAATTTATAAGTCCAAGGGCCATAAATCAGTCAAAAGTAGGTCAATCGTAACAAAACGCGAACTGGTACTGGCGCTGCTTGAAAAAAAACTGTATACCAAATTTCAACTCAATATCTTGAAAGACAGCAAAAAAAAGTCCGGAAAACATGACCACGGACGGATGGACACACAAATAGACGGACGGACAGCGCCATAACATAATACGTCCCGTCTAATGACGGGCGTAAAAAACTATCATAATAAGGGGAATAACGTGGGGAAGTCATTCGACAATGTTGGACAAGGTGTATGAAACTTGCGTCAAAAAGTTCACGACAACTGATTATTAGGGGGATGACATATCAAGCACAAACAAAACCCTTTAAGAACAAAACACTACCCACCAAAACAGCACCCTCAACCTCCAGTAAATACAAAGAAAAAGAAGATGATGAGGAAGAAAAGTTTCTAAATTCGAAAAAAAACATTTAGATGCTCTGTTTTCAATGTTCAGTTATTAATGCAAATTCTGTTAATGGTTTCATGGAGAAAAACCAGAGATGTAATTGAGACAACAGCGACCTGTACCTTCAACCAAACACAATACTCAAACACCAACTGGCTTCCGTCAAATAAAACACCAATATAATGATAATACTACAATTCAAGCATAAAACCAAAGCAAACAATGAATTCAAACAATAACAAATCTTGGTAGAAGGTAACACAAACTGCAGTGGATAATAATTGTTAATGTGGTGAAAAGCATTTCATTTTATCTATTTTTAGTATTTTATGACATATTATTTCTTATCACCCAAAAATTATACACAACGAAACATTATCGTAAGCAATACATTTGGTATGAATATGAAAACAGCAGAATTTCTGTATTTAGCTTGTCAAATAAAAGAAAGAAATGAGATAAGACGGAATTTCATGCAAAATTTCCGTGTATAATTAAAGTAGCGTTCAATAATGTATGAACAAGTTAATGACAAATTAACAATATTAACACTTTTGTAGATCCTGTCCTCTGTTTGTCAGATGTCTTCTGCTTGCTCTTTCTTGTTAATTATCTGATTTGTCTCAATGGATATCAGGTATTTGGATGTGCTATAGGTGCACTTTATGTAAGAGACTAATTGTAAGAAGTAGTAGTATATAATAAGACAAATATATGAGAAATGACAAATCTCAATCCATATAAAACAGGAACAGAAAATGAAAAGCGGAATAAACAAAAGGAAAGGGAATGAATCAGGAGGAAAATAATATATGAGAAAAGAAATCTAGACATTCTCCATAATCTGCCAAACACGCTCACTATTTTGACAACACAAAACGGGCACCTGACAATTTCAATACATTCATGGACTTTACCTGTTTCCAGTTTATCCCATCCTAAATTTGTAAACTGTATTTATTTATTCATGAAATCTAGCAACTGTGGCATGTGCACGAAAAATAATCAATAATACTCTTTAATTAATCGTTGATATGAAATTGAAGTTTCTCATGCACTATCTTGACTATCATCCCCATGTATTACCAACAGCAAGAGACAACATGTGGTGACAAATTAATTATGCTCCAAAGTGGGTAATACCTCGCAAAAAGAAATGTCCCTTTCTTTTTCTGACATTCATATGATATATTGGTAACGAATCAATAAAGTAAAAGAATCGACGACCATAGCATTCCATTCTACATTAGAGATGCGAAAATGTAAAATTAGTATGACGACGTTGCACGATTGATTATTGTTGTTGTTGTACTTGCAATATGTAGTAGTAGTAGTAGCGTGTGGGATGTGCTGAGGCATGCTGTGAAAATTGTGAATTTCTCATTAACTTACACTTACATTATTGAACATTATAGTAATTATACACAGTAATTTTTGCATGAAATTCCGTCTTATCTCATTCTTTCTTTTATCTGACAATAAATGCAGAAATTCAGTTGTTTTCATATTCATGTATTGCTTACAATGTTACGTTCAGTATAATTTTAAGAGATAAGAAATAAAATGTCACGAAATGATAAAAATATATGAAATGTAATCCTCTCAAACTAACATTAGGATATGCGATTATAACGCTTGGGTTTTTGTTTGTCGTAATTGTTATTGTCAATGTAATACGAATTAACGTGTGGAACCTCTGCCTTACTTATACCACATAAAGCAATGTAATATTATCAATCCATCAATCAGAACTACCCCTTTTATAACATTTTGCAAATAGACATCGAGGGATATATTGCGGTAGCAAACAGGGAAAACGACATATATTAATATAAGGATTGTTTGATTGTACTTTACATTATATTTTTTATATTACACACCACTGTCAATACATATCAGTGTAGTACAGAAACTGAGTAAACATATTTTATGAGCTTACGGCTCATTGGCAACAATTACCATTTTATTCCTTCAATTTAGTCAGATGTTTATTTGTCATCAACGCTGGCTGTTTGTAAACACTGATAACACAACTGGTCGCACTAGCGATGATATCAAAACCACTCCTCAACGTGTACACTACAATGACATCAAACTCATCCATTAAAATCAGCAAATGTCACCCTATTATCATTTTGGAAATCGTTAAATGTGCTTATTTCCAGGATATATAACATCTTCCCCTCAGTGTTTTATGTCATGTGGTTGAGGAGTATATCAAACGTCCCACTTCAAAAACATATGGTGAAAACACTATCTACAATTTCAAATAGAGTTTGTTCAGTTACGAAAAGTTAGATAGCACTTTCCCATACAAGAATGATAATTCTTGGACGAATGTTTATTAAATCTTTATTAGGGTCTTTCGATTCCATCGGAAGACAATTCTGTTATTGTGAAGTTTTTTTTTTTTTTTACATTTGTTATTATTATTATTATTAATATTATTATTATTATTATTATTATTATTATTATTAGCACTTTGACTGCAATGTTCTCAAAAACGGCTTGACCATCAACATTTTTATTACTGCTGCTTATTTGATAAGTCAGGGGAGATTTATTGATATTGAAAAAAAAATTGATAAATTATTCTTTTTAAGAAAATTACACAACAGTGCTTTATTTTTTAAATTTCTCAATGCAAGTTTATTATTTAACATAGACTCCTCAACTTTTCATTCATATTTTTGAGAGATATGTTCTTGACATTGATACCAACACCATTTATCTAGCTTTTATGGTATAGCTACTACTTATAAATTACGTAATTTTTATTTTTTTTTAATTTTAAGTCAAAGCATTTTTGAAATGCTACAAAACGATTTATAATACCTATTTCACTATGAAAAACTATGTTTCATTATTTGAAAACCATTTTAATACCATTTCTAAGTGGAAATTAAAAAATTTTCAAAAATCAGGTGATTAAAATAATTTCGTTCTCACTCGCTTATTTCATGTCGGATGGGCACTAAAATAAATCTTGTGCGTGAGAAGGGTTCACTGTTTTAATTCTATTTTTCACAAAATTCCTATGATTTGCCGTTTTCTCTAGGTTAACGGGCAAAATTATCGAGAGCTGCCCTCGGAAAGCGAGAAATACCCGCAGTAGTTAGAAGCATTTTTCACTTTCAATCTCTGAAAATCTGCTTTATTTTGAAACTTCATCTCTCTGCTACTAACTTTCACAGACACATACTCCCGTTTAATGAAAAGAATTTTGAAATATAAGGCTTTTCGAGAAAATTACGTAACAATATGTACTTTTTCAATTTTCTCGTACGGAGCTTTTAATTTTAACGGTAGATCTCTCAAATCTTCACTCTTATGTTTTACAGGTAAAGGTCTTGAAAAATTTATTCCCAGCGATCTTCTACCTCTTATAGTTAAGACGTTATGTTGATTTAAAGTTTTTAAATTATTACGTAATGAGCAAACGTTTTTATTTTAAGTATTATTGATTCCATGATATTACGAAACGATTGCACATGACAATTTTAGTGTGAAATATGTTTCTCATTATTTAAAACTGAAAAATTTAAAGAAAAAATATCTTATTTGCGTAACTTTCATGTATTTTCTTATTGGTCGTATGAACAAAGTATAAAAACTAGAGTTTAAGAAACTATTTTGAATTCGAATTCTTAAACAAAAATCACATTCTTTGCAATGTACTAGTTACCGATGAACAACGCAATAAAGAAATCTTCTCCGAGCGTCGGGATTACAGATAAGAGAAGCGCGGTGAATTTGCCTTGCTAAATACCTCGCACAGCGTTGCTGTTATACAGGACTTCAAGCGTGTGTGAATTTATCGCGAGTTTATTACTGCGCTTTACCCGTGGAATATCTCTATAACGGTATTCATGCCACTTTACTTACATGAGTGTGTTTACATAGAATCTTGGTGACATATATACATGTATCTATGTATATATTTGTCGATTGTCCTAAGCAGCATATGTATGATGCCGCAATAATTGCGTATATTCATTGAAGTGTCTTGATTATGTTAATGGATATCTAATATACTTTCTATGAAAATTCTATATCTTGCTTTTGCTTAATTCTTGATTGTTTCTTTGTTTATATAATTTGTTTATTTTCTTACTTTCAGTGAATTTGTTTGTTTGTTTGTTTTTATTTGGGGGAGGGGTGGGGCGGTATTATTATGAGTTAAGTAAGTGATTTTTCTGATCAATTTTCTTTCTTTCATTCATTCTATCTACATGTTTTTCTTTTTTCTTTCGAAAGAGGAAGACCCGCCTTGTTGCGTCGGCAACAGGTAATCTCTAGTTTTATTTCTGTTTTAGTTTTAAATGTTTTGATAATCTATTAAAAGGAATACTGTGCAAAATAGCTCTATTATCTGATTATGATACTATTGTAAAAATTATCCAATGTCATTGTATATGAAATCGTCTTGTACCTGACGGAGAATCGCAATTTATCATTTACCATTTCCTTAATCCATATACATCAAAGTGCGTTTCTAAAAATTGCTCTGCATTAAACAAGAAATAATGAAAACAACACGAACCAAATAACATTAACCAAAGGAATAAAAGACAATTCACAGGTTTCGTTTTGTTTCTAATGTCTGTGTTCCGTTTCATATGACATTTGTATATCATTCTATACAATGCTATTCAGTAGCAAGGATATATATATATATACAAGTTCAATCACGATATTAGGATTAAACACTTTAATAAAGAGATGTGCACACTCTACATTTCTCGGTGCATTGCGACACGTTCATTTTTTGGATTACACAATCTTCTTCGACAACACTGTAAACAGGATTACTAACAGGCAGTGTTTGATCCTCACTGCAAAGAAAGCGAAAATTCGTTATAAACAGGATTTCTAACAGAGGGACATCACAAAAATATTTGATTATGATAGTTATGATATGATAGTTATGATACCAACTTAGGACGGTCATTTGATATGACAATAGTCATTCATTTGGTGTGGTTAAACGGTTTACGGGCCCATCTTCCCACTCACTGTAATCGCAGAATACTCAAAGGACACACATTTAAACATATATTTTACCTTTATGTTGCTGTGCTCCATTACTTTGTTCAAATAAAATTTGTGTATCAAAGACTCTGAGTTTTCTTTTTACACTAGACTCTTTGCTTCCACCAATGTATACACTCCTGCGTCTTCTTTTGGTGGGAGCACCATGTAATCGTTAACATACAGTCGAACTTCGATAACTCGAAATATAAGGGACCGTAGGATTTTCCACTTACAGTAGTTTAAATTTGGGAAGGTGTATAAACTTGAAATGAAAGGTATATTGTCGTGACCGAAAATTTACTTCGAGTGTCGAAGTTCGATTTCTTGAAGTTTGACTTTAATACACCTGGCATTATTCTCAAGTTTAAATTTATGAAGGCAATGGCAGAAAGCAATCATGTGATCATTCTGACTTTCCTATTTGCGGGAAATGTTGATAACATTGTATAGACATCAAACGTAACACATTTGAAAATATTTCTTAATATCGCGAGGAGATTTTAGGATTTTGAAGGATTAATAACACAAACATACATACACATACACGTTTGGGTACCTCATATTTGGGGGTAGGCTTTGTGTAGTGGTTAACACTTGGCTTGCGGCGCCGACGATCCGGGTTCGATTCCCCGATTGCGCCACTATGTTTAAGAGATTGGTTACCTCCTGTTTCCATGTCGCGATGTAACTAAAAAATTGTTGGAAGCGACGCAAAATACCAATCAACCAACCAGCTAACCTCATATTTGCATTTCAGTGATATTTCCCTTTCGATCATTGTTATGCTAAAAATTGTTATAAAATGAAAGATCTGTTAAGCATTTCTTTACATTTCTTACCAGTTATTGATAGAAAATAAAAAGGTAAAAACGAAGAAGTACCGAAGGGCAAACTATATCTCATAATTCATGGTATAAAAGGACAATATCAGTTATAGTGTCATATTCAGACAAATGCTAACCCCAATAAAATCGAGGCGAGACCAAGTGCCCGGGAGGAGTAAGCGTCCCCTGGTTGCATGCAACACACGTCGCTAAAGTCCTGCAAAAACTCTTTAAGTCGAGGAAAGTCATCAAACGTTATATTGATTTTTGTTTTCGTAATATCACGACAGCGACAGCATAGCCAATAACAATGCATTTTATGTTCATTATATATTTAAAAAGCGTTGATTTTATCTGAAGATTCACTAATTTGACTAAATACACATTCTTACGATTTGCTGAAAAATGTAGTATGATATTAAAATATGGGATACCGTTTTAATGAACTACAATAAGCTCAGACGTTCATTTATCTACATAACTTATATCAAACATGATGGGAGATTAGACACCCAACAATAAAATGGCCTTTTGATATCTGTTGTCTATAATAGATAAAAATAGTAATATATATATGGAATATATTTATTACATGAGTATTTTTTTCAGTGAGTCTGTCCAGATTTAAGTTTGCCTTTTATTTATATGATGCAAATAACTAGTTGTATGATCATCAAAACATCATAATTAAGAAGACGATAAAGAATTCAAAATAGAATCGATATATGACTATAATACAAAAATAGGTGTTCATGCCGTTGAAGTCATCTTCATTATAGAATACCTTTACTTTTGCAATTGGTATCCCTCCACAATTCGTGTATGACTTGCATATTCTAACTGAGCATGAGATTGTGACATCATGCCCGCTTGTAAATCGGAAGCCATGGAGTTCTGTGGACAGAACGCCTGGTTGTTTATAGGAGAAGTTGCTGATGACGTCTTCCACAGGTTTAGGTATGCAGGATGTAGATCTACAACAGAACATCTACAATAAAACCAGACATTATCATACATAAGTATCACATCCGGACAAGGATAATGTGGAATGCTCTGGCCAAGCACTTGACTTGTGGTATAGATTCTCTATTCGATACACGTAATGTGCTACTATATTTAAGATGCCGGTCACTTCTTAATTCATGTCATAATATGATCAACAAAACTGGTAAAAGTGTCGTTAAACACATAAGTCCACCAACTACAATATTAATTATAATGATACACTAATTATATGCTCGTACTGTAGAGAAACAATTTATCTATCCATCTATATAAAATATCTACGCAAAACTCGCTGATATTTGTAACATTGAGATATCAAACATTGGGATATCGGAATATATCATTCACTCATTTCGTGTTGTGAAATGGGATTCTTATTGTAATGCGAACTTTTAAGTACATGTATATATATATATTATCAATATCACATCTTCAAAGGGTCAGTACCAATAAACTTTAAAATCAACACGTGTATAAAAACATCAAACATTTTGCTAGGGGGATAGCAATGAACATGTTAGATGGAATAAACAGACTACCCGTATGTTATTTACAAAATATTAATAGGTTTAATTACATTTATTTGTACACATTCAAGTCAGTAAACATTATCACAAGCACTTACTTGGCATCAAACAAATCCATGGATTGTCTGCCATCAACTGTGTTGCCGTCATTTGCAGTGCATTTTGTTGGCATTATTTCATACTTGTTTGGATTAAGACCTGTAAGCACGATTTTTGTAATTGCCAAGCTATTGCACTCGATATGCAAAGAAGTATTTAAAAACAAAGCATTTTTCGTGTCGTGCTATGTCATATTAAACGCTCTGTAATAGAGTAGACGTCAATTGACGTTTGGAAAGTTTCTTAGTTCTAAGCTCGCTTCTAGACCAACAGAGTATTGTAACCCCATGTCAATGTCGCTCTATATATTTTTGATATCATAATCTTACTCTACATTACTGCATGTTATTATATCAACATGGAGTTTTAAATGTGTGTCCTTTGATTGTATTGCATTTGCGATGAGTGGTAAGGCGGGTCCGTAAGCTAGTTAACCACAACAAGTGAGTAACGGCTTTTACTTAATTACCCATCCTATGTCGGTATCCTATCTGTCGTGTAATTAATATCTTTGTAATGTCATTGCATCACTTGTTACCAAGTATTATTGTGCATCCTCTTGTTGACTTCTGCTATACAGCTATGTTAGATGTCTTTTCCATTTCCTTATAGTAAGAGATATCAGGAAATAATCTCAGCGAAATTAAAACTTTGCACAAGAGAAAGTGGATCAACAGTGTTAATTTCTTCTTTCACTTTTAAACTCATCAGTAGAACAGCATTTATTGCACACTATCTAAAAATCAATTACTCTTTATTTGAAACACCGTGTCCCTTCTAAATTTATTTCACGTTTAATTGTACAGTGTTTTACCTCGATAATGGAGATACATGTAGAATTTTTCTCCGATAAACACGCGTGCTATATCCTGATTGTTAGCATCACCAGCAGAAAATACATCATACTTCTTGAAAAACATATCAACTCCTTCTACTTCATTCTGGACACTTGGGATTCCCATGTTGAACTCTCTTAAAAGTACAAGAAGAAACATTTTAACACCATAATAAATATACTTAATTGTTATAATAGGTAAGCATGAATCGTAATGCATGATATATCATATCGTTCTGTATATACATTCCTGAAAATTACAACTCTTTACTACTATCAGTCAAATTTGGGGAATTTGATTCATTACAGAAACTGTTTTTAACTGGAACCAAACTATAAGATATTTTTAGTCCGAGATTCTCTGCCCTTCTCCCACTTTTGATATCGACAGTTTGTGGGAGACCTTGTTCATCAAAAGTTGGTATTTCAGCGATACTAGCCGGTATCGGAATGTACAAGCATCTGGCGACAAATAAACGCTTGTCCAGCGAACTTGCAACCTATAATGTAATGAAAGAAAAAAGAGGAGTTACCGGCTCAGTTATGTGGCAGAAGTCACCATGGAGCTATACAATACATGAATATAAATAATATAATAGAACATTTAACACATTACAAAAATATTTGATTGTAGTGCAATTACGATACCGACTTAGGACGGTCATTTAATTTGACAAAAGCGAAACAAATGGTGTGGTTAACCGGTTTACGGGCCCACCTTCCCACTCACCGTAACAGCAGAACAATCAAAAGACGTACATTTAAAAATTTATAAATAATCCTCCATGTAAAGAACAAGGGTCAACAGGTATCGCATATTGAGAGGTCATAAAAATATAAACACGTAAGGTATTGTAAAAAACATAATGGTATAAAAAGATATGCGACATCAACATGATAAACCGTGCTCTGCCTGTCTGAAAGCGAGCTAAGACCCTAGATCTGTAGGAGTCCCGACTAACAGTCAGAGGGGACGAGGTTCAGGACCATGTCTCCTCTGAAAGAGGTTTGGACAAGGCCCGTCATATAGTCCCCACCGCCCTGTTAGTCAGCGTGCAACGTTCAAGTAAAAGTCTGCATAAGGCTGTAGAGGGGCCAAATACAAGACCTATAGTCTTTTTGATGATCTCAATATCATATTGTCTATTTAGGAGACGTTTGACTATTTTATTACATGATAAAATAACGTTATCGGAGCCTTTTACTTTCCTTAGTTTATATACGAGATCACCGTAAAAATTAGGATGGGAAATTCCATTGGATACATACTGTTGAAAAGAAATATTTCCAAATTTAGATAGAAGTTCTGAATAAGATCTGAAGAATTTGCCGAATGTTTTTCTTAGCTTGTGATATCTGTAACCCTGAATTAAAAGTTTAGTAGTAATTTGTAAATTTCGTTTATGAAAGTCCAAAAC
Source organism: Pteria penguin (assembly GCA_035048485.1). NCBI lineage: Eukaryota > Metazoa > Mollusca > Bivalvia > Pterioida > Pteriidae > Pteria > Pteria penguin. The sequence continues at coordinate 41,974,489 of CM068589.1, forward strand.
ATCGGTGCAGCCTCTGACAAATCGAACTAATTGAGATATATAGATACCATACGATGGGAGTCGAGGGACATCGCCATCCAAGTAAGGGAAATTTACAATAGGAAATCCAAAATCCTCACGTTTATCATAAATATTAGTATATATTAGGTTGTTGATAATTTTGATGTTTAAATCTAAGAAAGATGTAGATTTATCTCAAGTATTAGCTTTATTCAATGTGAGCTCTGGTGGATATATTTCTGATATAAATTGTTCGAATTCAGGGTTGTCGATAACCAAAATGTCATCCAGATATCTGCAAGTATTATTAAATTTGTCAATGAGGTCAAAACGTTTAGATTTTTGAATAGAAACCATAAAATCCCTCTCATAACAATAAAGAAATAAATCTGCTATCAGAGGCGCGCAGTTGGTACCCATAGGAATCCCAACTATTTGTTGATATATCTTACCATCAAATTGCACAAAAATATTATTCATGAGAAAATCTAGTGCTTTACATAATTCCTTGCAAGTCCAGTATTTATATGAAGTATATTGTTTGTTGGAAAAGAACCCAGAGTTATTGGAGGTACATATGTACGTTTTAGATTCTCTGTGAAAACACCATTGTATAAGAGACAGCAACTTGCTTTTAATCAAATCATGAGGCAGAGATGTATAAAGTGTAGAAAAATCAAATGTAGAAATTTGAGTCGCTTTGAAATTTAGCGAAAGAAGTTTGTCTATAACTTCATTAGAATTTTTAATCGACCAAAAGTAATTGATGAATTAACATTTAACTTCCTGGATTATGGTGATATCTTTTCCAAATAAAGTCTATGACCTCTGTTAGCTAACGTTTTATCTGCAAACAGGACAGTATTCTATTTCGCCATTTGTGTATACAGTATAACAGTATTTTGCAGAAAGCGACTTTACATTTGTGACACTTCTGCATCGAACTCATTTACGAAAAAGCACGATGCAACCTCGTCACGAATGCAAAGTCACGTACGGCGAGATCTAACATCATATGTACTTTATACGCAAATGACGAAATGGAGAGTCTTGTGTTTTCAGATAAAACGGCAGCTAGACGAAGTTATATATCTTGTTTGGAAAATATATTGCCTTGATCGAGTAAGTTAAATGTTCATTTATTGCATTATAGGTTGCAAGTTGGCTGGGAAGCGTTTATTTGTCGCCAGATGCTTGTACATTCCGATACTTGCTGGTATCGCTGAAAATCCAACTTTTGATGAACAAAGTCCCTCTGACCCTCTCCCACAAACCACGGATATCAAAAGTTGGAAAAGGACATGCCTGACATTTAATATGTTTACGTTTCATGGAAATAATGTACGGCTGTTTCAGCAAGTCCCGTTTTTGGAATATCTTTGCAAGTTAACTGGATCTGTTGATATCTTCCTCCAACCAATGTAAGATTTGTATCCGGCCTTGGTGTAGGAACAGCATACGTTTCATTATTTTCTATCCAACTACCATCCCATATACGTAAGAAGAAGTTCCTCGGAGTATTGAAGTCCTATAAAAATAAGGGTAAGAAATTAATGTGAGAGGTATAGTCTATTATGTACCCCTGTAAAATCTAGAAGTAAGGTAGGGCGCCATGGATGAGAAACAATCCTGTGATGACCGGAGACATTCGTCACAATGTCATAAGATTATGCGGGCTAGTATAACTAGCGGTCACATAGTAAGGATATGAGTAAAACATTTTTAAACATGTAGCAACACTGCAAGATACGAGTCGATCTGTTAATCATTGATTACTCAATACTTACTAGCCGCAGATAGTGGCCCTATATCAATGATAGGGCCACAATTCCTTACGTTGCGTAAACTTGCAACTTTTATATACGGAATGGTCGGCACGATTCTACGCATTTCGGCATCAAATGGAGCAAATATCTAACGTATATAAACATTAAGCAAACCATCGGCAATAATAACGCACCACCGATCTGTGGTCTGAAGGCTGTACATACATTTTTTCTCTATATTATATTATTATTTAGGTTAAAGACTTTTGTACAAGGGTCGCTCAAGGTCATTTCTGAAAGGTCAAGATCACTTATCAACTATGATTTAAAATACCATACAGTATTTATATCTCTTACGCCTTTAATCAGAATTTGATAATACTTCACAAAGATATTATTTAGGTTAATGACTTTGGTACAAAGGTCACTCAAGATCATTTCTGAAAAGTAAAGGTCACTTATAAATCATGACTTAAAATAGCATTAAGTACTTATATATCCTACGCCTTTCATCAGAATTTGATAATACTTCACCAAAAATATTATTTAGGTTAGGGTTTTTAGACAAAGGTCACTCAAGGTCATTTCTGAACGGTCAAGTTCACTTATTAACTATGACTTAAAATACCACAAAATATTAATATCCCTCACACCTTTCATCATAATTTCATTATACCTCACCAAAATATTATTTAGTTTAAGGTATTTCAAACAAAGGTCACTTAAGGTCATTTTTCAACGATTAAAACCATTTATTGACTATGACTTAAAATACCATAAAATATTTAAATCTCTTACACCATTCATTATAATTTGATCATACTTCACCAAAAAATTATTTAGGTTACAGAATTCGGTACAAAGGTCACTCAAAGTTATTTCTTAAAGGTCAAGATCACTTAACAATTATGACTTAAAATACAATTAAGTACTTATATATCCTACACAGAAATTGATAATACTTCACTGAAAATGTTATTTAGGTTAGGGGCGTTTAGACAAACGTATCTCAAGGTCATTTCTGAACGGTCAAGATCACTTATTAACTATAACTGAAAGTACTTATATCTCCTAATCTAATCATTTAATCAGAATTTGATCATACTTCACCATTATATTATTTAGGTTAAGGGCTTTTCGACAAAGGCCACTCAAGTTCATATCTGAAAGGTCAAAGTCCTGATAAAAAGTTTTATTTTACTTATCAAGGTGAAACTTACTCATTTTAGTTTAAGATAATGAACTTACTCATTTTAGTTTGAGATACAGACTCAATTGGATACACATATGATACATTGAGATTTGAAATCGTCATCAACTAATACATTGATATCCCATATATTGAGTCATTCAATTTGATTTGAAATCGTCATCAATTAATACATTGATTTCCCATGTATGAATCATTCGTCTCCTTTACTATTGCTGTGCTTCTTGGAAGATCCATCGGTTTAAATGATTTTTATATGAAATGAGTCATCAATTTCCTGCATTATAACTGCTGGTAGGGGAGCATCCATCAGTATTACTGATACCCTTTTTTATTATTGTTTTTATTTTTATTTGTTTATTTATTTTTCGGATAAGGATCCGTCTCATAGTTTACGACAAAATTCCTCGATGCATGTCGTGATGCCGTTGCATATTACAAAGATAAAAACAGTGTAAGAATGTAAACGAAAAGAACAATATTTATCGATGCAAGTAGTGACCATTAGACCGCACGCGTTTCTATAACCGTAATTATACATTTTCTTCGACTAATATAGTAATCGTAAATGTTACTTTGGCTTCCTGGACTTCATCAAGCAAAAACCAAATAATAAATTTGTTAAACGCTTACGTAAAATTCATCATTACATTATAACAATATAATGTAAAATACATAGAGTTTACATTATATCGTTATAATGTAATGATGGATTTTACAAAACGTTTCACAATTTTACATGTTTTCTCTTGACATAGGCTGTGTGTTGAGTGTTGTTATATTTATTCCTATATGTACTTTTCTTTGGAGAACTTTGGTATCTGTAAATGCAGATATGTCTGTGTAATTATTAAAAGTAAATGATATCTTTGTATGTAATTGTGCATTTAATCTGCTAAGCGATTTCGCTATTTTTCACTTAATTTGGTTAGTAACAGTGACGAAATATGAATAATTTCTTCATCTGCAAATTGTATCCCCTCATGAGATCACCAATACTTTATCGTCCGTCTGTTCGAAACAATTTTAAAGAAACCCATCAGACTTTAATTGTGGCAGTATCGAACGGAAATAATTAGAGAGCCATAACACTTACACTACAGTTCTTATTAATAAAAAACGTATGTGTTGTCTTGTTTCCCTCCACGTAAGCTTCACGGCCTGTCTCATTAATAATTGACCCATCAGAGTCAATAACTTTAATCATACTGTCTTTGGTAGGCAAACCAATGAATTCTACGTCTCCATTTTCCATGCATACTGATCAAAATATGAAACAATGTGTTCATAATCTATTATTAAGACACACAAACAGTTGAAACAATTTCAATTGAAACTATATCAGTCTGATTTTCTGGAAAATTATTTTGTAATAAAAACGACTTGGATTCTAGAAATAATCTGAAATGTTAAATAACTGAGCCAGTAACTCCTCTTTTTTTTTTTTTTTTTTTCTTTCATACATACAATATCCCCTGACACTGAAATTAGTAGCAGTTGAATAGTACATCTAGTGATACATGTCTTACACGAAAACGCTTCAAATTTTATTCAAATTACCTTACTCTAGATAAATTTGATTTTATCTTCATACGTACCATAAGAATATTGGTTTGCTGAGAAAGCAGGAATCTACAATTAAAATATAAACCATTTAGGAAAAATTTTATTGTCCAAAATCATTGTCATTTGTATATGCTCAATATACGTTAGTGATAGTTGTACTAATATACATAGTTCCTTAGCAAACATAAATCTATATCATGTCTATCATTTCAAAGGGTAATTATGATAGGCCTGTGTGTAATTTAACTACGTAGTCTGGAATTCATGAAAACATGAAGGTATACAAATATAATACATACAAAATAGCATCTATGAAAGGACAACAATTGAACTTCCCAATGGATACGGAGATCATGTTTCTGGCGAGAATAAGCTTCTCCTACTTTTTTAGATCGCGCATTATGTACTGCCAGATATTCGGTCTTTTCATTATACAGAGATCCTTCCCATTTGGGACGGTATCGGACGTAAAACAGTTATGACGTCATCAGATTCTATGGAAACTGATCTAAAACTCACAAATGCCGTTTTCATATGAATTTGAAAACGTCATATTTCTTTTACGTCAGATACCGTCCCAAGTGGGAAGTAACTCTATTTAACGATGAGAACATTGTACCGATCACTGATCTCTCGGAAGTGTTGGTGTTGTTAAAACAGAAATCTCTACTTTTTTTGTTTTGTTTTGTTTTGTTTTGTTTGTTTTTTTTTTTTTTTTTTTTGTTTGTTTGGGTTTTTTTTTTTTTTTTTTTTTGGTTTTTTTTTTTTTTTTTTGGTTTTTTGTTATCAATGACATACGGTAACATACTTTTGTGATATCAAGCATAATTTTTGCGTTTGTCAATACCTTATAATTCAGTAAAAAATGATATTAGAATGTAAGATTTTTCCATTGAAAGAAATCATTGTGTTAAATAGTAACATGACTTCGAAATGTGGAATACGATGTTTTGACAGGTCAATTCAAATTCTTCGTGGCCGTTACTTTACTGTCTGATTTAGAGTATACTATATATTATTTTGAATGCCGTGGTGATTTTCTAATAAATTATAATGACACTCTGTTCAAAACTTTGTAGTACTTCTCAATACCATACGAAGTAAGAACAGATATATGATTTATGAGATATAGAACAATTAGGAATATAAGTGGAATTTCCAGGATCCTAATCTAACCCTTATTTCTTTTTTCACTAGACTTCAAAATGTTTCACATGTAAACATACAAGTACCTCAGATTTATTTACTTGTATTAGTATTTATCTTCCAGACAGGTAACTTCTCTTGCCATATCATACAACTGACAGAGAATTTTTAAACAGACACCCTATATGTTGAAGTGAATGATGTTTAGCTTACCACGACCATGAATAAAGTGAAACTAAACGCTGTGAAGACTTGCATTATTTCATTGAATTGAAATATTCATGCACCTGAAACAAATACGGAATTTATCAATGCAGTTCTATACAACTTGACATTTTGCCCTCGTAATTATGCTAGATTTTCAGCATTTTTCCTTCATATTTCTTTCCACGTTGTTTTGCATTTGATTCTTTGTTTGGTTTTTATTATTATTAATATTATTATCATTTTTAATATTTTCTTTTCTTTTCTTTTTTGCATACATTTTACTATTAAAAACTAATGATTAAAACCTTTTATCTGAAATAAACTTTTATCAAGCCTTAGAAGTAACCAAACATTTCTTTTAAAATATAAAATTATACTCACAGTTTCTCCACCATACAAAACTGACAAATCGTATATCAAGATTGGCACAGACGTATTTGTTACGTAAGTGTTTACTTAAGATAAAATCCTTAAAGGATGACACTTAGAGCAATTTGAGATAGCAAATCAATATTGTCGTCTTGAGTTGTACGTGCAGTTCTTTAATCCCTCATTAATGAAAAGGAATGAATTACATTGGAGTTACTGGCTCAGTTATGTAGCAGAAGTCACCATGGAGCTATACAAGACATGCATATCAATAATATACTAGCACATATAACACATTACCGACTTAGGACGGCCATTTAATTTGACAAAAGCCAAACAAATGGTGTGGTTAACCGGTTTAAGAATCAATGGGACAAGTGTTGCATGTATATAACTTTTACAACTAATATTGATGTAAAAGAGAAGAGGGAGGATATATGACCAAACCATATGGCAGAAAACACCAAGGACTTGCACATAAAACATGATTATAATCAAATAAAGGCATTACAAAACTCTTTAATTGCATTGCAATTACGATAAAGACTTATGACAGCCAACCAATTAAAGTAAGACTCGTCACCTAATTGGTGTGGTTAAATGGTTTACGGGCGCCTACCTTCCCACTCAGCGCAAAAGCTGCGCATTAAAAAAATTATAGAGAATCCTCAATAATGTAGTACCATCAAATTACCTTGACATCAAAATATGGAAATAGAGGAATAAGCTTATTCGAGACTGAAAATATTTTCTTATGATTTATTGATTATATGCTTCTTATATATTGTTGTCATATATTGACGGCATGTTGCACAATATCTATTTTGTTTTAATTACGTATACGTATTATAGCATAGTACTATAAAGCTACCTTTATGTATGGTTCGGAAACTAGGTCATTTCAAGTAGTTTTTGTTTGATATGTTCTTTTATTCTTTTGTTCTTTTTTCTTGACGCTTACTCCTCCCGGGCACCTGGTCTCACCCCTGAATTCCAGGGGTCCGTGAATGTCCACTGTGGTACATTCTTGTTAGTGTCATAGTCATGTGACTCCAGTTACATTCGTATTTTACATTTTATGAATGAAACTTAATCTTCCATCTGAGAAAAGAAAAGTGAGCAAAGCTAAGCTTTGTGATAAACGTTGTCTTGGTCAAACAGAGCGAAGAAGATGTACGTCACTCTTAAATTGTGATTTACTTTTTTACGGGCCGACCTTCCCCCTCACAATAGAAGCGTTACAAAAACGTCTTAAAAGTCTGTTGATAATCATCTTTTTACAGAATAAAGGATGACAGATTACTCAAGTTGAAAGGTCTTAACTATATAGATATGAATAATGTCGTTAATAAAATTTTAATCACCAATGATCTATTTGAATTCATTTGTAAATACGGATCACCTAATTATCAAGACGCCTCATTAATAAATTTAGAACATATATACCTTTTAATTTTGTGCACCATATGCGCATTTCGACAACTTATGTCTCTTCAGTGATGCTCGGGGCCAAATGATTGGAATTCTCAAAATTTATAAAAATATGAAGAGCAGTGTTGAAGCCAGAATGACCAAAAGGTAAACCAAAGAATCTATCTAAGGACAGAGCTATGCATGAGGGAGATACTCCTTAGTTTTAGAGTGATTTATTTAATTTGACGACTGAAAATGTGTAGTATATATATTTAATGTCAGTACAAAAGCACTGAAAACTAGACTTATGATGCCCTCGGGGACTATCAGTCCACCAGCAGTGACACCGGCCCAGTGGTTATAATAAATATAGAACATATATAAACGCATCAATATGTTTGAAACTTTTCGATTTTGAAGGTTGATACTCATCAAGTTGAAAATCATCTGCTTGAAGAGAGGACTTAAAATATCAACAATTTATTGCTGAACCGTGCAGTTAGAATGCACAAATATAATGTCTATCGCAGTAGACGAGATGATTACACAGTTCACTAACATAGTTGACTGAAAACAATTCTGCGTCTTACACTAAGTTTACTAATGTAAAGATGATGGATAAATCCAAACCATAAGTCTAAAATTCATGAAACCAGGGCACATACAAAATCAGTGAAAATGAAAAACAAGTGGGAAATAACAAAATATGTCTACTTGAAGAGCATATGTGAACCCCTGGGATGGAGTGAGATCAGGTGCCCGGGGAGAGTGAGCATCTCCTGTTTGCTAGCAACACCCGTCACATATATCCAGTAGAAAGAGTCAAATCGTGTAAATCCCATATGTATTTATATATGGAGAAGTCAGAGTGGGTAATTTTCCAGTATAGAAGGTGTCAAATCTGTACTAAAACCATGAATATCCATATTGTCAAGAAAATGCCTATCTTTTTTTCTTAACTTGAAATTTCTTCGGTCAAAGAATTCTAATTGTTTTCGTCCGTAAACATCACCCTACACATTAACTGTCAGAGCGTTATTGTCCGTATTAATCTATGTCATTCTAGAATACGTACACATACATATATACTATATGCTAAACGATGGTATCGTTCGCATTATAAAGCGTATTTAGTTAAATTGCACTGCATAATCCAGTTTTTCTACTACAAATCTTAGGCAGTCGGATTGATATGACTACGATATATCATTTAGATGCGGAGAATAAAATAAATAAATTACTTAACTAATTACTACTATTGACTTATCCGTAACCTCAGGGGACGTTAACTACAAATGTAAGAAAATGCACATGTAAATTGCTTTGACTCCCTTACCTATTCCACGATTCCTTTTAATCTTATATATGCTTTATAATGTTTTTATATGAACTACACTATACTTCAAAAACACTATGGTATGATGTTTTGAACATTATTTCTTTATTATACTATTGTTGTTGTTAAGGATTCTGGAAGTGAAATATTTATCAATAATTTAATCGAAAGAGGATGGTTGATTTTGTTATTAGATTGTTCTCAATTACCAGCTGTTGAAAAAAAATTTGCACGATTTTGCAAATTAACAGACGTCACAAAATATTCTAATGCAATGTAGTTACGGTACTGAAAAATAAGTGACAATTGTCATTCAATTGGTATAAAATTGATAATGGAAGCAACATCGAATCAAGCTCAACAAAAGAAGCGACTGCCTTCATCTGTTTCGATCTATAGTACAATACCTTTTGCTATACGTTCTTTAATTTCAAAGGTTTAACCCCTTGCATCTTACGCATTTTTAGGGAATCACCCTATGTTAGTTAAAAGGATGTTTAGTATTTTCATTAAGAGTAAACAATGACTTAAGAAACGATTTTATATTAAAATTTAAGTAATAAAAATGATGGAAGAGCGAGAGTTACAAGAATGTAAATTACATTTTCTAGAAATATGAAAACACAATGATGTTAGCCTTTAATTTCGGATCAAGTTTTCCCATTATATTATTTGATAATTTCTTTTATACCCGGGCACCTGGTCTCACCTCGGACTTTTTTCAGTATTTCGGGGTTCACAACAGTTTCTTTTTGAAACTTACACGATTTTGTATCTTTCCTTGGACTTTGAGAATGATTAACGGTTTGGTACTTCTTCGATATTGATTATATAGATATATATTAGGCAATGTACATACTGACTTCACAACCTTTATATTCAGGTTAAGGTGAAATCAATTAGCGTAGTTAGACGGTTTACTTTCCCAGTTTCCCCTCACCGCACAAACAGGATTATTAAGAGAAAAACAAACCATACAATAACAATAATAATACAAAAAAGTGAACATCGATTGTACTTATTTTTTATCTTTGAAAACTAGCTGATGACAATTGCTAAATAATTGTAGAGGATATAGAAGAGTAATCATTATTATTTCGAGAAGACAGACCCGACCCATTGCTACAAGTGAGGTGCAATGAACTTATTGCGTAAACATCTTACAAAAGCTTTAAGTGAACAAGTAAGCAAATGTTAGTCAATTATTTTACTACAAGATCGCAAATACTCATTACGCTCATGTTTTGTATTTTAGTCACCTGTCAAATCTGTTGATTTGAACAAAAGAATGGTGTGTATAAAAGTACGAGTCAAAACGGTCAATCAGTAATCACGATCGTGCGCATTATAATATACGTTTTGAACCCATGTTTATTGTAATATGACGGCGCAGTTTTTGACAAGAGGAAGTCTAAGAAACTGGAATGTACGAGATCCGACGAATCTTCCAGAATTATCCATCTCGATGTAGCGCTTTGAGAATACATTTGTGGATGTTGACATATATTCCGTCAGTCAGTAATACTTACCATGGTTAACAGGGACATGATGGTGCCCGTTTAACACACCAAATAATTTATTTACCTGCACACAGTCTTCAACGATTAACCAGAAACAGGAAGACAAAAATAACATAGAACCTTTTCGTTGAAACATTTATATACATTGAAAAATTAAGTTGAAAAAATAAATATATAAAGATAAAAAGTGAACGCGAGTTCCTGTTATGGATGATTACTTTAAAATACTTTTGTGATCTTTATATGTGTTTATTCTTGGTTGTTTTGTCACAGAGTTGAGTCATATGTCCTTTTCCACATTCTATTTTAAAATATATTAGTTTTACTTATCATGACTCCTCATTGCTCTATATCTTAGCAATACTTTTTTACTTTTAATCATATTAAATGAGGACTTAAGGATTTTATGATAAAATTCTTTCAACATACTTCGGTGGGCTTTCTCTAAACTTAAAATGTAGTCCAGACGCAATGTATTATCAATCTTCTGTCTTCGATAGCCTATTACTTGAATGTCCGAGTAACAGACAACTAAAGAAATAATTAAATGAGTTCTGCGATACTTATTTTAATCAAAACACAGAAATCTACATTATATTCTGACACAATAAATGATATCATTATATTTTTTATCTGAAGATGGTTATATACAGAAAAGAATATGCAGAGAGATGGAAATGATAATATTGTATAAGAAGTAGAGGTTTAACTTGAAATGTATATTTTGTTTGCGCAGCTATTTCTCTGATACGAATAGAACGGATTTTTTTCTTCGTAGTACTATTCTGATTTAGCTGTCAGGGCATGACATTAATTACTCTGCGCTCAAATATTTTGAACTTCCTCATTTTCGGTGTTTATCTTGCAATAGTATAAACACATATATCACAGAATATTTTGACTATTATATTTCACCACAATTAAAAAGTACCCACAACAGGGGTGATAATTACCTCTATCGACAGACCACAAGCAGTGGTGTCCAACAAATGGTTATAATAACTATAAAACCATATAAATGGTATTAATTATGGTATGCTTCAGATGAGCATATCGAAAAATAGTTTCACTTCAGAGATACTCAATGCCGTAGCTGTGACAACTCAAAGGTAAAAACTGAACATATCTTACCGAATTTGAGAAAGAAATCTATTGTAACTCGTATGATTATTATAAAATTTAAATTGACAGAGTATATAGGTTGCGCAAAGTAATTGATAAGCTAAACGTGTATGACGTAAACATTTTAACATAATCTAGACGATATATAATGAAATGATATTGCCTATTTAATGATGTTTATAGAACATACAGCATACGCTGTTTCTGAGCACGGTTTGTCATGCCATCTGTGATTATAGGAAGGGTTGTTTGGGTAATAACGCATGCAGTCTTGGGTACCATCTACGTCATTTGGCTGATTCGTATCCCATGGGAGGTAACTCTGTTGGTTACCGTCAGGATCTGTATAATCTCCCTCAATGGCAGTGTCATTTATCCCGATCCATACTTGGTCATTGCTGAATAATATATATATACAGATAGTTGTAACATAAGATTTACAAGTGTTACTTTACAAATCGTTTTGTTCAAGACAAATATAAATTTAAAAGATGCATACAGATTTAGAGCATTATTGCAAAGTGGAAAATATGATATACATAGGAAAGACAAGGACTTTGTTATCATTATCATCATCATTATAATCATCATCGTCATCATCATCATCATTATCATCATCATTATCATTATCATAATCATCATTATCATTATTATCATCATTATCATCATCATCATTATTATTATCATCGTTATCATTATCATCATCATCATCATCATCATCATCATCATCATCATCATCATTATCATCATCATCATTATTATTATCATCGTTATCATTATTATTATCATCATCATCATCATCATTATCATTATCATCATCAACACCATCATCATCATCATAACATGGAATAGAAATTTTAAAATTGAGAAATCAATATGGTTTATAAAACAATTATTAATTTGTATGTTGTAAAACAAGCAGACAAGCTCATGGAAGTTGGTAAACAATAATACACTAAACCTATTAAAGATAAAGGTACATACTGGTGAGGGAAAGAGAAAGTGGACAAAATGAAACTCCATGCTTCTTGTGATGGAACATATGCCAGACTTCCCCCATCATGCAGTTCTTGACATTTCATCGCACTTTCGTCTGCAGTGTACTCCGTACTAATGTTGAAGTAGCAGATAAGTTTACCATGTTCAGAAAATACTGCTGTTTGACTAGGGCAATCTAGAAATAAACATTAAGTAAAATAATCTGGATAAATACAGTACACAAATTAAGAAATTCAATAAGCTATACATACATATCTGTAAAATTGTAATAGATTTATGCCAGTTTTATGTGATATATGGCTTTTTGTGTCCAGGGGCACCGTTGTTTCATAATGAGCTATACCCAACAGGTTATGAAAATTTAACGAGACTTCAGTGTACAATGTATCGTAAGAAATCAGACAAATTTAATAAGACGTCAGTGTGCAATGTATTGTAATATATCACGCTGAAATTTACGTTGAAGTCTATAAATCCGATAAATCGAGTACTGTGTAAACTGCTATTTTCGGAGCCCTTTTTTTTTCGGCATCATTGACAATAACCAAGAATGTCACTTAACCAAAATGCTATAACCATGTACTGTTCTGATTAGTAACTGTACAAAACTGATATATCATCGACTGTGATTCACCCGCTTTTTGTACATAATGTGTTTTTTAATACTCTGATATACTTACTCTCTGTTGTAGAGCATTGTAGACCCGAATTGCATTCTTCTGAAATCAAATTAAATGTAAGTAGTTTTCTATGTAAAACGTTTACTACTACTACTACTACTACTACTACTACTACTACTACTACTACTATTTTCACCACTACAACTATAGCTACTACTTATTTGATTTCTTCTAATTACAATGATATAAGTAGTAGTAGTAGTAGTAGTAGTAGTAGTAGTAGTAGTAGTAGAAGTAGATAGTAGTAGTAGATAGTAGTAGTAGTAGTAGTAGATAGTAGTAGATCATTTACCTACCAGATCATGCCAATTATTTTCCAAGATACTTTTATAAAATCCACTGGCAGACAGAACATATATTTCATCACTCCACATAACTCGTGCTGCTTTAATGTTTTATTTCACAGCACATGTATATTCATTTTGTTTTCTGGGGCAAGAGAAAAATGTATAATCACTAAAGTATTTCTAAATGATTACATATAAACGATTAATATTCTAAAACAATATTTACTTCAGCAAAATAAATGCATTGAGAAATTACATTACTTCATCAATTAATTAGGATATTCATGGTGTCTGAGGAACACTTAATCGTATGCATTAAAAAGCAACTTACTTGTGTTAATGTATAAACGCCATCCGGGTTCTTGTTTTAGGATTTGTGATGTATTAAGAATGACATCATTTATATAACACAGATTTGTAATACCATTATAAAAATAAGAACGACAACTCTGTCTTCCACACATTGCACTACAATGCAACTTGCTTCTGCTGTGCTGAATATTTGACACCGATAATAATAGAAATTTGTCGTCGGCTGTATCATTCCTGAATGCCGTAAAGAAAATAATGTCGGAAGAATTCACAACCCCGTCAACCCCAGCAACACCTATTGTACTGAGGAAAATAAAGGCAATCTGCATTATAGAAACCATAACTCTGCATCAGGCAGTGTAGAAGTTATTACTCTTCTAGAGAGCGGTATGGGTAAACAGTTGCATTTCTAATTAAATTGAAATACTCTCTATTCATCTATTTATATAGAATAACCCGATTTTAATTTTCGAAAATTCACAGATTTCTTAGAAAATCAAAGAAAGAAAAAAAAAAAGAGAAAACGATCAAATATAAAATCCCAATACCATAGAGAAGGAGTTGAGCTGTTTATACAAATGGTTCATAAAAGAAGACGCCAGCGTGATCATGGCAATTGTCCATATTAATCCCTTATTGTACAAACTCCATTCATAATGCATCAGGTATATCCGCTAAATCAGGAAATTACAAGCTATTCTGGTTACAATGATGATATAATTCCTAAATATCGCGAAAAATAAACCTGTCTGTAAGGGTGATTTGTGAGAAGGGAGCAGCAATCTTTTTACTATTTTCATCCTCTTTTTCTGTCTTTTCTTCTTCATTCTATAACAAGTAGCAAACTATTATTCTTAATGGAATGAAGTCTAAATTTTTTATGTAGTTGGTATTTTGATGAATCTCCGAGACTCTGAGCAAAGCTTTTCCTCTATGTACACTGCATTCATTTGCCGGATGACGAATAAAGCTATGCAACATATAAGCCATTCCAATATGCTTATCTGCCCTTGGTTATTAGCGTGGTTCACAAAAAAATAAAGAAGAGTGGTATATAGGCTGTGCAATTCAGTTTACTTCTCTTTTTGTATAGTCAATTGATGATGGTGAGAGATAGTCAGGAAAGCAATAGTCATTGTCATGTCCTCCGCCGTGGTATGGGAAAAAGTGGGCGAGTTCCTATAAAGGGCACTCAAGTCACCCTTTTAATTAGGCGTGCCCACCCCAATCAGTAAAAGATCTTTTACTGGTCATCGTTTACCGTGACATGGCGTATCTGTATTTTTTATTTATTTATTTATTTATTTATTTATTTATGAATGAAGTAATTAATCTATTTATTTATATATTTATTCATCTGTTTTGTATTAGGGGTTAAAACCTTGATGATGTGCCCTAGAATAATTATTATAAGTACTTGTAACATTTTATTATACCTGCAGAAGATTCATGCAATTTGATTGGTTGAAAGCTAACCATCATTAATGACCGCTGACTCAGTACGTAAATGTGACTTAATGTAACATGTGATAACTAATGACCCAGGGAACTGTCACGTGTAGAAATAATGACCAGTTTTATTTTTCAAGTAATAACCTATCAAAATATTGTAGGTAAAATAAGACAGTGAAATACACCATACGAAATAATTAATGACCAAATGATGACCTTGACCCTATTCTCTCGGGTGTCAGGTTTTAGGTCATCACTTGGCATAATGACCTCATCAAATATAAATGACAGTCGTATTTCTACGTAGAAAATACGTACATTGTAAGAGTTGTCGTTCTTTGTATCAAGACGGAATGGATGTTTTCCCGTTTTAACATGGTGTAAGGGGCTTTATGGCAGACATGCTAATTTTTGTCGGGATTTGCATTACGACGTAAGTTTTAGCAGTGACGTCAGAGTAAAATGACGCAAATTTTTACGGCAAAATAATCGTACGTCTGGCATGGAATGACATATGAGATCAATACGAACAAGGTATATTGTTCCTTCCAGCACTACGACGACATTTTGAAATCCGGGGTATGTGTTGTCTATTGGTACAATTAGATTTTTAAGGTTGTAACCTATTGTAATTGGTGGGAGAAGAACGCATAACCCAGATACTATATCATATTATATGATATATATTATATAATATTTTAGGAAGGTTGTCTAGGCATCAATATAATTTGTGATGCACCAACGGTCAAAGATGATTTGAAAGGGGGAGTGCTGAAAATTTTCAAAGGCGTAACCTCTATATAAAAGCACTTAACACTATGAAGGCAAATAAATTGAAAATAACTCCAGAGGTAAGCAAATGCGTCATCTGGCTTTTTAGATCATTTAATTTAATTTAACTCCAGAAGTATCGAAAATTCTTTTATTTGCAAGGAACTGACACACCTATAATAATGGATACGTCCAATTTGGCGCTGTTACCCTCCAAATATATCTCAGCCTTTTAACATTAGATAATTTCTATTAAAACATACTTTTTGATATTATTCGAAACCAGTGTGTTTATTCCAGGAAATTTTGACAGACACGGTTACGACAAATATAAATAAAGCATAGGACATATGACAATAACTTGGAATTCTTATTTTCAGTTAATGAGAAAATTCGTTGTTTGGAGGGGCAGCGCTAGATAAAGATTTTTATACACTGGCATTTGTAAATATACTGATCAACTGTAACATATTCTCGTCAGCCTTAGCATCTGTGTAACTATCTTCAGATCTGAAGGTAGATTAAAATCCTCTCAGAGAGGGAAGTCATTGAGATAAATGACAATTCTAATGCAAACATATAAGTAACAGAAAATTTCATTGGATGATGAAAGTAGATTTGATGCATGTAAATACTCGATTACACGCTGCAAATTTTAATTTCGTATTAATGCGCCTTACGGATGCCTGTCAATTTAAACAACATGGAGGATCTCTCAAAACTGCTGTATAGTTAAAATATTGTGGTGGATCCACTAGTGTGCAACCAGATTGTTCTAGATATCCGCCATATTGTTTTCGTGGAACCCAGAATTTATTCGCCTCAGATTTACTTTCATCATCCAATGAAATTTAGTGTTGCTTTATTATTTTCTTGCACTAGAATCACCGATTACATGGTGGTTGGTTGATCGGTGTTTTGCGGGTCGCTTTCAACATTTTTTTTACGTATAACGCGACATGGAAGCAGGAGGTGACCAAACTCTTAAACATAGTGGCGGATCCCGGATCGCCGGTGCGACAATTCAAGTGCTTAATCACTGTACACCAAGCCCCCCCCCCCCCCCCCCCCCCGGATTACATGTCAGATATTTGAAAACACAAACATGTTATCCCCTAAAAAGCACCCAAAATTGAAAATAGAACAGAATAATAAATAAAATAAAAATAAAAAAGGAAACAAACAAACAACATGATAAAAGAAAACAAAACTCATACCAAACACACACACACCTACACACACATAAACGCACACACACACACACACAAGCCAAACAAACAAACAAACAAACAAACAAATACAACCGCTCTTTGAGTTCACCATAGAAGAATTAGGATGTCAGATGTGCAAGCTGTATTCTGACAGGGACAATAAAACATTTGAGATTAGTTCCATCTCCCTGACCTCCATCTATTCTCCAAGTAATAAGAAGTAGGACAAAATATACCAAATTATATTTTTCGTCATGGGATTTTTTTTTTCATTCCATAGACTCCAGACATGTACTTTAGACAATTTTTAAAACAGCAGTCTGGACCATTTCAATCCCCCCCCCCAGAAAGAATGTGCTGGTTTTACCACTGAGATATATGTCTGACACTTTATGTTCAGGACTGCTAATGACCCAGAGATCATTACATGGCTATGGTAGCGTCAATTTCCAAGTTATATTAATAAAAGCCATTACTACGAAAAAACCGTCTATGTAAAACAAAATGCAAGATTGTAGACATATCATTCGGCGTCGCTGATTGGTCGGTCATCTTGTCACACTATGTCAAACATGCCCCGTCGATTTATTATCTATCTCCAGTGTCCATTTATTACCCACGGTGGGGGAATGCATGCAGAGATGTTATAAGACCTAGGCTTCGGTGGCGCATGCAACTTCGCGGAGTCCATTTCTATTTTAATCCATTATGGGGTGGACATACTTTCACTTGGAATTTAATTTGATTTTGTTAGGTATGTATTCATATCGACCTTTACAACAAATCTATTTCCTTCTTTCTCTCTCTCTCTCTCTCTCTCTCTCTCTCTCTCTCTCTCTCTCTCTCTCTCTCTTCATTAGTGATTGGTAGAAAAAAATCTTTATTTTTGGGTATAACCCAATGTTTTTTTTTTAAACAGAGTTAGCACGTACATAAAGGTGTTTGCAAAGAATAAGAGCTAAATTTGAAAACTATTGGCTGGTAATATTTCACCTGATTTTGTATCAATGCATCTGGAAATTTCATTACAAATAAGGTATATAGAATAGATAAATTTAAACATAACTGAATAAATGTACCAATATACAGAAATTATAGATAAGAGAGAGACGATAAATGTAAATAAAAGGAAAAATCCGTAAAAATATAAATAGACAAAAATAAAAAGTGAAATAAACTGATTTTGTCAAAAAAAAAAGAATAAATTTCTCAATATATTGGCAGAGGAATATACAGGTACACGAATCATTATATTTGACTTAATATATTTATAGGTAAATAAATAAATAAATAAATAAATAAATAAATGATGATGATGATGATGAAGATGATGATATAAATAAACAAACAGCTAAACACCAAGATAACAACAGTTCATAAAGAATATGAAGTGCATGTAAATCTACCTTTTATGGTATGAATTGAGCTTCTCGAAATGTCGGCCTCTTTTTGCTCGAAACAAAGTTCATGTACGATATTTTTCCATACATACAACATCCATCAAACTATATTATAAATAGTTACAAAAGGTTTTGACCTCTTTTCCCACGAAAATTCAGGTCAAAATTCAGATGATGTATTACAAATCTGTTTTAGTATACAAGAACTATTTATTATAGATTGTATATGATAGATATATTATTATACTTAATGAAAAAGCATTCAACGGCAGAACAGTGTTCAATAACCCAATATAAGTCTTAGGGAGGCTGTAACTTATACAAAACGGATTATCACCTTCAGTTTTATATAAAATCATTGTAGTTTTCAATCACTGACATAAACAGAACTATAGCTAGCTTGTTAGAAAGAAAGAAAGAAAGAAAGAAGTAAATGCAGAAATAAGGTTGGAAAAAAAAAGAAGTAAATGCCTAAATAAGGTTAGAAAGAAAGGAGAAGTAAATAAAGAAATAAAGAAAATGAAAGAAAGAAAGAATTAAAGAAAGAAAGAAAGAGAGAAAAGAAAAATAGTCCAGCCCCAGGCTGCCATTAGCTGTCACCTTACTAACGGTCAGGTAAAATTCTGGTTCGATTCCAGATAAAGCCATGAATGCACCAGTTGTTAATCCCGATATATTGCGCTGAATACCTCATACTTCCTCTCAATATGAGCGAAAGATCATCGCCAAACCAACGACCCATCTCCTCATGGCAGACTTACACAACAGCCCCCCCCTTTCCACGCCCTTTACCTTCCCAAGTCCCCATGTGTAGAGAGGAATGCTTTGACATTGCGAAAACGGGGCGAATGTAACTTTAATTTTTTCCTCAGACCGGAAATGACATCATAACTGCTGTTTCAAATCTTATCATCTAGTTTGTCGTAAATTAGATGTTTAATTGTTTCAAACATTTGCTGTTGACATACACGGCATTAAAAGAGATACGAAATATACAAACGTAGATACTGATAGCAAGTGCATCAGAAATGCTTATCAACCTTAAATGTACAAACTAGATGTGAACTGTTTAACGTCAGTCAAATGTGTCGTTTTCATATCAGGCGATGATGTTATGACATATTTTTTTTTAAATTAGGGGGCATTAACTCGTGTTTATCCAGTCAACCTCTACAATTTATGACATATTTCAATTAGATTTGACTCCTGACAAGGTATGCATATAAAGAGACATACAGGTAATTAAAATATTGCTTGGTGGCCTTGTGACTTTTCTGTTAAATCGACAAACTTTGACATGAATGGATTACATGACCTGACTATCTGCTTATGGGATATTAATTTGGTATGCTGTTTAGCGGGACACTTCGACCTGGCATCTGTCACTCTCCTATCTATGTTGTGAAGTATACTTGAGAGTTTGCTTTGAAATGAAGATAAGGGGACGGATTTACAGACAATGACTTGAAATATATTTTATCTCCGTTTTATGATCTGGGGTTCACCTATATGAAACTGTAAAGTAATTGTGTAAGCCTACCATAGAGCAGGTTGAAGGTCTGTCAGCATGTCAATCGAAGTCCAGTAAAATTCTTCTATTGTGCCTATCGATGGTCTGTCAGCATGTCAGTCAGTGTCCAGTAAAAGTCTGTTGTCGTGGATGTCGAAGTCTGACAGCATGTCAGTCGCGGTCCAGCAGGTTTGTGGAAATCCGGTAAAAATCTGCCATTGTGTCTCTCAATCGGAGCATAATCCAAATATCTCAACTTGCCTGCCCAAGTCTTGTATGCCTGCATTTCTAAGGTCTGCAATCGTATGTACATGTTCCATATTTTGTTTGTTTCTCAAACAGTGTCGATCCCAACCCGGGACAAACTGTAAGATCACCTATGACATGTAAACATCACGATGGAAAATCCACTAAGCTTCATTTCCACAGACAAGTGACAGGTGGGGATCGAAAAACTTTATTTAGAGGGGGTCCACACTAATCGAATATCTGAAAGAGAATACCAACCATGTCTTTGAAGGTAAACTTTATCATTTAACTACAAAAACAATTAGAAAAAAATTAAGATTTCTATCGAATTCCAGGGTGAATCCAGGCGTTCGGTCCACCTCTTTAGAGTCGCGCATGAGAAGCTCGAAGAAATTTATTTGCCCTTTGCTTATGTGAAGCTGTCACAACCATATGGACTCGGGGGTGGGGCACTTTTCATGTGGACTGAATAATACCGTCTGTTTGCTCCCGTATGTGGTATGTCGATGAAGCAGAGACGGGATCCGTTTGGGCTCATTCCGTGTCGATAGCAGGCAATTGGAATGCGGTGAATTTACGGTCGATTTTCATGCAACTTTTACAAGAATTCAACTTACATCAAGTCTTTGAGCAAATCGAAAGTGATACCTTCAAGTAAGACAACCAATTAGATTTGTAGTATTTTGTTTCCTGCAATCTGATTGGTTGATTGCTATCGACACGGAATGGGCCTAAACGGATTCCGTCTCTGTTTCAGCGACATAACACGGACGTGAACAAACAAAGACGAAATTATTTAGCATGCGCGGATACAGAGGGGGGGGGGGGTTAGGGGGGTCTGGAAACCCCCCCCCCCCCTGGAATCCGAAAATTTTACCAAAAAAAGGTATTATTTGGGCATTTTTGGGGTTGGACCCCCCTCGTCTAATAGAAAAATTTACCTTTTTTGGTTGGACCCCCTCTGACAAAAATTTCTGGATCCGCGCATGATTTAATTTACTTTCCATGCACATTGTATACAGGCTGGTCACTGGCTTGAACATTACATGTGTATCGTGATGCATCAACAGGTAGGTGTAAGTAAACTGTGTTAAGTGACCATCACGAGGTGTGTGGCAAGAGGGACATACAAGTGCACAATGATTACAGTATACACAATTTTCTGACCACAGATTATGACTGCTTGTCGAAGGCTTAACACGATCATCTATGTTAACGACCTAAGCGACGTGGGTGTCATGGCCATCAGTTTACCGTTAGACTAATGCATTCACAAAACAGAACGAGGAAAAGGATGAAGATGTAAGCTTTCCAACCTGCCCATAAATATATATATATATAATTTTATCACCAACGAACAAAATCAAAAGCTTGACATGAAGCCTAACGATACAGGCTTCGAAACCGTCGGGGACTCGTTGTTGTATTGTGGACACAGCAAAAGAGAAGCAGTAAAGGTGTTTGCACATTTTAGATATATTGTTGTTTTGAGTGGTCCAGTGTAATAGTTGTGAGGCAAGTTAGGGTAATGCAGTTGGTAATCGAAACCATCAGCGAGGTATGCAGATGTTCGAAACGCGGTATGTCCATAATAGTTTTACCTTGTAAAAATTTTATTATTATTACTAATTATTATTATTATTATTATTATTATTATTATTATTAGAAGCAAAAAAAGAACTGAATAAAAAAAATAAAATAAAAACCAAGCTGTGTCTGTGAAACACTAATGGCACCGGCGGCAACAAAGTCCACAAAGTTATTTTACCATGAAAGTCAATGTCAAGGTCAAAAGGTCATCGACCTCGCTTTCATTGGAAAGGGTCTTCTTTAGTTTAATACGCATGCCAAATATGAAGTTTCTATTTCTCACCTTTCAAAAGTTACAGCCATTGTTAAAGTTGACAACAGACTAACAAACAAACAAACAAACAAACTGACAGGACAAAAACAATATGCCCCCGATCTATCGATCCGGGGCGATAAAAATGGAAAAACCAAATTGCAACCCTTATAATCCGGAACATCAGACATTCATAAAATAATTGACCTAGTATCCTACGTAAGTATCAACAGAATGCTTTGTAGCGTCTACATGTAAATGGCTGTCAGGGGACTACAGGGAGTAGAGTTCAGGACCCGACATTAATAGGAAGGAAGGACGACACAGTAGTGACAACAGAAGATAAATTGTTTCTTTGTTTTCATATTCCGAGCCGAATTCCATAAAATTGGATGCAGTCACATAAATAGCTTCTTCTCTGAATATAGGCACATGTACACTGTAATGAGATGTGGGCGAGTATTATGAGATGTGGGCGAGTATTATGAGATCTGGGCGAGTATTGGTCCATATTTGTCCTGTTAATTAATCCTAATTAGAGCTCCTCAATTAGCTAATATATGGGAAATTGCACTCCTAAATCTACAGTCTAAATCTAGAAATAAAAGACAGGAATCGTTGAAATTGTATAGGGTATCGCAGCACTCTATGACACATTCGTATTATGTATATATGTGCTACAAAAGCGTCTCTGTAACGCAGAGCTCACCTTTATGACCATTACTCATTATTGGCGCGGATGTCGATTACAAGACCTCCAGGCTAGAAATCCAGCAAGCTAATCACTCGGCTATATCGGCTCTATATATGTTAATGACTTGGCTATATCTGATAGCACCTGACTGAAGTGTACTTGTATAAATAAATAAAAATAAAAACAAAACACCTCTTCCCAATACACACACACACAAACACACACACAACAAACAAACAAACAAAAACACAACACACACGTATAAACAACCCTCTCCAGAAAAAAAATGTTGATAATAAATTAATAAAATGCAACCCACCCAATCACCACCACCATCCCCTTTTTAACCCTCCCCCCCCCCCAAAAAAAAAAACCGAAAAAAAACCCAAGCTTTGTTTATCAAACACTAATGCCCACGGCGGCAACGAAGTCCAACAAGTTATTTTTAGTGTGAAGGTCATTGCCAAGGTTAAAAGGTCATCGACCTTGGTGTCATTTGAAAGGGCTTCATTAGTTGAGTACGCATGTTAAATATGAAGTCTCATGGTTCATAAGTTATGACCAGGGTTAAAGTTGACAATAGACAGAAAAACAGACAGGCAGACAGACAGACAGGGCAAAAACAATATGCCCCGATCTATCGATCCAAGGGCGTAAAAAAGAGCGGAGGAGGGGAGGTGCATCTGCAGTAAAATACACCTTCCTCTGATTCCACAGCTGATTTGTTTTGACCGGCTTGTGAATAGCAACTTAGCATGAGCTCACTTCGCAAAGTCTAGCGTGGCGAAGGGCTGTCGCAGGCTTAATCTATCGGACTCCTTTTCTGACAGACGCTTGTCCTAGACCTGTTCTCTCGACTCCTTTCTGACAAGCGTTTCTCACTCTCTGAAGCACTTGATGTACCGACCAGTATTCAGAATCTTAATTGTTTTACATCAAAGGACGACTAACGCGCTTCTTTATACCTGGCGCGGATGCAGGTGACACCGGCCATGATTTATGACGGTATGACTGATAGGAACGTACAGCAAGCGTGGATTCCATTCTACTTAATAGCATTAAGACATGTATTAGGTTTATGTGTGTGGGTTTGAAAAAACGGGAAGGGGGGGGGGGGGCAGCAGTATCACTAGCATTTGTCTTGTTTTATTAATGTGGGCCTTGTTTTAATGGTCATTACTATAAAGATGAAGGAGACACAGGGTAACAAATAAATAATAAGAGTTGTCAAAAGACCACAGAACTCGCCGGTGGCAACCAAATTTAAATACCAAAGGTTTTGTTGTAAGTATGTCAGTCTTCTAAGTCAACGTCAAAACGCAATGAAATGTTTTGTTACAAGGAATACACTCTTAAACTATTCAAGCCTTATGTCTTACTGTTCATATGTTATGGCCAAGGTTAAAGGATTTTAATAATTAGGTCGAACTTTCAGGTCATGGTCACGGGATCGATGGAAGGTCATGACACAAGAATATACATGTAAAATAAAGAAAAGAAAGTAAAAGTAAGGAAGAAAAAAGAGCAGAAAAAAGAAAGAAAGAAAAGAAAGAAAGAAAGAAAGAAAATAACTTTCGAAATATTTAAAAAAAAAAAGTAACTTCTCTATCTAATATAACCAACACATTTCTGAGTTGTGTCTAACAATGTTAACTCTTTTTTTTCAGGTTTATGTATATGCTTCATTTACTGTAACAGACTGCCACCTCCACAAGGCGGACGTGCACACAATACTCAAAACTACCACCACCCACCGCCCGGGCATCTCCCAGCTCCCGCCCAACACCCACCTGCCGGACAACACCATCCTGTACATCCACCCGCCGGGCAACCACATTACAACGTCCAAGGTAGGCCCATGTTAAGTGTTGTAAATGCACCTGTAAAAATTCTGATTAAATTAATTAATATTTCTTCTACAACTAGTAAACCAAAAACTACTCAAACGACAACCACGTCGACTACAACAGAGGAGAAGGAAGTCGAAGAGAATCCGACGACATCCTCTTCCGGTTTTGCGCACAGCACTGTATCCCCACATGGAAGTAAGATTTGCTGTCGTGGTGCTATGGTAAATGTGAAAATCCACATGTGTATGTACTTTATCATTTGTGCTGATGGTGGCTTGTAGGCGCTAAATTAAGAACGATATACATGTATTTCTTATTTAAGGAGATGGCATATTGTTCTAGTTTACTTTTAAAACACTAAATTGCAAAGGTGTTTTTAAAGGTCGTAACTTTTTCATTTTTCGCAGTTTTTGTTCCACTTTAAGTAAACTTATACGTTAATTTTAAAAACACTTTCGCAAAAAGGGTCTTAGTTATGAAATGAAAAGGGGTCTTAGTTATGAAATGGAATTAGAAACAGTTTGTCATTTTTACAACTGGAGCAGCGGAACCTTGTAGCTTATTTTGAGGTCCGAAAGACGGGCGCAACGACGGGCAACAAGCAGGATTCGAAGCATGAACCTCTTGATCACGAGCCAGGTACCTCACCGATCGAGCCCACTGACCCCATTTACATGTACCATAGGACAAATCATATGACATATAACATCAGCGAACGCTTTCATCCTACCATACTGACTGTGGTTTATTTATCATATTGGAGGTCAATTTTGCCATGTAGTTTCGAACTGGACTTCATATTTCAAAACCCGGCTCTCGGTGCCGATTTCTTCCTCGGACGATACGGTATAAACCGAGACCCCGTGTCACGGTATAAACCGAGGCCCAAATGTCACAGTTTACGTTGTCATTGACAAGGAATATTCACTACTTCGGATGGGTCCTGGTATAGGACAAAATTATGATGCAATGCACCAGTCAGGTGCCGCCACCATATAAATGCAATAACCTTGGAGGGACGTCAAATAAAAACACCCCCATTTTTTCAGTGCTATTACCGCCATTTATCCGTCATATAAGTAGACGTATGTTTTGATTTTGAAGATTCTATGTAGACCTTCGGGAATAAGTACTGCTATATCTGGAGCTTCTCATGTCCAGTAGATCTAGCTCACATACCAACCTCATGTCCAGTAGATCTAGCTCACATACCAATCTCATGTCCAGTAGATCTAGCTCACATACCAATCTCATGTCCAGTAGATCTAGCTCACATACCAACCTGCGGCATCTTTTGGGTCTTTTCTTACATGAATATTCATAGTATACACTACAGTGCCACGGATATCATACATGTATCTCAGAACAATGAAAGATTCAAAGTTGCCGATGCAGAAACGTTCTGAAAGGGAGAGGGGAAGGGCGGGAGTATTTACAGTAAAAAAGAAAGAAAAACAAAGAAAACAAAAACAAAGAAATCCGGAAGCAGTGAAGTATCTCATACGAACCACGCTCTATCTCATCCGGGGGACAGGACATTGAAGAGCCAGGTCGGTAGGCCTCGAACCCGGGAACTCTCGGGGCAAGCGCCTAAACCATTATGCTAGTGTAACTTGATAAAAAAATCCAAAAAACAAACACAAAAAAGTTATCATGTTTATTAATAGTAGTAGAATATAACTCAAATTGAGTTTCACCAACTATGCGCGTCCGCTTCGAGTTTTACATAATGCCCCATTCATTAGTGAGAAGAGGTACGAAGCATTCTGAATGTATTTTGGAAGTGACTTTGGTTTTACCGTACGCGATAATGCAGTCAGTCATTCAGTATTAGTATCATTGTAAATAGATGAATATCAGCATTTCAATTAAATGGAAAAGCATGCATAAAACCCTCAGGAATCGGAATGTAAAAACCCCCCCCCCCCCCCCCCCCACCACCACCTTTTTTGTCCGACCATTTTTAACCACGTTAGGAAACGAAAGTAAATCAAATGTTTGATCCCCCCACTTGTTTTAATACTTTACTGATAAAGTGCTCTGTTTGTTCAGATTGACTCAATGTATTTAAGAAATCATCAGCAGCACAAGAAACATGGGGGGAATTTCTAAACACACTTCTAGAATAGAAACTTAAATGCATATTCTTAGTGTCAGCTGTGCTGCGTTATGCATTAAATTCAGGAGAACTTAGGTAAGAGTTCTTCAGTACCCTGCTTACTATTAACTGCTTTGCTTTGCCTCCGTAGTCTTCGCAACTGTTCTGTTTGTACGAAATACCATGCTTAGGTTAATGCTGGTGCATCTTTCTACAATATCGGTAAGGAGGGAATAAACAAAATGTTAAATGATATCATCCATATGTGTTCTGAAAGGATGCAAATATAAAAAAAACCTATTCATTATTTAGTTTGTATCTAAAAAAGTATAATTCAGTCGTATTTTATTTTGTTTATGAATCAGGATATAAAATTTTTATACAAAAACATCGTATAGATCGGCGCTATGACGTTACGATCCAATACCTAATGTGTTGTCAGCGAGCGCTTTTATGACTGTCATTTCATAAACGTGATTTTTTTGCTTTCTATTTACAGCCAATCATCCGCCTGCTCCTGCGCCTGCTCACCATAGCAACCGAGGTGCCCCGCCCCCTTCCCGGCCAAGAAATAGGATTGGATCTCATAACACAGGTTTCCAAGCAACACACCACCGTGTCCATGGCCACCAACCCACACATGCTCCCACCACAAGGTATGGCTGAAAAGAAGAAAAGGGAGGACGGAAGCACTATTTCTACTAGCATTCGAAAACTTTGTCAGTGAGAAAAGGGGGGGGGACTTTTTTCAGTATCATGAATAATGTAAGGAATTCAGTTTAACATATAGGAGTCACAGTAACAGCGATGTGGGATGGAACAGGTTTTGTTTAGAGGTTTTAATAACATGGTGAAAATATAACAAAACCTATATCCCACTTCTATCATTCTTCACCTCTATTTCCTTGGTTCTACATGTCTATTTGCCTGACTGTATCCCTACCCAGACAACAAAGTACAGATGGGTGCAGTCCTAACATAACATGCACGTTAACGCAAAAAGCGGTCACGAGGACTGCTTTAGCACACGTGCTAGGACTGCTCGACCGGACGCGCGTGCGCTCCTCGCGTTAACGCGGGAGATATTTCGCGTGAACGCGATTTATTCCCGCGTGCGCTCGGTCCAGTCACACGTTCACATGTCTACATGTATATTTGTAATTCTCTATGCAATACGGATGTAGAAAAACAAATGGATCTAATTAAATTACTGCGAATGTCGTCATAAAAACGTGTATTAAATGTAATGTTAAATTGTAACCCTACATTAAGGATTTTATATGTAATACAAGAAAGGAAATTATCGCGTAGACATGCAATAAGGTATTTATGAAAAAAAACTTCGTCAGTTTATACTAGCATGATTAGATTCTAATTTGATTTATTTACTTATTTTTAATTAGTTTTTTTATGTTTTTATTTCTTATTTGGTTATTCATTTATAACTAATTTATTTATGTATTTACATGTATTTCTTATTTAAGTATTCATTATTATTATTTTTATTTAAGATATTTTTTATAATATATGAAAATAATAATTATCATCATTATTATTATATTTATTAATTTTTATTTCATTATTATTATTATTTTTATAATTATTATTATTATTATTATTATTATTATTATTATTATTATTATTATTATTATTATTATTATTATTATTATTATCCTAAAAGAAGAATAAATTTCATTCAGGTCATTGTTCGGAAATTGCGTTCAATATTTTTAAAATTCATTCCTTATCTTGGAAGGGTTTTATTTAATTCTAAATATTTTACTTACACATTAATATGTTTTTTTTATATTTGAATATACAATGCATATAACGTTTCTCCTTGAAAACCTTCTATATGAACATGTTAATACAAGTTTTAAGTTGTACGCAAGCGAACGTGGCTGTCAAACACGTTCACGCGGCAGTCAAGCGCGTTAACGCGGCGGTCAAGCGCGTTCACGCGGTCTCGAAATTAAGTTCACGTGGAAATTTGCGTTAACGCAAACGCGTGTGCTAAGCAGTCCTGAGCGCACGAGGAAAGCAAACTTCACGTTAACTCGACGTTAACATAATGTTATGTTAGGACTGCACCTCACTGTACTTTGCGCCCACGTTGGCCCTATGTGGGATTTCATATGGGTCAAAAATGGGCAGTCCATTAGAGGGTGTGATTGGATTGGCAACAGCAATCCATGTGGGTCCCACATGCGTCCACAAGTATGCAATGGCGGATTAAGAGGGGCCGGGGCCCGCCCCCGTTCTCCGTTTCGCCACATCATTAAGAGTAAAAATCCAGATTTAGCACCAAAAATGGCTAAGTAGTTTGACTAATTATGCATGTGCGCCCCCCCCCCCTTTTGGGATCCGCCATTGATATGGGATATATAAGGGCTGTACATGGGATCACGTGGTTTCCATAACCTGGTTATATGGGCTAAATATGGGTCCCAGAACCTGATTTTAAGGGATGAACGTAGGAGCCTGCTGGGAACCAGAACCAAATATTTCGATATGTATTTATATCTTCCCCGTCTCTTGGTACCACTGTGGTTAAGGTTTTTACCCATCTTCCTCCTATGTCCGTGTGTTTTATAAGAACATAATACCATATAGTTATACAAGAATACGAGAAATATTAATGTAGAAATGCCAGATAATATCAAACATGTCGATTGACATGTCGGTGAACTGTCGTTTGAACCCGAGGACCAACGCCATGATGGAGAATGACATGAGAAAGACCTCTTACTGTTTTCGGCGGGTCCGTTGCTCCCCCCCCCCCTTTTTTTCCCTAAAAAATGAACTAATGTAGCAGTGGGGTGTCAGCTACACTCAGCTAAAGTTACTCTAGTGTAGTAATGAAAAATCGATGAAAAAAATGCATAAAAATATGGGTTCTACCTTCACAGAGCACCTGTTAAAGCAACAACGAAAGAGCCCGTAGTTCATGCACGAACGACAACTCCTGAACCACCAAAGCCGACGGAAGCTGGTGAAGTGGAATACGAGAACGAAGGAGGCACGACAGCGGCAAGTGGAGGAAGACGAAATCAGGCCGGAGGAGGAGCCAGGCATAACGGATACTATGATTACTATAACGATCGTAAGTCATTTTGATCTGTAGTCAATTCGAACCAAAATCAACTCGCTCACTATATATTAAATTTTTTGGAATTACAAATTTAGATAAGAGAACATATATACACAAGGGGTTTCCAGCTTTATAGCTAAGTGTCTGTATTATTGCAAAATTTTAATATTATTTGAGGATTTTGAATAAAAGTTAGGAATAAAAAATTAATGCAAAAGTTGGGGATAAAAAATTAATGCAAATAAAGAATGTATTGGGGCTGAAGGAATTCATTGGAAAAGTTTGAAAAAAAAGTGCAATGAATTAAGCCATGTTTTCTGCTAAGGACAATAACCTGAAGATGAAACCCTTTCAGCCCCACCTCCGCCCACCATTTCCATTGTTATAACTCTGCCTGTTAAAGCCAACTCATTTATCTATAGCTAGTTATACCACTTACATTATGTCAAAATAGCTATTTTTATTTCACCACCAATCCCACTAACTGTTTATATACATCTACTTGTAACCGTAGCTTATTATATAGAATAAAGTAAACATTAGAAAATAGTTCTAGAAATAGATCAAGGTCTATGTTTATATTAGTATGAGTAGTTAAATCCAGAAAGGATTTCCATTCTCCAATGGTATGCGGAGTGAATCGAACACTCCGTTTTCCGCTATGTTTCGAACACTCAGTTTTCCGAAATACTAAAATGGTGTAACAATGTATGATTAAATCCAAGATGTGGCATTATAGAACAAATAAGCAAATTCTTAGTACATGTATTATTTAACTTTGCTACAATCGCTGTCTCGGGCAGCTTTGGTGTGGTTGACATATTAGTTTTCTGTGCAGGCGATCCGTGTTCGATTCTCGAATTGCACAACTATATTTGGGAGGATGATTACCTATTACCTCCACTTCGAAATATCACTGGATTCATGATGAAAATGATGTAATTCCCGAGTATCTAACCATTTTTTTATCTTATAAAAGTGATGAACCCTACGTACATTCCCAAGTTTTTATTTCACAGACAGTTTAATTGACTTTTCCCTGCCCCTCTTCATTTTTCACTTGTTTGTTTGTTTTTTCTACGAATTACACAATACATGTTGTCCCTTAATTTTATTAGCGTGGTCTTACTACAACCCGTATGACTGTAAGTATCCATGGTAACGCTGATATATACTTACCATATGCTTGCTTGACATCATATGTATTATTTATAAATAGCGGTAGATATATATGTATCTACATATACATGACGATTTAAGCTTTGGGATACCCTGTTGTTAGTCAGACCAACTTAATATCTAATCATATTAGTCCGTGAGTACCCATATCGTCATAGGTATTGTACTGACCTTTTCATATACAATATATGCAGTGGTGGATCCAGCGCCCCTTTTGTCGGGGGTCGAGGGGCGAATTTGTCGAGTTTGACAGAAAATGGGCCAAAATACAGGGGGTTCTGGTAAAATTTGGATCACTGTCGAGGAGAGGCGCCCCCTCCGCTCCTCCCTAAATTCGCCACTGATATATAAGTTTCCTAGTGATTCACTTACCTGGTACTTAGTTACCTAGTGACCGGGTAGGGGATGTTACCTAGTTATCTAGTGACCGGGTACTGGATGATACCAGGTTACTAGGTTTTATACCAGTTATTATTCGTTACCTATTAATCTGGTACAGATGATACAAGGTCACTAGTTTTGTACCTGTTATTACCACTAATCAACTAGTGACCGGGTACGGGATGTTACCTATTGAATAAATGACCGGAATAAATGACGCCTTATGATAGTAAGCTTGAGGCTAATGCATGCCGTTTGACGGCATTTGTTGCTGACGACGTCAACAGGAGAGATATTTCGTACGGAAGCCCTGTATAAATTTGACGGTTCCGTGGTATAGGATATCCCACGTCTTCATGTGACCAAATTTTACCAATCGCTATTCGGCATTTTCCCGATTAAATTGTGAGAGGTTGGGTAAGGTAACAATAGGTCTGGCCAGTTTTGTTTTGTTTGTTTGTTTGTTTGTTTTTTTTTTTTTTTTGTTTGTTTTTTTTTTTTTTTTTGTTTTTTTTTTTTTATGCATTTAATTCAGGACTGGGTTTCACAAAAATCCGTACCCCCAGCCGTAAGCCATACATTGGCTATCATTATATTTTCAAAAAACTTTCGTACCACTATGCATAATTAATCAATAAAGCACAAGTGTGGATAGATATTCAATACATTGATAAGTACTGATGATAAATAAACAAATAATTACTCGGATTAAGAAAATATGTGCAAAATTCTGTCCGATATGGCTAAATTCAGAAAGTACGCTCTTTTGTGAAATTCAGTCCTGGTGGGAGCTTTAATAGGTAAAAGTAGGTAGAACTGCATCCGGAGGGTGCCGCCATCGTATAAGTGAAATAAGCGAAATATTGGGAGATACAATAAACAAGCGCACCTTCTATTTGATGAGAGTCTATAGACGACTATAAGTATTTCAGATGTGGTATACATGTATATATCTACAACAGGCAGAACAGGAATACTCTAGATGACATGCTTACCTCTTACTCCCTCCTCGTAATATAAGTGAAAACATTATGAAAAATTCCCGAGTATCCGACCATTTTCTTATCGAAAAAAGTGTTGAAATCATACTTAAATTCACATCTTTTTATTTCGCCACACTTTAAGTGCCCCCTCCCATTCTCTTGTTTGCTTGGTTTTTCTAATTGCAAAATACATGTTGTCCCTTGATTTTATTAGCGTGGTCTTACTACAACCCGTATGACTGTAAGTATCCATGGTAACGCAGATCTCTACTTACCATATGCTTGCTTGACATCATATGTATTGTCTGTAAATAGCGGTAGATATATATGTATCTACATGTACATGACGATTTAAATTTTGCGATACCCTGTCGTCAGTCTGACCAACTTAATATCTAATTATATCATTCCATGAGTACCATTATCATTATATGTATTGTATTGCACTTTTCTTATACAGTATATGTTATCATAAGTCGTCTAGACACCTAGTGACCGGGTACCATTAGTTAACTAATGACCAGATACGGGATGTTACCTAGTGACCGGGTATTGTTAGTTACCTAGACTAGTGACCGGATACGGGATGTTACCCAGTGACCGGATACTGAATTACCTAGTGACCGGGTAGTATTAGTTACCTACTGACTTAGCGACCGGGTACGGGATGTCACCTATTGACCACGTGACCGAGTACTATCAGTTGCCTACTGACCAGAGACGGGATGTTACCAAGTGATCGGGTACTATTAGTCACGTTGTGACTAAGCGACCTGGTACGGGATGTTACCTAATGACCATGTGACCGGGTGCGTGATATTACCTAGTGGTCGAATACTGAATTACCTAGTGACCGGGTAGTACTAGTTACCTAGAGACTTAGCGACCGGGTACGAGATGTTACCTAGTGACCAGGTACTATTAGTTACTTAGTGGCCGGGTACGGGATATTACCTAGTGTCCACGTGGCCGGGTACTGTTAGTTACCTAGTGACCAGGTACGGGATGTTACCTAGTGACCACGTGACCGGGTACTATTAGTTACATAGTGACCGGGTTCGGGATGCTACCTACCTTGGCGAAATTCAAAAAGTACGCTCCTTTGTGAAATTCGGGCTTGATGGGAGCGTTTAGTATGTAAAAGTAGGTATTCCCCACCCGGAAGGTGCCGCCATGGTATAAGTGAGAAAAGCGTAGTGTGGGGCGAGATGATAAACAAGCAGAAGCTCCTTTTGTTGACAGTCTACAGACGACAACAGATAGTCCAGGGTCCGGCGCCATAAACTGAGAATATACTCAAGTCAAAAATGTCATTTTTATTTATTTCATTATCAAACGTTCAAATAAATTTTAATGCGGAATGGTTTAATTATATTTATCAGCAGAATAAAACTAAATAAAATCCAAATTCCAGTTATTAATTCATCGATGAACAATAGAATATGAATTTTTGACTTAAGTATATTCTCAGTTTATGGCGCCGGACCCAGATGTAGCTGATATGTACAACAGAAATAACAGAAGTACTGTGGGTGACATGTAACACGTGAGAAAAATATTATAAAAGTAGGGAGAAAGGAGCACAGTAAACTGGAAAACGTATAAAAATACACTAAATGTTTAAAGAATTCTTATTTATACGAATTTAATGATAATATAAGTATATAATCGAAAATATTTGTACGAGTCCAGAACATTGACGTTCGAATGATTTTTATGGATCTAATACATAAATACCCATATCACAAAATAAAAGATGGAGGTCATGATGAGTTAAAATAAATGTCTTTATCGAATCTGGATTTTAATGAATTTTGTCAGGAAAGAATCGATTCGGAATATAAATCAAACGTATTTTATTTTACAGTGGAATATGAGTGACAGACATTGTTTATTCACTAGGGAAAACATACAATGCAAGCTGTTTACATTTTTTTAAGCTATACAGATTCATAATTGAGTAAACGTATCAATTCAATACAATCTAGATTTATTCACAAAAGTCATAATGTGAAATATTTGGATATCATATATATGTATTTGGATGTTCGAACACTCTCTTCTCTTGTTTTAGATTTTAATTACTTTCTGTACGACTATGTTTTCTAGCCGTAAGTAGGTCGTGTTCGATTGCTAATAAATAATGCATAATATCTACCAAACTGTGAAGTGACGTTTAGTGTTTAATCAGAGCTTTACTTTATGTATGTGTCTTAATTTGTCATTTGTATCGTGTCCACAGTTAATAACAACAACAACAACATCAAAAACAATAATAATAATATTAATAATAATTATCATGATAATAATAAGAATCAAAAGAAAAAGCCAAGGGCATAATAATTCGATCACTATTCTATGTATACAGTTCCATATATCGTGCAACATTCAGTGACGGAAGCGATTGTAGATTTATGGCATACATGTTAATAAGAGATGAACAAAGTAAATCATTCGAATGTACCATAACAAGGATGCAAGCTTATACTATTTTGGTTACATATGTATCTACAAATATCAATACCCAAACACTTTTATGATAAGACATGACATTCCCCTGTTTTATTGTACTTTGTGCGACTGTCGAATAATATTTACTTTTATTGTATCTATATCTAAATCTCTCTCTCTACAGGCATGCCTACAATTTTAATGTTAACACGACCATCAGGGCATTTATTCTGTTTTCTCTCCTTATCTGTGTGCACATATCCTTTCAAATAACATGTATAGAATAAACGAATCTTCGTTTATATAACAAGGTTAAATAACATTCTGCATGTTTATATTAATTCATGATGGCTGTGAAAAAAAAATGACTCAAACATACCACGTGATTTCAAATATTATA
This sequence comes from Pteria penguin, assembly GCA_035048485.1. Classification (NCBI taxonomy): domain Eukaryota; kingdom Metazoa; phylum Mollusca; class Bivalvia; order Pterioida; family Pteriidae; genus Pteria; species Pteria penguin. Next base: position 42,009,985 of record CM068589.1, read on the forward strand.
TAATTTTACAACTTTGACTCACGCATGCGTGCATGAAATTAATTATTGCACTCACCTTTACTAAAAGCTGCACGTACCGGAAGTCAGGAGAAGGAAGGCGGGAATGACACCGATGGGATGGAATATCAGGGCACCTGCCCAGCTTTTAGGGAGACCATTATTGACCATCATGTAATTCTGAGACAGGACGGATGTGAAATGTATGCTAATTTCCTAGAAGTGACGTAGTGGTGGTCGGTCTATATCACATACCCTGGTCAATCTCCCTACTATTATAATGACCCTTCTCCTTTATGGAGGAAGTAGCGTTAATTAATATTTGCTTTTTTTCAAAAAGCAATATTACTATCTTTGTTATTCAGGAAAGCGGGATATTTGAAATTCCCTTTGTACGTTTATCCTCAAAATAGCTTGTGTAGTTTCATAAAAAATGTTTTCGGGTTTGTTTTTGATGAAGTGGGCAATAAATATTTACTCGAATGTGCAGTTTTTGTTGAGATGATTTTTTTGTCTTTTTCTTTGTTTATATATATATTTTTCTTTTTGGTCCCGGTTGTGAATTTCCAAACAAGGTGTATGAAATTTACTATGCATGCATGTGTAGATCACAATACAACTCAAACTATGGCAATGTATATGTTTGATAAAACCAATTATAGTGTTCATGATTCCCTGGATATATATTTGATTCTCACCCCTCCTGTCCATTTTCGACATTTTCGCTCACTTGTATTTTCGCCCCCCCCCCCTTCCCATTTTCCCCCTTTTATCCGTATGATGCATGTGGTATAGAAAATGGTGTGAATTTTATACAGTGTAGAGAAATAAGGGCATGCCTGTATAAATAGAGATTTAGATATAGAAAGTACATCGGAAATTTTCAAGCCTTTTTGTCTTCTTACATATATCTATTTCGGAACGCCTTGTATGTATCCTTTACTTAAAGGAATAAATGCTGTTACTTTTATAAAGAAAAAAAAAATATGCAAATACTATTCTTATACATAAATCCAATGTATGCTAAAATAATTAATTTTCGGACAGATAATTTTGCGATCTTTGGATTTTATAAACTCTATATACGCCGCTACCATTTCACTCTGACTTTATTCCGTCCGAAAAGAAATGTTCTCATGTAGCAGGCATTCAGAATCGCGGCATGAAAACACTTGTATAATGGGCCTGTAAGTGATATATATCGGCTGATTTTTCATACATTATTAATGCGTGTTAAAACTATTTGGATAAAATTTGAAGAAAACAAATTGCTTAATAGTTACAGTATATATTGCTTTGATAGTATAGCATCAAGTTGTTCCGTATTGTTACCGCACATATGGCGTTGCGAAAAGAGGTTTTCAAACTTATATTCCACTAAAGTGGTTCGTGTGAAAAATATGCATTTCAGTCATTTTAATATCTGGATTAAACTTTTAAATAATGCCCGGGGAGGGGGTGGGGGGTTTTCCCTATTTTAAAAATGCAAACAAAAAATTGATTCGTTTCATGTTAAAAGTTGTAACTGACAGCAATATAAGCATTCATAAACTACTCTTCGCGTTCTGGGTGTTCCGAAACGATAATTATGAATGACAGTCACTCAAAGGCATATGATAAAATATATGAAAGTAAAATTAATAATAAATAAATAAATAGGGAATGAGAAAGAAGTTTTTTTCATTTGCTTCCAATGGTATCATATATGAATATTTCTCATACTCATAACCGCCTTATCTTCATCCATTTAAATGAAGGACCGCGTAAGCGGCACCATCTCATTAGGTTTTACACTTAACATCAATTAAAAAGATATAACAAACAATCAAGTCAAAGGACAACCGTTTAAAAAATATCTTCATGAAATTTTTGGCAAGCCAATAAACCAAACACCGAGCAGTTTACACCGCGTCTGTCACTATTAGACCTCCATGCCCGCAAGGTACACTTTTTAGAGCCTATCGCCACCGCCATGACATTTTCCATCCGTCGCGTGCATGTTAATTGATTGTTTCATGTCCGGTGATAGTAGATAGAAACGTTTATCTATGTATTACGTGTGTATGTCATTCAAATATCTATATATACTGACAGATACTCCTCGCTTCGTCATATTGCCCTTATTCTTCACGGCAAGGTGACGGATTCTTTCAACGACTCAAGTCGTAATAGTATTTTTGAGGGTGTATTTCTTTGCATACATTGTACATATAATTCATGATATCATCATATCAGGGTTTATACATAGCTTAGACCAAGGCCTTGTTCATTGCATTTATTTAATTAAACTAAACTTTATTGAGTTAATGAGTTAAGTGTTTTGAAAACATAAATGATGCAAAGAAATAATCCGTTTTTGTGTGCTACAGTCATTAAATGAATATTCCCAAATCTTTTTGTTTCAATATACAAAGGTAGAAGTATTTTTACAGAATATATAGACTTTCTCTAAAGTAACAAACTTTCAAGTTTTGAAAATTTTCTGAATTTGTTATTTATAAAGTAAATATTCAGAACTGCCCTAACATAGTGTGAAATCTGAAAAGTTGATCAGCAAAATTCTTATTGTTCAATAAACTTGACGTTAACACAGTTCTTTGGCGAACGCCCTTCCGTGTTTATCTTCGTCCAGGTCATAATTTTATGTCTAGCAGGTGTTTTCGATGTAGACCTCTATAGTTGTTGTTCGTAGCTCAGCATGTTCTTTGTGGGTACCTGGTACATCTACTCTCCTATATGAGACTTGTATCATATATTCTGTTTTATAGCATGAAGGATACAAAGTAAATAAGGTAGTAAATTACTTTCTATAATCATTATATCAAAACACGGCTCAAAATCAAGACTTTAAACTGTATAATTTAAGAACATTTTAGAAAACTTTTGCTCAGTTCAAATACTAACTTTTATCTTTTTGTAATAAATGCACATTTCGCTCATCCCTCCCTTTTCATTTCTAAGATTGGAAAAACCATTTTTCAATTAACTGAGTTTTAATAGTTAAGTTTTTGAAAATGGTCATGGTCGACTATAAGTATATTATGTAAGTTCTAATCTAAGGGAATCTTGAATCGGCGTCTAAAATAAAATTCTAACAAATACGGTTTTTTTTTTCAATATTTTATAGCATTTACAATAGAAGGTTATTGGTTCATCACAGTTTTTAAAGGATTTTGGCACTGCAAAGTCCATATATTAAAGATAATGAACAGTCCAACAAATAACGTAATAGTTCAACGAGAAAATAAAAGAGTCGGTCATGACACTTTCAAAATAGAGTTGCTACAACCTTTGACCTATTAAAGTCAAGGTTATTAATATATATACACATTGATTGAATTGTGGTTTTTACAGCGTTATTTCACAAGATGATGGTATACGGCAGCATGGATCTCCTGGGCTTCTGTAAGTAACACATCGTTAAATGGTCATTGGTATTAACTTTTATTAGTATTATTTTACTATTTTATTCATATTTTGTTTTTGGTTGGTTTTGGTTTTTTTTATTACATTTTTGTTTTCTTCTCGTTTTCCTTTTTGTTATTATTGTTTTCGTTTTGTTGTTACACTACTGTGACTTTTATATGTGTGTATCAAATTATTCCTTTTTTGTATTTAAAATTGGCATTGCCGTAGGAACCAGAGGTATACCAATCCTTTGCCATTAAATTTCTAGGATTATTTATTTATTTATTATCATTATTCATTTTATTTTTTTTTTCAAAATTTAGACACCTCAAAATCATCCATTATATATCATTTTTTGTGACTCATAGATATGATGATAGGTGTCGTGATCATGGTAAACCTTTATATATGAATGTGTATATACGGGACAAGTTAGTCCAGGTATCGTATTAGAGGACCCGGGTTCGATTCCAGCTGTTTGCTGGATTTTTTTCTACGGAGATTTATCATCTGCCCCCCCCCCCTTCCCCTTATCGGTCCAGATGGGACAGTTTATATAGAAGTCCTGTGCAACGGTAAATTTGCACGTAAAAGATACTCCGATGCTTCAGGTAAGGGGTCCTAAGCAAACTATGAAACAAAGCTCCAGACAGGTGCCGCAATCATATAAGTGCAATTGTCTTGAAATAATTTGATAATATTCGAAAATGTATGTAAATTGCGAAGCTCGATATACAGTTCAAGCAAAGTGGGATTTTACAACATGGGCCATGTTAATTTAACATCATATCCATCACTACACAACATCAATAATGTTAGAGATCGGCCCATACTGAAGGTAACGAAACAAAATCTTATAGAATATAGGCATATGGCATTACTATCAAAAGAAAGATAACTCTTTCATAGTCCCATTTCCTTGTAAAGTTTAGGGGTTGTGGGTGGGTTTTGTTAATAGTGTGTTTTATAAAAAATATCAGACTTCACACGGATCTAGACTGTTAGCTGATTGTAAAATCTCTTACTATAAAAATATTAAATGAAGATAAAAGCTAAATTCCACAGCGAGTATGAACGGCAGCAAGTTTTACCTCTGGTTCCTGATCAAGTCCAAGATAATCGTTTTTTCCGATTTGTATCGTAAGTTTCGACACCATTCTACTATCCATTTAGTACCTTAATTTATCTTTGCACCACTTTACTATTCTCATTTAACATATGCATAAACATAGCGGGAAGACTTTGCCCTGTTTGGATGGTGGGGTCACAATACCTTACGTTGCGTATACTGGTAATTTAAAAAAAACAGATCGGCCGGCAAGATTCAGTACATTCCACCATCAAATGAGAAAATTGCCACAAATTCATGAACATCAAGCAAACAATCAACAACATTAATTTACATATTTGTCTCCAGAAGGCAACATGCAGTCTTTTCTTCACCGTGAATCAAATTTGCCGGTTTGTGTTTATGTAGTTTGAATCATCCACACGCTTGCTTCTTCTTATGAGATGCAATTACGCAAAGTAGTATTCGGGGCATTTGCTTAATGATCATAAAATTGGATGTTGGAATGTGTCGATTCTTAACGGCCATTTAGTTTTTCCAAATTACACGTTTACGCAACGTAAGAAATTGTGGCCCTTTCATAAAAATCAAGGCCAGTTCTTGAGGCTACGTAAAACATTGTGTAATCTTTATCTCATGCCATTTTCACTCTTTTCCAGTCCGCCGATAGCGTTTGCACGGAACATGTAAAGATAGACTGTTTAGAAATTTTTCTGTGTCAACATTTGTACATACTCTCTAATTCACTGTCAACATCACGTCGCACTAGCACCTAGAAATGACTCCCATGTGGTGATCTATGTATCATACTGAAAATAAATGAAACGTAAATAAATCCTTCGTTGATCGTGACTTTCTATTTATTCTCTTCATTATGCTTATAATGTTGATAGTAACGGTCCTCACCTGTCACTGTCTATTAAGCAGGTAATGATAAATTTTATTTAAGGTTATTTATGTTCACATTTACTACTCTCTTATTCCGGGATTTATGTAGTAAAGTTGTTTTAATGTTCCTAATTGCATCTTAAGGTGAGTGAATCTGCATCACATAGATGTCCTAGCCTCGAACTAAGGCCCTGGAATCTGTATCACATTGATGTCCTAACTTGGGGGAGTTTCACTAAAGGTCTTAAGCCGAAACGTAGACGTAAATGTAAACTTTGCAACCACATTTACGTGTACGGCAATTGAATGTCTATGTTCATACGTAATTACAGTGGTAAACATTGTAAAAGGTGTATGTTGCATTTGGAAATCTTTAGGGAGGAAACAAAAATTTCTAAGCAAATTTTACCTCTACGTCTACGTTAGGGCTTACGACCTTTAGTGAAACCTTTAGTGAAAGTCCCTGAAATCTGTATCACATTGATGTTCTAGCCTAGATTTAAAGGCCCTGGAATCTGTATTACATCAATGTCCGAAACTGGACCTACAGGCCATGGAATCTGTATCACATTGATGTCCTAACCTTGACTTTTAGGCCCTGGAATCTATGTCACGTTGATGTCTTAACCTGGGTTCGGCGCCATAAACTGAAAATATACTTAAGTCATAATTTCATATTCTTCTGTTCATCAATGAATTAATAACTGGGATTTGGATTTTATTTAGTTTTATTCTACTGGGACCAGTTGTTCGAAACGTTAACCACTGGTTAAGCTAACCAATGGTTAAATTTCATCTACCTATATTGTTGAAATGAGCAGACTTTAACTCATAGTCTGTGTACTGATCAGTAGCATATGGAACAAGCTGAATAAAGTTATTTAGATTTGTATACAGAAATCTTATAAATTAAATCAATTGTCTCTCAAACTTTAACCACTGGTTAGCTTAACCAGTAATTAAAGTTTCGAACAACTGGCCCCTGATAAATAGAGTTAAACCACTCTGCATTAAAATCTATTGGAACGTTCGATAATGGAATAAATTAAAATGAAATATTTGACTTAAGTATATTCTCAGTTTATGGCGTCGGACCCTGGAACTTCAGGCCCTGGAATCTGCATCACATCGATGTTCTAACCTTGACCTTAAGTCCCAGGAATCTGTATCACATCGATGTCCTAACCTGGACCTTAAGTCCCAGGAATCTGTATCACATCGATGTCCTAACCTGGACCTTAAGTCCCAGGAATCTGTATCACATCGATGTCCTAACCTGGACCTTAAGTCCCAGGAATCTGTATCACATCGATGTCCTAACCTGGACCTTAAGTCCCAGGAATCTGTATCAGATCGATGTCCTAACCTGGACCTTTAGTCCCTGGAATCTGTATCACATCGATGTCCTAACCTGGACCTTAAGTCCCAGGAATCTGTATCAGATCGATGTCCTAACCTGGACCTTAAGTCCCAGGAATCTGTATCACATCGATGTCTTAACTTGGACCTTTAGGACCTGTAATCGGTATCACAGCGATGTCCTAACCTGGATCTAACGACCTTGGAATCTGCATCACATCGATGTCCTAACTTGGACCTTTAGGCCATGGAATCTGTACCACATTGTTGTCCTAACCTTGACCTTTAGGCCCTGGAATCTATGTCACGTTGATGTCCTAACCTGGAATTTGATTGGTTGATTGGTGTTTTACGTCGCTTTTAACAATATTTCAATTACATCGCAACATGGAAGCAGGAGGTTACCAACTTCTTAAACATTGTGGCGCAACTCGGAAATCGAACCCGGATCGTCGGCGCCGCAAACCAAGCGCTTAACCACTACCCCCCGCCGGCCCCCCCCCCCCCCCCCCCCTGGAACTTGAAGCCCTGGTATCTGTATTACATCAATGTTCTGACCTGGACATTTAGTCCCAGGAATATGTATTACATCGATGTCCTAACTGGGACCTTTAGACCCTGGAATCTATATCACATTGATGTCCTAATCTGGACCATAAGTCTCTGAAATCTGTATTACCTGGGCCTTTAGACATTGGAATCTGTATCACATTGGTATCCTAACCTTGATTAGAATCCTGTTGGCATAATACTGTTTCCGCTCATTGGTTTTAAAGCAGTTGACATCACATTTGAATTTGTTTTCGAATCTGGTTGGAATCATGTTTGTTTCCTCTTCCAGATTCGAATCCTGTCGGAATAAGGTCAGTTTCTCGACAAGCTAAATCACAGTAGTCACTGGTATAAGAAATGATTTCCCACGGCTTGTGGTAAATTTAAGATCATTATTTGGGTATGACACAGATTGGTGCCGCCACCACATTCACGATTCTTGTAAATGAGTCAATAAATGTGAATGAATCAGTATAAAGAAAGAGAAGAAAAACAAAAAAGAAAACCATCTATAAGCTTATCTTTACCCGTGTTAACGAAAGTATCACCTAGGTATCGTGAGTGCTGTGTAATCGATATGTTTCTCTTATTCTGTACTAAACTATACTTTGTCTTAATTTGGCTTTGTTCCGTGTCATTGTAGGCTCGCTCACTGTCTGTCTTTTTATACCATGCCTTGGAATGCGCTATAAACAACCATGATGTTTTACTAAACCAACATTTACGTTTGACCCAAAGATAGTCCTGAGGTCAATGCGTCACCATATCTATCATGGTGCAGATTTGATCTTAATATTTGAAGCCGGCGTGGCCTAGTGGTATCGCGTCGGACTCCTAATCGGGTGGCCGGGGTTCGAGTCCCGCTCTGGTCATACCGGTGTCATGTCTTTCAGATGAGACAATAAAAACCGAGGTCCTGTGTCGTGGTATGCATAGCACGGTAAAGATCCCTCACTGCTTCGGGTGGGTCCGTTGCAAAGGTCAAATTTTGTATGCTTCGCATCAAGCAGATGCCGTCACCATATACGTGAAATATTTGTTGTGTGACGTAAAACAGAAATTAATTAATCTTAATATTTGTGTGGGTTTTTGTTTTTGTCTTGTTTTGGGGTTTTATTTATGGGGGGGGGGTTGTTTTGTTTTTTCATTATTATTATTATTATTATTATTATTTGAGTGCGGGATGGTTGCTTCTTGTTGTTTTAATCACATAAGCATACGTATACGTAAGATACATGTAGTTTTGTGGATAAAATAATAAATAAAATAATTGTGGAATTTATCGTATTTGGCATACTGCTTGCGAAGTGTAATATTACATATAGCCTAGCGTGTGGCGCTTATAACTTAAACTTGGGGTATAAGACAAACACTCTTATTTCAGAAATATACTACGGTCATTAGATATAATTTCACATTTATCTTGTACTTATGTTCTAGCCCCATAAACAGGCACAGAAAGTATTGCCAGTTTCGGTATGTCTTATTTCTAATGATTCTCCTATGGCGTCACTTATTGCTTTTTTCTTTACTGGATACTTATCAATTACATATGATGAGTGAAATCAGGAGTTTGGTCAACTATCTTTTTCCATTTAATTTCCATATGCAAGTCCATTTATCTGTACCAATTGTCTTTATTATGCTTCATGTGGAGGTTGTAATATTGAGTATTTTGAAGCCAGACATATAAAGATAACAAGAAAAACAAAATGGTTGTTAACTGTTTTGGGCTGGATAAAGGTAAAAAGGAAATGTGCTCCTTTTAATTAAATTGCACTCTCCACTAAATTTCCATGCATCAATTCAACATATTCAAATCACCGGTTCAGTGACACTTACTTTCATTATTTATTGAATGTCTTGATTTTACATGTATTACTATAGATTCAACATGTATGTACTGTTTTACTCTCATTTGTAATTTTATATATTAAATTAAAACAAATGGATGTTATGTAGACAGTGTACGTGGAGTTTTGTTGAATTGTTTTTTTTTTTTCAATATTTATATCTGTGTACTATGTTGTTTAGGTAGGTCTTTATATCAAGACCTAGGGGCAGGCGTGGTGTAGTGGTTAAGCGCTTGGCTTACGGCGCCGACGATCCGGGTTCGATTCCCGGGTTGCGCCACTATGTTTAAGAGGTTGGTAACCTCCTGCTTCCATGTCGCGATATAACTGAAATATTGTTGAAAGCGACGTAAAACACCAATCAACCAGCCAAATTATATCAAGACCCATGTAGCTGTATACTATACAATAACAGACTGCATCACTACAAAAGAAGAGTAGCGGGAATAACCTTTGTCCATGAAATAAAAGTTACTGTGCAAGAGCGCAAAATATATTCAAAAAATAGAATTAAATAAAATGAAAACAAAAAATAATGATAAAAACCCCAACACAACACCCCCCCCCCCTTTTCCAAAAAAAAAAAAATAATAATAATAATAATAAATAAATAAATAAAATAAACCAAATAGAAGCGAACAAAAACAAACCAAAATATCGTAAGGTTGACAGAATGAACTTTACAATAGGCATTTTACACACTGTACGGATGCAATTCTCATTAGCATGTTTAGAAAATACAGAACTGTACACAGGTAAAAGACCTCAAAATGCTTCTGTCCTGTTATACCATCACTTATATCAACGCGCATAACGGGTTGATATGGCAGGGAATTTACATACGACTCCATGACAAGTGATCCAACCTCTCTTTCTCATTTTGAAATCATAACAAGTTGCAGTGCTGTTTAAACTTCGTTATCTTGACTTATTTTAAGGACTAGGTTCGTCAAGTGGTATCGCATTAGACTTCAGGCTTAAGACTATTGTTTAACCCTGACTGTCAACGTGATATTTTGGAGCTGATTTATCCTCTCTATATATGTCCTCTGGATGTGATAGTGGTACAGTTTAAGTTGGCTCGTAAAAGATCTCCCACTGAGAGAGGAAAATGACGAAATGCACCAGACAGGTGCCGCCATCATGAGTGCATTAATTTTGTTGAAGTATAAAACAATAATAAAACGAAGCAATGTTGAAGCATTTAAGAAATAATAACGTTCCACAACAACAAAAATGAAACGAATACTTCCTCCCACCCCCAATCTTTTCGAAAAGTACAGAATCCTGCACATGTTGCTCTGTTTCAACGTTTCGGCCGATGGTTTTTTTAAAGAAAACATGAACAAATTCTAGAAAGAATGAATGTACTAATCTCTATGTTGCTTTGGATAAGTGTAACCATTCTTTATGGAATTTACATAGAGCGAAGATATAAGCTATTATTAAGTCATGTTTTCTTGAAAACGTTGAAACAGAGCAACAGGAAAAGGATTTATTGCTTTCCCTTTGGAATATTTTGACGGAAATGTACGGAATAAATAAAATAATAATATTAGAACTCTAAAACAACTGCAAAAATATCAAAGCTGCATTCTATGAACACAACTGCTCGAGTCAGTCACATATGTCCACTAGAGAATTATTGAATCTAACGTCCTCCCGATTTTTAATCATTATTTTAGACAAGTCATGTCTGATTCATTCATTCTTGATTCATTCTATATTTAAAGTACATTCCCCATTTAGTATAGAATCTTGTTGAGATCTTTTCCACATTGTGATAAAACAATCAGGACAGGTAGTTTCTTAATTAATATTGAAATCTATGTAAGAAACGTTCTTTTTATTTTTAAGTTTTATCACACAGTCATTCTTACATGTTAAATTTATATCTATATAAAATGAAACTACTGCATAACACTAAGTCTTGCATTTGTGTGCCATTTTATGTGTGGTGGGCAGCATATTTAACATGAGCTGGTGATTTTTTAACATGAACAGGTGATTTTCTTCTTGGTGGATTTTATCCTTGGCCCTTTGGAGTTACATCTGGAAGTGCAGCAGAAGGTCATGCCGTGTTCGATTCGCCGAATAGCGCACGTCCTGCACGAGACACCTCTCGAACATCGAATCAACTCTAAAAGGAAACTACATTTCCGCAATACCAAATCTTTTTTATCTTTTTAAATAATAAAATTGATAATTAAATAATGCGGGACTTCCGATATACGCGTCCGCTTTGAAATTTACATACTTTTCCGTGAATTGTTAGGCATTACAGCCGTAACAACAAACGTTTGTAAAAGACATTGGAAGAGGATATTTGGATATATAATAATATCTATAAACACATTTTAATCATACAAAATGAAAATCATAGCAGCACAACTCATTTTTATAATTTTGGAGAATTTCCTTAAGGGTTGTTGGTCACGGTTGTACCCGTTTATATTTTACCGGACACAGAATGCCCTACATTTCACTTCGAATCACTGTTGCTTATCTCGGAAGTCCCGTATACAGACAATTTATACAAAATTTACACATCAACAGAACCAAATAATCAATAAATTAAGAATGATAAAATAAGTACAGAAATGAATAAATAAATATATTCAAAAGAAAGAAGAAGAAAAGAATTTATATATATAAATAAATAAATAATCTAAAACTAAAAATTTTACTTTTTATATTAAATCAAATTAAATTAAATATTTTCACTGAGTGCTTCATGATAAACTTGTAATATTGTTAAACTATTAGAAAAATTACATTAAGATAGTATATTTACAATTTATTATTGTGTAATCAAATATAAATCTCTATATATTTTTGAAAATCTTAGAAGGCAGACAGGAGATTTGGCACGTATTCGGCAATCGATATTGAAGCTATGAATAAATGATAAAGTAAAATAAATGCATTGTAATGTATTCCTATGTGAATGATATCCTGGAATGTAATAACAATGGCATTAATAGTAATAGTAATAACAATAATAATGATAATAATAATAATATTAATAATAATAATAGTAATAAAGATAAAAAGATGATGATGATGATGATGATGATGATGATGATGATGATGGTTGAAAACCGATAATAACACTCTTATGCATTCTAAAAATCTCTTTTAACGTTTTATTATTATTTTTTCAATGAGTGTATGCCACTGCCTGAATAAGATTGTAGAATTACATTTATTTGCATTATTATTCCAAGGTATACATAAAATATAAGAGCATTTTCTGAGATCTGATATTCTCGGTTCGCCTTTACAATGTAAAGATGATGGATAAATCCAAACCACAAGTCCAAAAATCATGAAACCAGAGGACATACAAAATCAGTGAAAATGAAAAACAAATGGAAAATAACAAAATATGTCTACTTGAAGAGCGTATGTGAACCCCTGTGATGGAGTGAGATCAGGTGCCCGGGGAGAGTGAGCATCTCCTTTACAACTCTATTTTCAACGATATCAACTACCATGCATCTCTCTAAATAAATCATTCACCGCCGGTTATCTTTATTGCAATATACTATTTAGATAAGCACCATTTGTCTCTTTTTGTTGCCAATTGAGCATTTTTTTTTTTCTGAAAAGAAAGTAGTCGTCAAATAGAGAAAGGTTATTATTAGAAATAAACTGATAATTATTGACAACTTTAGGTTTTAATATCTATGCTTTTAACGTGCTTGGAGATTTAAAATGGAAATACCAGAACACATATAAGTGAAAAAGGATTTCGGCAAATTATGTCTCTTCAGTAGGTTAGGTTAAAGACCTAAACTGTGGAAATCGAAGATATAGATATTTGAATAGCAAACTCATTATTAAATTGAATAATTAAATAACAAATAAAACTTGTCCCATCATTCCAAATTTCGGCGTATATTTAATTTGCTAATCGTAGAAAAAAGAGGAGTTACTGGCTCACTTATGTGACAGAAGTCACCATGGAGAATACAGTAGATGAAAAGCTATATATATTTTTCTTTTTTCATTTTTTGATAAAAATTGCCATCTGATGTTTTATTATTACTCACGTTTTCATGAGTTTGTCTTGCTTTTTATATCTATGCTGGGGATGTTTGATCTTTATCAAAGGGATCAGAATCAGGTTTTAAAGTTCCAATGATGCCATTTATTCCTATTCATCAGTATCAAAAGAGTTTAACTAATAAAATTGCTTAATTTCATATATTTTTTACAGTAGTTAAAAGTGTCAGGTACATGTAAGTATTATAGTCTAAAAAGACCACAGATAATAAATACATAGATGACACCTTTGCTTGTAGTTTAAATGTTGGGTATTTTTTTCGTTTATATATATATATATATATATATATATATATATATATATATATATATATATATATATATATATATATATATATATATATATATATATATATATAAATATATATACGAGATATTTTAAAAATTACCAGCAAATCTTTAATAATGTAAAAATTAGGATTTGTGAAATATGAGGAAGAAATGTGAAAACACAAATGCACCTAATTACTACTACTACTGCTATCACCACCACCACCATCGCCACCAATACTACTACTACAACAACAACAACTACTACTACGATTACTACTACTACTACGATTACTACTACTATTACTACTACAACAATAACAACAAAATCTACTACCACTACTATTACTACTACTACAACAACTACTTCTACTACTACTACTACTACTACTACTACTACTACTACTACTACTACTACTATACTTTTATTAGTACTACAACAACTACTACTGATGAATATGATAATGATAATCTTGATATTGATAAAGATGATTCAACAAGACAATCACAAGAGGAAAAATGTAGTAAAAACAAACACAATCATAAACATATAAAACTTTAAAGGTTGCACTTTCTAATTGTGTATCTTACCTACTTGCCTTCCATGTGATACCGACATTGTCATGAAAAGAACCACAAGAAATAAGCACAGATGTTTACTATTCATTGTGTGGTTGTGGTAATAGAATAATTCCCAGCAAAGAATTGCGCAATTTATAGGATGTTGTATCCTGTAACGTAGCCTACCTCTCGTTTATAATCCAAATTAAGAGTGTTGTGTAACACATACCAATTAAGTCCGGTCCTGGTTATGACAAAAGTGGCCCTTTTCACCATATTCTGTATATTGTGTTTATGATTTGCAGTTATCATAGTTCAGTTGTGTTTCACTCCCGACGCGATCTAATTGATATTCCATATTAATCTGCTATATCGTAAATATGTTGCAAATCTAAATAAAAAAAAAAAAAAAAAACACACACACACACACACACACACACACACACTAAAGCACACAAGTATAAAACATCATATATAAAAAACACACCCGTGACAAAATGTTCACACATATGACATACATCATTTCCGTATGTTGTTTCTTTGTTGCAGGGTTGATTTAGTTCTAATTATTCGCTTACGTCGATTTGTACATGTACAGACATAAAGCATATCACTGCAAGATTAAGCTTAAAGTTAAGTTTTCTGATTTTGTTTCATTATACTCGACATAAGATGTATTTTAGTAATTATATAGGAAATCATACTATCCGTCTTTCTATGTGTCTCTCTGCCATCTGGAAATTTTTCAATATACATTTTTACATAAATACAATTCCTTAATTGATATTGGTGATGGTTGGCGCATCATTTACCCACAAAGGTGGAAAATTACCCTAAGCAAGGTCTATCGCTAAGGTTAAAAATCACAATCTATTTCACAATTTCTTGTACTTGCACTGCTGCCGCGCATGGTAGGCGTATTTCCTCCTAAGCTTCTAATACTCCCAAAAGTTTGCTTTTAAATCTAGCTGAGAGAAGAGTTCCATGAATGTATTGACAGGTGATGAATAAGCACCAGGATTCGTTTAAGTTAAGGTAACGTTTTTATTAACTACTAAGAGGAAAAAAATAAT
This sequence comes from Pteria penguin, assembly GCA_035048485.1. Lineage (NCBI taxonomy): Eukaryota > Metazoa > Mollusca > Bivalvia > Pterioida > Pteriidae > Pteria > Pteria penguin. The sequence continues at coordinate 42,025,083 of CM068589.1, forward strand.
ATAAGTTGGTTGATTTGGTATTTTTGCGGCAACGATATTTCAGTTATATTGTGGCATGTAAGCAGGAGGTGACATGGAGGTAACAACCCCTTAAAGCATAGCTGCGTAATCCGGAATCGACCCCAGATCGTTGGCGCCATAAAACAAGCTCTGAACCATTACACCAAGCCTCCCCCAATGTAAATCCCTCTAGGTGTTTATTAATGCCATTTAAACCTCCATTCATTAATAAAGCCGATGTGGTCTAGTGGATAAGGTGCTCGTTTCTTGACATAGAGATTCTGGATTCGACCCCTGCCCTTGGCGCACCGATGTCTTTCGGATGAGAGTAAAACTGAGGTCCCGTGTCACGGCACGTAAAAGATTCCTCACTGCTTCGGGTGGGTCTGTTGCAAAAGTCTAAATTTATATGCAATTCATCAGACAGACGCCGTCAACATATACGTGAAATAATCGTGGAGTGACGTAAATCAATATTCAATCATTCGTGAATATATGGAGTCAAGTTTCAGTTATATGGGAAAAAATACATATGTAAGAGATTGCTCCGACATGTTTAAGAGGTTTATTCAGTGGTATATTTTGGCTGTACAATATTTTTTAAAAATAGGCAAACTTTGTGGAATGATATGGGGCAAATTAGCCGGTAACGTCCGTGTATCTTTTGTACCTTACATAAAAATTGCAATTGTCATTAATTATAAAACCACAACTCTTTCGTGTCATATGTCGTATCTTAATAATTTGTTTACACAGATAGTTGCATATTGTTCAAGGTGCACATGTACTGAATAATGTGTTTCCAACGTCTGACAACCGATTTCTGAAAACGGTCTTGATAGGAATGATGTAGGAATAAGAAAAGACGGTCAATGTGTAACATTAAGCGACCAAAAGAGGGGTCTGATGGAGGAGTTACAAAGGAAACAGTAACAAACACCAACAGGCGTCCGTTATGGTTTAATGAAGAAAAAGTTTGTTGAAGCACGAACATGATCGCTGTTAAAGTTTCAAAATTGTATATATATGGATACAAGATTATTGCACTAATATAGTGGTGGCACCTGTTTGATGCATTCCTTCATCACTTTGTCCTATTCTACCAGTCTAATCTGACTCAATGATTATGCATGGTTTTGATAAAGATTAACAAATGTCATATTTATAGTCCAGTTTAAACCTTTCCCGTGATTAAGATAAGTAAAACCGCAAAAAGAGAATGAATTAATTGATTTATTTTCTCACTGCGTGGGTTTCACTAGAAATGAAAATATGCATGATAAACAGTTATTCGTGTTATTTCATAAAACAAGAATACTGCTTTGAATACTTCTACAAACATTTGACAAATAATTAATGAATATTAATTTCATCTAAAATGTATCTCTCTCTCTCTCTCTCTCTGATGATGTTGGATCAAAATCTGTCCACTGCATTGCGCAGGAATCTCAGTATTTGCAACAGAATACCCAAACAACGATGGCTGATTATCAACATCTGTCGTGAAACAGAAAGAATATTAGTTTTACCTGAGTTATCCAAAATCAACGAAAACAACGAATCGGGCTCAAACCGCAGTTTCTTGCTGTCACAGAATTCCTCAGACAGTCTTGTTAGTGGAATAAACGAAGTAACTAAAGCAATGCCACTGCGCCGTTCCCAACAAGGTCTTATTGTGTGTGTGTGTGTGTGTGTGTGTGTGTGTGTGTGTGTGTGTGTGTGTGTGTGTGTGTTTGTGTGTGTGTGTGTGTGTGTGTGTGTGTGTGTGTGTGTGTGTGTGTGTGTGTGATTTCTTTGTTCCTTTTTTCCTTCAAAATATAAGAAATGTCAAAAATCTTTGTCTGATTTATACGGTCATATTACATATACAAATGTTTATAGAACTACAAATACAAGGACATATCTGACTGCAAGTTCTTTAAGGGCGCTTTGAATAGATTGTTCAACGATGTGTGACTACATATTTAATGTTGACGGTGCTCGTTGAATAATGCCTCACGAGACCAAGACTATTTTTAATAAAAATGGACTACAAGTATCCAGGAGATTATATTGAAATCAATATCCAATCTTGCTCGTATGTTAAGTAGTCAAATACGGAGGGGTAGTCAGTAAAGAACATCCATATGAGTCTTTTCGTTATACAGAGTTATTTCCCATATGAGCAAGTATCTGACGTCAAAACATTGTGACGTCATCCAATTATATGGTAACTGGTGCAAAATAACGGGAAGTGATATAGAAATTATATGACGTCACAAGCGTTTGACGTCGGATATCTGCTTCAATAGGAAATAACTCTGCATATCGAAAAAACCCAATAAAGAACACTCATTTTCCTAAACAAAATAACAGTATCCACACTTGTGTTTTGTTTACTAATGATCACAATAGAACGAAGGTTGTTCATAATAAAATGCTTTTCAAGATTCGGCTCACTGCTTGTCGTATGTCTTTTAGTATAGCCCATAGATACTTTTCACTTAGTCTTAATTTATTGGAATTACCTCCCGTAGTCAGCCATATTTGGGATCAAACAAGAGGTCTTTATTCATAGTATTACCAATTCTAAGACCTTTGATTGGGGAGGGTTTTCATAATTTTTCACCAAAACGTAATAGTTCTGAAATAGAATATATCTTAATAAGCAATTCATATTTTAGAGATGTTTTCAAAGATTAAGTAAAGCACAAAACTTCACACTTTGATCTTAAAAAATGGCTGAATTATCCCTCAATAGAATTTATTTATTCCTGAATAAAATAACGACAAATTGACAGTCTCAGATAAGTTTGTAGGGAAGACATATTAGCAAGTGGCTCACTACTATACACGAAGACGTAGGATTTATCTCTCATATTGTCATCGTCAACAACAATAGCGGTCAAATGCTGATACATTCTTATTATGTTGCGATACTGTCTGTCCATGTGGAAGTTTATATAATTTATTCAACTCTTATTATGGTACGTTGAGGTATGCAGCTCTTGTATGTATTTGCCGCATGCATAATGATAGGTCTTTGATGGAATTACTGCATGATTAGTCCTCTAGTGGCTAGATACGGTATGAAACCTAGTGACCTGGTATCATCCGATACCCACTCACTAGATGACAAAGTAATTAATAATACCAGGTCCCTCCACTGTATACCATAATTAAAAGTATAATGCTCCAAAAGATTTTTTAAAGATTTTTTTCACATATTTTTCGATTTAAATGCGATTCGAATATGATTTGTTTTTCACATGGGAGGGATTGTAGTAATAGGGGTGTTTTTGTAGAGGATGGGGATGATTAGTTGTATGTTCCAACTTGTAAACCTACAAGCCTGGAGGTTGTGATATGTGGGGGAAAACACTAACTTCCATTGAAACATACTAATTTAATATCTAATCGGGTCATGTTTATGAAATATTAAGTGGTCGTCAGAATATTCTAATTATTTCCCATTTTCTGCAGGATCCTATCAATAGTTTATCCATTTTGTCATCGCCATCATAAATATATATGTATATATTTATGTGTATTTTTGTTTCAATGTGTTAAAGTAGATAGATTGGTTCCTGCTAGGCCAAAAAAAATTAATGTTTAGGTTGACGGACACTTTTGGAAAAAAAAAGTCATGAGGCAGGCAGGTTTTTTTCTTTTTTCTTTTTTTTTTTCCCCTGTAGATCTATTCAGAAATCAGACAGATTTTCTTTACAACTTGAACATATTGGGTATGCTCTATCCTCCTTGAGAAGAACAATTTCATCATTAACACCACAAAAATAGCACACATCTGGAAAATACCCACAACTAAAATATGGAACTTCAATTGATATTTCACATGAAAGGTTGGCTCGTACATAACATTTTTCACTGACGATACGTAAACAACCGAGACATGCGAAAAAAGTTTATTTTATTTTAATTTTGATTTAATTTAAGTTTAAATTTAAATTTAAAGCAGTTTGCTGAAATTCATCCATTTTTCAAATTTTCCCAAACTTTTTCGGATGTCTCGGTTGTTTACGTATCATCAGTGTCATTCGGAAAACGAAATCCCGCGCAAGTTTTCAAACCGAATTCTACTTCCGTTCACGGAGGGAGGTAAACAAAGATTCTCGCTATATGTAAGTAAATGTAGGTCGATTGTGATGTAACTTTGTCTTTTCTGGCATGATTTACCAATACGAAGCGTCGGAGGCCATCAAGTTTAATGTAATCGACGTAAAACAATCGTTGCCGAGAGCAAGGATGCCATTTCGTTACTAGGATATCGTACACTACAATGAAAAATACAGATCGGAAACGGTATGGAAAAAATACGGTTCGGAAATTCCGGAAAAAACATATGAAAAAAATTTTAAATGCGGCGACTTTTTAGCAATACGGTGGTGTCCGTCAACCAAAATATTAATTTTTTTGGCCTTATTGCGTCATGCATTTTTATATGAACCTAACGTTAAAATTTCTAAATGTCACGTAAAGTTTCTTTGCAGTAACGTTAAGACACCCACGAAGTCATTATGGTCTACCGAAAACCGCAAACCAAATTGAGTAGATATTATTTCTACTAAAGCAGTAAAAATGCAAATATTTAAGTTTCATTTTTTATACGCCCGTCATAAGACGGGACGTATTACGTTATGGCGCTGTCCGTCCGTCCGTCCGTGCGTGCGTGCGTCCGTCTGGGGTCATGTTTTCCAGACATTTTCTGCAGTCTTTCAAGATATTAAATTGAAACGTTTGTATATAACTTTATATCAACGAGGGTCATTACCAGTTGGCATTTTAGTATGTTTGTTTTGGTTTTGTCAGAGTTACGGCCCTTCAAGGATTTTACAAATTCGGGAATTTTTTCTGCAGTCTTTAAAGGTATTGGATTAAAACTGTATATAACTTTATATCAATAAGTTCCAGTTCGAATTTGGGTATGATTGCTTTGGTTTTGTCAGAGTTATTGCCCCTTAACTTAGAAATTTTCATTTTTTTTTTGCAGTCTTTAAAGGTATTACATTAAAACTTAGTATATAACTTTATATCAATGAGGAGCAGTACCAATCCGCATTTGGGCATGATTGTTTTGGTTTTTCCATAGTTATGCCCCTTTAAATTAGAAATGTTCAAGGATTTTACAGTTTTCCTGATTTCTTTATGCAGTGTTTCAATGTATTGGATTGTAACTTGACCATTCATTCAATTTGATTCCTTTCAAGCTAAGCGACTGGCGTATTATGCCACGCTAGGCGTTGCTCTTGTTTACACATGCAAATGTTATCCGTAGCTGTTTGCAATTACGTATTATATATATAGCATAATTATGTAGTATTAACAACAAACATCGAAAAAGTGCAAGGTCATGTTGCCGAATTTCGTAATCAAATTTTATTGTAAACAATAAATGGATTGCTATCAATAATACCTAGAGCTGTGCCCAACATATTAGAGGCGTAATTGTGTATAAATACTGCGATGAAATTGCTGAATGATATAATCTTACAAGAAATGGTTTAATTAAAATGAAATACTGTTGATATTTTACAATCAACAAACAGTTAGGCCCAAGCATGACGCATTTCAAATCAACTCTTTATATGAAATTACACATCAAATGGAGTTGAGACAAAGGTTGCACTATAGCATTTTCCTATGCATGTTGATTGTTGCAGTTTTTCCTGCTTCATATAATGCATTGGTCCATAGTGACGTCACAATGACGTCATTTTGTATTTGAGGGTTTTCGCAACATTATATAATCGTGCATTGCCTGAACACAGCTGCGTTCCTTTAATATACTAACTATATTCTTGCTTTTTTTTTTATTTTATACATTTTGATACCTTTTTGAATAGGTTTAAAGTGAAATATAAATTTTGCTGATATTTTAATTTACACTTAATGGAAATGTATTTGAAATAATGAGATATTTCGATAATTTCTTTGTATTTATAATTTACGATAGTCACAAAGATGACGCCTACTTCTCCCTGGCACCTGCCTCATCTGCCCGAATGTTTACAGATGGATAGTTCCACAGTAACACAATGCACCTTTTGTTTAACATGTAGAGACGCTCACTCTGCCCGGGCACCTGATCTCACTCCGGAATGTTATATTTTCCGGTGTTCGCAACGGTTTGTATAGAACAGTTCCATATTTCAGCCCCCTCTCCCCCGCTCATTAGACTTCGACACTGGATTCTTCGTTGTTTATGTCTACGATTTGTTGTAATTATAAAAGTTATTTCAACGTTTGATCTTGACCATAATCGATGTCTTTTCTCTGTTGGCATTATAATTACAAGGTTTTATATACGCTGATAATCCATTTATCTATTGTAAAATCCTGTGTCTCCTGTGACGCTCCAAAGGACACCACTGTACCCGAAGCAATTAACGAGCAATACAATTACCAAAGGTAAGATTAAAAATAAAACCAACATATGAGCAGGTATCTCACGCCAAATTATCCAGTTCCTGTATCATTTCGCGTAAATTTATATCAGTTTACCTGTACGTGGTTGACGTCACAAAGGTTTGACGTCAGGTACCTGTACGTGGTTGACGTCACAAAGGTTTGACATCAGGTACCTGCTCATATGAGAAATAATCCTGTATAACAAAAAGATCTATTATTTATTCAACGATTTTGAGTATAATTCTCACATTTTCTTAAAGTGCAACTCTGTTTTCAAAACAAATTCAATATTCCTTTTACTATTGACGATTAGCTAAAATATTCGAAATTGGGTTATTTTGATGTTTTAGGTATTTATATGTTAACCAGTAACTCTTTATGATTTAGATTTATATAAACATCTTTTGCAGGTGGCGGCCGTATTTATATAAATCAAAAGTAACACATAAAGGCAATTTCATTTTTGCATATGTAACAATCATTGGCCTCTGGCCTCATCAAGATTTAAAGAGAAAATATCCGCCCTCACATCTATGGTTGTTTTGAATTTCTAAAGCGGATGTTTTGTTGTATATTGGTAGATGGTGTATAATTAAAGACGTGTACAAAGTTTCAGAGTTTGAATTGAAACAGTGTCATTTAAAACAGATAAATTGATATAATGTTTTGAAAAGGTGAAATTTAAAATTCGGTTGAATGCATGCTGTTCCCTGATCTGTATTAGTCCCAATTCAGACGGAGAGGGCGAGGTTTAGGATCATATCTCATTGGATAAGTTTTAGGCCAGGTCAGTTATAGTGTCACTAATGTTTAAAGAACTTTCCAATGTCATGTTACTATTGTGAAACTGTTTAAAACCACCATAGAAATTCCACTCAGTATATATTGCTGAAAAAAATTCAAAATTAAGACGGATTATCTATAACATCTGTAAAACTAAAACTATATCTAAGTTTATAATATATGTACCTTTGAGTCGAGGGAAGATACACGCCTAAAGGGCTTGGTGAAAAAGTCTAAGACATTCTATTTTTTCCATATATTTATTTTCAAATGTGCGCACATTATTTTGCTATTACGAAGAGTGGGAACGCGGGCCTGTAAACCGGTTAACCATAATTATTGATTGACTACTGTAATAGCAAATGACCGTCAAAAGTCGGTGTCGTAATTGCACTATATTTTAATGTTCGTGAATCTATGTGCTGTCCTTACGTGTTTTTCACATCATTACACTACTTCCGTGTATGTTCGTGGTGACTTCTGTCATACGTCTGAGTCAGTAATTTTTCCACCTACAATTCAGATGTGTAATTTATCATAATTTCAGTATTTACCCGAAATGTAATCATAAATATCAAAGTACATGTACAGCTGATATTCATGAAGTCTACAATGACATAAGCAGAGATAAAACATCGAATTCACTGATCTTAATGTCAGTTTCATTATATGATATGATATAGAATCCTATTCTTTCGTTATTTTAGGGGCTCCTCATTTATTGTTCGTAGGAACACGACGATATCGGTCTTATTGAAGATTAGACATTTTTGAAAAAGGGCATATTTTCCGCTTACTTCATATGGGTATATTTATCCTCTTGCACATCTTATCTACATGTGTACCTTGTTGTGCGATTCGAAAAATTAACGAGATAACATTACATCATCCTTTTCCTTGTCACATGATAAAGAATAGACCTGGACGGCTTGTATACATTGGAGAAAATCACTGACGACGTAACTGAATTACCCCCCCCCCGCACGATAAAAGTAAAATGTATATAGGTAAACATAAAGGCGTCACAAAATATCAAATACATCAACCAGGTACACACTAAAGACGGTTTTAAGTGAGAAAAAAAAGATATTGAACCGATTAAATTTACTCGTTAGTTGAGGTGCAAACAAACTTTGCTGATTAGATTTGAAATCTATAAAAGTGGGAATGGAGAATTTAAGCTGAAAATAGATATAGTTTGAATAAGAATTTGAATGCAAAATGAAAAAAAACGACTGTCACCGTATACTTGCAGAAATATGTATTAAAGATTAAGTAATTCTTTAAAAAGCAAAGCCCAGATGACCCCTGCATTCTATACATATGAACAAAACGCATGATCTCCATTTACGATCAATATGTACAGATTTAAATTTGATACCTGGTATGGCTTGAATAGATAAGACCATGTAATCATACATATCTACCCATTCTCAATACATAATTTATTTCTTATCCGATATAAAGTGACTCAGATAAAATTGAATCGATGGAAAAGCAATTTCCACTAGATACCATCAAAATCGATGGGAATGCAAACCTGTGCCTACGAAATCTAAAGTATTAATGCCACTGGAGTCCGGAGGTTACAATCTACTGAATTTGTAGTGTTTATCACAAAGGAGTAAAATGTCACTTTACAAATTAATGAGGAAGACACATCTTCATGTAATGATCAGACAAGACTGATCACAATACAGAATTTTTTATTGGTTTTAGTATGCATCTGTGTGTGTATTCGATAGATTATATTAGCTTGTTAAGGTAGAGATGGTGAATATTTCAAAAATGAGAGCGAAAATGTACATTTCATTTACTAGCTATTACTTCATTAGATCTCCTTTTACCGGCCCTATTTATTCACAAGATTTATGTAATTGAAAATGGTTATTTTAATATCTGAAAGCACAAATAAAATGTTCCACAACTTTCTTCTTTCTTGATAATTATTAGGCTATGCATGATTCTTATTTGGACCTGAATTTAAACATTAATGCTTAGGATATAGGAAACTTGATTCAAGTAAATGTATATGACGGTGATAGTGATGAAAGTGACACCTGCCGAAATAAAACAGATACTCTTGTTATTACCTATATAAACCGTAAATTACTTTAGAAATACTAAAACACTTAAAAATAGATGACCCTCTACTTTGTTTAACTACATGTTTGTATTAAAATTAGCGTATTATATATCTATGATCAATAGGTAGATTACAGATTGAATGAAATCACCTTCCCCAGCATTACACTGCAGAATCAAACACGTGTATTTACCTTTACATAATCCATAAACGGGTTCCTGATATATCCAGCTTTAAAGTTTCCATTTCCATTTTTTAAATCATATAATACATGTAGCTGTTTATTCTGGATATAAAACGTCTGTATTTACATATCATTTCTGCTTTACACATAGAACACGACTGCTCTATTTCTAAGAAAATTGACTGGAATAGATCATATTTTAAGGTTGTATATACATCGTTGGTGAAATTTAGCATTCAAACTATAATTTGTATTTTAGCATTACGTGTAATAACGTTACGCATATAAAATGTGAAAGTCATACAACTTACCATTCGAAAATAATAACTCATGTTAAAGTTTTGGAACTGTAAGTCAAATGTCCGGGTCAAGGTCAAGAGGTCAAAAATTATTATACGACGAAAAGGTCTCGTCTTAAGAGATACAGATGTGAAATATAAAAACCCTATATCAAATATATATATACAAATATATATATATACAAATGAAATATTATGTGGAATTGTGAAGGGTTCAAGCCTACCTTCGGAACTCCTAATCATTTATCAGTACAAGTGTCTGTTTGCCCTCTATCACCTGATATCATGTCGATCTGATCGTTTTCTGTATAACTTTGTTTTCTTTTGTTAGGTTTTTTTTATTATTAATATTCTTTTTGTCGTATGTTGGAATGTTAAGCGCTCTTGGATGTCGAGATAAAAAGGAGTTTAGTATTTGTTTTCGGTTTATTTGATTATTTTTATACAAATCCATGGATAACGATACACTAAAACATAATTATAATTTAATCAATACTGTTACAAATAAAAGGCAACACACTGAATCTAGGTGACAGCACTATGTGGTGATGAACTTTAAATACAGGTAAATCTTCCTGGGTAGATGACCTCGGAGTTAGTTCAGTGCAATATCGATTCACCATGTAGATGCACTCATGCTTGTCGACTTCATAAATACCTTTTGCAGATTTTTCTATATTCCAGCGAGAAATGGAGATAATTTTAATGTGATTTAAAAGATGGCAATCTTTCTTTTTTTAACTTCAAGTTAGCGCATGTACTATTCTGAATTTGTGTATACGGAATATTTCAATTAATTTTCATATGATATTTTATTCTGTTCTTAACATTTTGCAATACAGTGACGCATAAAATACATACTTTACGGTGGGATCATTCTAGTATCGTTTACCCGTATTAAGTACAGTAGTTTCGGAGTACGCATTCTTGGAGTTAAGAGGTCGTTCATCACCTCAAAAGCTGAATATTCAATTGGACCAAGTGTGTCAGATAGTGCTGCTCAACATTTCTCAGAACTTATAATCTGTTTATTCTATCGGATGTAACAGTTTCTGTAAACAGTATTTCTTTAGCTATCGTCGCTTGTGTATGCAGATTAACTCTGACCCTGTTTTGGAGCAGGTAGGTTTAAGATCTATCTACAGTTAATTATTACTGAAATGTATTGTAGTAAATAAGAAATAAAGGCTTAATGTTATATGTCGATAAATATTAATATATTAAGATCCTGTTCCATAACAGGTATATACCTGTTTGAATGTCGACTGAAACAAGATGGCGGTGGTAAATTGTTGTTAGTTGTTAGTACCATATAGTCATGTGACACCTGTTACTTTGGTGTTTTACAACGTTGTTGTTGAGTGAAACGTATTCAATGTCATTTTTTTAAATTTGAAAAAGTTTCAGAATGAATAATATACAATAGTCGAAATCTTCTTCTAAAACACTATCTATTTGAAATTTGTACATAACACACATGTGACTTGTGAATCTAAATAGAATAGTGTGTGTGTGTGTGTGTGTGTGTGTGTGTGTGTGTGTGTGTGTGTGTTGTCTATGTGACACATTGAGATATACGTTGACATTTATAAAACTCAGACATCATAGCCCATGTTCTGTGCATACTATCTTATTCTGATTTATTTTTACTTTTTATGTTTTATTTGATGGTTGGTTTTCGGTTACATATCATTTAAGTACTTTAATGATGCAGTATAAAATTATCGATATTGGTGTTTTGAATGTAAAATACCAAAGTAACTGATGACAGTGGCACTAAAACAATGTGCCACGGTGGACATTCATGGACCCCTGAAATTCAGAGATGAGACCAAGTGCCCAGGAGGAGTGAGCGTCTCCTGTTTGGCTAACCAGACCCGAAGTGAACGTCCTTACATAAACATGAAACAAATATTATGCAGCACCGTATATATACATGAGTTTCAACAAATACTTTTAGAAAGTGCCACTGCCACCTAAGGTCAGGAAAAACCAAAAAGACAATGCAAATTCTCAAATCGTGGTTAACAACGATTTTTATTGTGTTTTTAGATTTGATCACCCAATTGAAGAGTGAACTCTAATATGACGGTAGCTTACTCAGACAGATCCCTTTTATTTCAAATCAGTATGTTCTAAGTAGTATTTGTATTAGAGGTCAGTGCGTTTATTTATCATTTTACATTTCCTCTTCTTTTCTTTTTACAGCCTACAGTCTCTATCGAAACGATATGATAATGGATACAAAGCGTCGTCAGTATTTTCTCCTTTTGGCCGGCATAGCTTTTGGGTACTTCGTTATGCCAATTCTAGAACAACCAATGGATTCGCTCCTCATGAGAGGATATCATAAATACTCAGATGCAGAAATAACCATTCCAAAGTCGAGTCACGAAATATACAATTCTGATAACGTTAAAGATTGCGAAATGTGGGCCGTTGTTACAACAATATTCCAACCGTCGGATTCTGTGCGAAAAGTTGCCAGAGACCCAGATTGGTGTATGGTAATAGTAGGCGATGAGAAGACCCCGGCAAGGAAAGATTATATAGCTGGATTAGGTCTTAGTAAAAACACTCTAGTATTTCTTGATACTCACGACCAAAACAAAATGTTCCCTCTCTTGTCGAAGAATATCCCTTGGAGTCATTTTGCTAGAAAAAATATTGGCTATATGTACGCCATAAAACATGGCGCCCGGTACATATGGGATTACGATGATGACAATATTAATATACCTCCTATTAGTGTAGTAAATACAAATATTTATAGAGCACCATGTGAACGATTTAAATTCCATCTTTTTAATCCTTATCACTATTTCAATGTCAACGAAACTCATACATGGCCACGTGGCTTTCCACTAGAGGAAATTCAGAATAAACAGTCTCTGCCAAAACTATGCAAAACAAGTGAGAAGAAGAGTTTTGGAGTAATTCAGTCCTTAGCTAATATTCAACCAGATGTTGATGCTATTTATAGATTCACACGAGACACTCCTTTCAATTTTGGAGCGACTCCTAAAGAGCAACTTCCAGTAATTGTACCTACGGATGCATATACACCATTTAATGGACAAGCAACTCTTTGGACACGGGATGCGTTTTTGTATCTGGCTTTACCGGTAACAGTTAGCGGCCGGGTATCTGATATATGGAGAAGTTATATAGCGGAGTACTTTTTCTACAAAAGGAATCTCCATGTGTTGTTTACTCCTCCCTACGTAGATCAGCATAGGAATGTACACGATTATTTGAAGGATTTTAACGACGAATTAGACTTGTACCAACGAAGTAGGTCTTTGTTAAAGTGGCTTGCACACGTTATGCATAACAAGAATATTGACCTTAAAGGAATATATAGGGAAATGGTGACACAGATGTTTTTAGATTTTAAAGATATCAATTTTATAATATCATGGGTTGCTACCTATGAGCAAGGAAAATAATTTAATCCAATGTGGAATATTTTTAAGGTTATGTATATTACTGACTGCAATCTTATCAAAATCGATCATAAGGACTGTTTGCTTACCAAGTGTTACACTTCCACCCAACATACAGGAAGTATCATACACGGCTACAAAGGTACTAAGCACATAAAAACAATAGTTAAGTAAACAGAAATAAAGATCGACAGCTATGCAATCAACAATGAAAAAGCAATCACTCTCTACTTTTTTGAAGCAGCATATCTTTCCAATAAGGAGTAAGAAATATTAACGATACACGTGACGATGGATATTATTTAGAATGGTAAAATGTCCAAACATCATGAAACCGAAGGGAAACAAGTATTCAGTAAAATAAATAAGAATACAAACCAACGTACATCGTCTTACGAGCCTAGGTGAACCCTACAAGAGAACCAGACCAGGTGCCGGGGTAGAGTAAGCATCTCCCTCTTGCTAGAAACACCCTAAGTACATTATAAGTTGACGAATCAGTTTATAACCAAGGAAAATTGTCAGACTCGATTTTAGATTTACCATTCTGGACACATCTACTAAGATATCAAATTAATAATAAGTTTAGTGCTATGTATTGAAAATATTTGAATTTCGTGCTTTTGTGTACACGGCTGTTGTTTTACCTCTTCCTTGTCTGGGTAGTCTATGCTCTGTATGTGATATTACGGGTACCTAACCGAAAACCATTATACGTTTTCATTGTATTATATACCATAAGACTACATGAAAAGTGTAGTTTCAAAATCCAATATATTTTCGTACCATACACGGAAACTCTACATCTCGGTCTAATGATTTTAAAAAGAGTTAGTCAATAAAAAATGTTTTGTATCGGCTTTGAACGTTAAATATGCATAGCTTTTAAATACCAAGTTTTAGATCATGTATCATCCATACCGTAAAGCTATACGTGAAACAGTCTATTCTTGAGTTCTGTTAATTACACGTACATTCATGTAATTATTTGATCACACTCATTTTAGGGTATGTGTATGGAGGTAACATTCACCGGCTTACCTAATCAATTGACTGTCATTTGAGTCATTTGACTATCTACAATTAACATCTTGCTACGTTTGCACCGTCCCCCGCGTATTTTCTCCGTATTTTGATTTTGCTTTTCTTTGGGTCAATATGATGTGACTACGACATATCTCCGACCTCCTGCCTTGTAAAAGAATATTTAAGGTCTATAACAATGCTGGATCATCTGTTCCTCGTGCACATGTTGTTGGAAAACAAAAACTATTTACATTGTAGTATTGAATGTTTATTGGGGGAGACGACATATATAAACGTTTATATAAATGTCATGAATTAAGGTGCAGAGATCAGCATTCACCTCATTTTAGTATAAATTCCGGCACATTGAATGAAAAAACGGAGAGTTTGACTGTTGAACAGCTAGCTGTGTGTTGTTTGTTAAGCAGTTTTTGTTTACTTCTCGATTATGAACGAGGACAGCTATTACATTGGACAGACTAAATATATATTGATATATCTATATGCATTTTAATATGAATTTTATGCAGTACAGGAAATGCAGTATCTTAATACACACAGCCAGAGATTTATGTTAATACGTTTGAATTTTCGTGACATTTTTAATACTCATTTTATGTCTGATTGTCAGAAGACCTATATATTTGAATCTCAGAAATTGTTGTGTTTCATTGTACATATATATCTTCTTTATGAGAAAAAGTGTGTAAAAACAAGAAATTGTTGACTGAATGAGTTTAACCAAATGAATAAAGTTTAAGATTTGGATAAACATTACTTGGTGCTCTTCTTTCGTATGCTAAACCATACATATCATGTGCATGCATGTCAGAAGCTATTAGATAAGGGATAATTTCATAACCATAGTATATATATGTATATAGCGTAAACATTCACAAATTTCTACTTCTACTACTACTGCAACAACAACAACAACTACTACTACTACTACTTATTATTATTATTATTATTTTATTATTATTATGATAAGGAAACTAATTTACTCATCCCAAAGTATGCTTGTAGTATTATTATTGTAAGGCAAGTGATATTGATATAACTTTTCAGAATTTATATTATGAGTTTGGTAAAATAGAATATATTTATGTATAAAACATTTCTCTGCAATGTGTATATACTAACCTTTAAAATCTTAAAAGTTATATCAATATCATTTCATCACTAGATTAGTTTACTTATGATAATACTAATACTAATGCTAATACTAACAATAATGATAATAATAATATTAATAATAATAATAATTATAATAATAATAATAATAATAAGATGATGATGATGATGATGATGATGATGATGATGATGATGATGATAATGAAGAAGAAGAAGAAGAAGAATACAAGAAATAGTAATAATACAAAAATAAATAATATTGATATGATAGGAACTCATACTAGTAATATATTAATTCATATATCTGTAATATTTTACGGAGTATCGGTGTGGTAGATATTTAACATCAACTGTTGTCTCTCATGGAAATGGGGTAGTTAAGATAACTTACTCTGTTAACAATGAACAATACACAACAATATGACCTTTTGACCTCTATAACTTTGATATTTGTGATAGCAATTTACAAAGTGATGTTTGATGTGAACACGCCATTACAAACTATATAAAATTTTCAATTAAGCGTTAATACTACCATTTGATTTTTCATTCCCACTTCGGACACTTGATTAAAAAACCCTCATGGTCTCTGTGTACCGAGATGGCACAAACGGCATCAACCTTTCAAATTTCTAATAAATAGGTTTTCAAGCTAACATGGAAACTGTAAGCGTGTGAAATGTTAAACTTCGTTAACTGTGGATAAATCATGAAGCAGACCGTAAAGAACCTTGGGGTACTATTCAAATTACTATGATGATCAAACTATAGTGAAAGGTTAACGGAGATCAACACCACTGCACATGTATGATGGTTATATAGTATGTATATACATATACATATAAATATATACATATATATATATATATATATATATATATATATATATATATATATATATATATATATATATATATATATATATATATATATATATATACATAAGCACAAATAGAATCAGTGAAACACCTGGTAGTACTATGGACCTTGGATCTCCGAAGAAATACCTGTAGAAAATAAAGACAAATTAGACAAACATATAAAGCACAAAGACACTACAGCTAACAAGGCATCCTATATTTCACTTATATTCGTTTCCCGTCTGGGACTAGAACCCACGACCTATGGTACCGAATCTCCTAGCTTTCTTATGTATCTGACCATCTAACCGACTGAGCTACCCGATGTTCATATATATATTAGATTGCAATGCTGTTGTACTGACATGGGACGTATAGTTAAAGTCATAATTATAATCATTCGATACGTATGGTTTTTTACACCCCCTCCCTTTTTTCTCCATCGTGGGAAATGCGAAAATTCTCTCTTATAACGACATATACATTCCAAGCGCTTATAGTGGGTTCAGCTTAATGGAAACCTATATATGAAATATAATCTTTGCACAACATGATTTATGATATGTGATAAAAGCAAAATGATGCAATGGTATCTGCATATACATACATGTATATACAGCGATGAAGTTGATGAACTGTCAATTCCCCGGAGCAAAATTGCCACTGGTAAACAGGATGCGTCAGTTCTCTACACCGACGTCTAATTATAAAGGTTTTCGATTAGGTAAAGTATTTATAATGTTTACACCATACTTATGATCAAAGAGATATGTTCAAACAAACTGAAATAAAATACATACATGTAGGCAAATATAGAATTTATCGAAAAGAGAAGGCGAGGTGTAGTTTGGGGTTCAGTCTCCCATGACAGATGTTTTGCATTATTCGGTCTGGAAATGGGAGTTGCAGTCCTAAAATGATGGAAAACGAGCTTGTTATGTAAAATTTCTTGGCAAAGCGAAAGGGGGGGGGGGGTGTTGCAAACCCTGTAAGTCTCAAATCCCCTTAAATCCGCTAATGAAATACGATGCTCTTGGTACCAAATGTAGAGTATATATTGATGTCATAATATTATACTAATCATTGATTGGTTATTGTTTTACGTCACTCCACGATTTCACGTATATGGTGACGGCATCTGTCTGATGCTTTGCATAGAAATTTATACCTTTTTAAGGGACACACCCGAAGCAGTGAGGGGTTTTTTTTACATGCCACGCCTACCGTGCCACGGGATCTCGGGCTTTACTGTCTAATGCGAAAGACAGGAAATAGTTGTGTCTTTAGTGAGAATCGAACCTGGGGCATTTCGGTCACCAGCCGAGCACCTCAAACACCTTCTCTTTGTATATTATCAGAGTTTGTGTTTTTATACCATAAATTCATACGAATGTTCTTAAAATAATTGTATAGGTACGATTAATGTCTTAGAAATTAATTTCAAAAACAATGTGGAAACATGCAATGCAACAGATTATTGTACATATAAATGGGAAAGGTAGTGAGTGAAACCTTAATACACCATTATATATGTTACACTTCACTGCTTATTTCTGTCTGTTTACTTACCTATGTATCCATCATATATTGATTTTGTTTCGTGTATCATTTTCATAGAACACACGTTTTAAAAGGAATACCTATCTCATAAGCGCGGTAATTTCGATTTCTTAAAACTTAATTCCCGAAGGGGTAAGTTCTACAAAGACAAAAAGAGTAGGATAGGGAGTTCTGAGGCTTTTAAGGAACTGTTATTATCACCCCCCCCCCCCCAACAATAAATAACAAAATAAAAAGAGAAGAGAGGAGAAAAGGGAAAGAAAATAAAAACAGAAACAGAAAAAAACCAAACCAACACAAGCAAATAAACAAGCAAAACAAAACAAAAAATATATAAATTAAAACCCATAGAAAAATGAACGCAGATTTCCAGATAGTTATTTTTGTCAACACAATGTTAAACTGACGTCATCCCTCTAAGCATTGAAAAGTATTAAATCAAATATTTCCGTTCTATTAGAAACTATTAATTCAAATATTTCCGTTCTATTAGAAACATGCTGTGCACTTTGTGTATGATATATATACATGTACACGTATGTTCACCTGAATTACGTCTCATGTATCAAACGGAATAAAGAAAATAAAAAAAAAAATAAAAAAATAATAATAATAATAATAATAATAATAATAATAATAATAATAATAATAATAATAAATAATAATAATAATAATTTGAACACAGACACTTAGACACTTGGAGCAATGAAAGTTATCTCAATAGGGAAATATTTCGCAATCGCCTGTTTCGAGTGTGATGCTTGTTCAATTACGAGTCCCTTTGAAGGTGTTTTGTTGACGGGGGTATTGTTGATACTGGTTTCGGGTTTCGGGGGATGAAAAGTGCAACTCACAGTAAGGTAGTAAACGGATATCTGAAAGAAGATAACAAATTTCAAATGAAACAGGGCGAAAAAGAACAGGTTTGACACTATCATAAGACAGGTTCTTAAGCATTTCCACCAATATTTACATTTATACAGATTAGTTCGAGGAGGGTCGTTGGTTGAACTTTATTTCTCCAATACCTTTCAGTTGACGTGGGAATCGGTGATGATTTTCTATATCATAACGACGTGTCCTAATCTGGACTCGAAACCGGGTCGGGTACACTGAGAACAAATGAGCTCTCATCATCTATATCACTTATGCGTTTACACGTATCTGTTTTCAAAACTAAAATTCGGTATGTAAAAGGTGGTTTACAAGTGGCAAATTGAGGTTTCGGGCGATGCAATAACTGATTGATTGCTTAAATATTGATTTACGTCACTCCCCGATTATTTCATGTATATGGTGACAGCGTATGACTGATGCATTGCATAGAAATTTTACCTTTGCAACGGACCCAACCAAAGCAGTGAGGGATCTTTTACATGCACCTAACGTCACACGGGACCTCGGTTTTCACCGTTTCATCCGAAAGACAGAAAACAGGTGCGCCCAGGGCGGGAGTCGAACGCGGGACCTCTCGGTCACGAGCCGAGCACGTTATCCACTAGGCCACATCGGCTTGACAACCCAACAGCAGATTTAAGTAAAGCTTACTTATATTCTTGTATATGCCATAATGTAAAAGAAGATATAATAAATTGAAATTCGTTTGTCCACAAATAATGCTATATGTCTTTCTTGTTTTTTTTTTTCTTTTTGTTTTTACAAATCACTATGTCTTTCTTTTTTTTTTTTTTTAACAAATCACTGTATAAGTCATTTGATTTAACCCACTGTTCAATTAGTATAAAACACTGTACACAAGTCACAGTATATAATACTGTACAAAAGACAATGTATAAGTTATTTGGTATAAAACATTGTACACAAGTCACTGTATAAGTCATTTATAATAAAACATTGTACAAAAGTCACTGTATAAGTCATTTGGTATAAAACACTGTACAAAAGTCACTGTATAAGTCATTTGGTATAAAACACTGTACACAAGTCACTGTATAAGTCATTTGGTATAAAACACTGTACACAAGTCACTGTATAAGTCATTTAGTATAAAACACTGTACACAAGTCACTGTATAAGTTATTTAGTATAAAACACTATACACAAGTCACTGTATAAGTCATTTGGTATAAAACACTGTACACAAGTCACTGTATAAGTCATTTAGTATAAAACACTATACAAAAGTCACTGTATAAGTCATTTGGTATAAAACACTGTACACAAGTCACTGTATAAGTCATTTAGTATAAAACACTGTACACAAGTCACTGTATAAGTTATTTAGTATAAAACACTATACACAAGTCACTGTATAAGTCATTTGGTATAAAACACTGTACACAAGTCACTGTATAAGTCATTTGGTATAAAACACTGTACACAAGTCACTGTATAAGTCATTTAGTATAAAACACTGTACACAAGTCACAGTATAAGTCATTTAGTATAAAACAATGTACATAAGTCACTGTGTAAGTCATTTAGTATAAAACTCTGTACACAAGTCACAGTATAAGTCATTTAGTATAAAACAATGTACACAAGTCATTGTGTAAGTCATTTAGTATAAAACAATGTACACAAGTCACTGTGTAAGTCATTTAGTATAAAACACTGTACACAAGTCACTGTGAAAGTCATTTAGTATAAAATACTGTACACAAGTCACTGTTTAAGTCATTTAGTATAAAACACTGTACACAAGTCACTGTATAAGTCATTTAGTATAAAACACTGTACACAAGTCACTGTATAAGTCATTAGGTATAAAACACTGAACACAAGTCACTGTATAAGTCATTTAGTTTA
Organism: Pteria penguin; assembly: GCA_035048485.1. Lineage (NCBI taxonomy): Eukaryota > Metazoa > Mollusca > Bivalvia > Pterioida > Pteriidae > Pteria > Pteria penguin. The sequence continues at coordinate 42,045,635 of CM068589.1, forward strand.
AAACACTGAACACAAGTCACTATATAAGTCATTTGGTATAAAACACTGTACACAAGTCCCAGTATAAGTCATTTAGTATAAAACACTGTACACAAGTCACTGTGTAAGTCATTTAGTATAAAACACTGTACACAAGTCACTGTATAAGTCATTAGGTAAAAAACACTGTACACAAGTCACTGTATAAGTCACTAGATAAAACACACTGTACATAAGCCACTGTATAAGTCATTTAGTATATAACACTATACACAAGTCACGTTATAAGTCATTTATTATAAAACACTGTAAAGAAGTCACTGTGTAAGTCATTTGGTATTAAACATTGTACACAAGTCGCTTAATATGTATTTTAGTATGAAACATGCCACATTAATAACTGTATAAAACATTATATACTGTAAATCATTCTGTATAAAAATTGTACTAAAGTCAAGTTTTAATTAATAGCATACAATATACATTAGTACTACAGACTGGATAGTTGTATGTTGTGTAATTTATATAGTATAAATTTTAAATATCTTTTACCTTTTGCTGTATAATGCATGTAATATAACATATTGTAAATAAGATCCTCGATCGACCCTTTCACTATTACTAAGGGACTTACACTTTGGTTGGCAAATGAATATTGCTACCGTAAAACTTTTGACTTCATATTTAAAAAGAAATTGTCTCCGACGTCATTCTGGGGGTTTGACTTGCCAACCAAAAATATCAGTCCCGCAGTAATAGTGAAAGGGTCGATGAGCCTCTTTGCAGCTCATACAGTATATAAGATGCTTTATAGCTCATTTTGTATCAGACACACATTTCAATTAACAAGACATGTCCAGTAAATCTTTACGTCAGAATGACCCTTTTAACATTCGTGTCGGTCTTTCGGATGAGACAGTAGAGACCGGAGCCCTGTGCCGAAGTAAGACAGTGGGGACCGGGGTCATGTGTCGGAGTAAGACAGTGGGGACCGGGGTCCTGTGTCATGGTAAAACAGTAAAGACCGGGGCCCTGTTTCGGAGTAAAACAGTGGGGACCGGGGCCCTGTGTCATGGTAAAACAGTAAAGACCGGGGCCCTGTTTCGGAGTAAAACAGTGGAGACCGGGGCCCTGTGTCATGGTAAAACAGTAAAGACCGGGGCCCCGTGTCGGAGTAAGACAGTGGGGACCGGGGCCCTGTGTCATGGTAAAACAGTAAAGACCGGGGCTCTATGTCTGAGTAAGACAGTGGGGACCGGGGCTCTGCGTCATGGTAAAACAGTAAAGACCGGGGCCCTATGTCGGAGTAAGACAGTGGGGACCGGGGCCCTGTGTCATGGTAAAACAGTAAAGACCGGGGCCCTGTTTCGGAGTAAGACTGTGGGGACCGGGGCCCTGTGTCATGGTAAAACAGTAAAGACCGGGGCCCTGTTTCAGAGTAAGACAGTGGGGACCGGGGCCCTGCGTCATGGTAAAACTGTAAGGACCGGGGCCCCGTGTTGGAGTAAGACAGTGGGGACCGGGGGAGTGTGTCATGGTAAAACAGTAAAGACCGGGGCCCTGTGTGGGAGAAGGACAGTTGAGATCGGGGCCCTGTGTCCTAATAAGACAGTAAAGACCGAGGCACTCCGTCGTAGTAAAACAGTAAAGACTGGGGCCCTGTGTCGGAGTAAGACAGTAGAGACTGTGGCACTATGTCGAAGTAAAACAAGCCGGCGTGGCTTAGTGGTATCGCGTCGGACTCCTGATCGGGAGGCCGGGGTTCGATTCCCGCTCTGGTCATGCCGGTGTCATGTCTTTCGGCTTTCGGATGAGACAGTAAAAACCGAGGCCCAGTGTCGTGGTATGCATGGCACGTTAAAGATCCCTCACTGCTTCGGATGGGTCTGTTGCAAAGGTCAAAATTTGTATGCCCCGCATCAGGCAGATGCCGTCACCATATACGTGAAATATTCGTGGTGTGACGTAAAATAAAACATTAAAGAACTGGAACCTATGTCGCAGTAAGGCGGCAAAGACCTGGGCCTCATGTAGCAGTACTGCTGTAAGGACCGGGGCACTGTGTTGCAGTACAGTGAAGTCTGGGATCCTGTGTCGGAACATAAAAATTAAGACCGGGGCCCTATGTCGTAGTAAGATAATACAGTCCGGGGCCTTGTGTCGCAGTAGGTGTGGGCACAAAGAAGGGTACCATGCTTTGGTTCCGTTGCATAAGACAACATTATGAAGCGGTGGACATATCAGGTGCCGCCATCGTGCAGGTATGATAATTTACGATTGGAGACCCCCCCCCCACACACACACACACACAATGATAACAAATATCAATGTAAAATCTGTCTTGATTTGGCTGTCTATTCTGACTTTGACATCAATACTGTATGAAGCCCTGTCCCCAGGAATAGCAATAGCTTTCCTGATATTTAATTATTTGAAGTTTGAAAATCTACTGTGTAAAGAAGTTATAGTCAAGTAATAAAACAAATCCCAACTCCTTCTTGAGTGGAAACTTTATTTTTAACAATGGAATTAAGGCACTATCTTAAATACTATATTGGCATATTAAGGCAAACGATCGAACTTCAGTTTATAAACCATGACCTAAGTCATAGTTATACCAATAATATTAGGTATATTTTTCTTGTATGGCCATTCCATTGGAGTGGCAAACGCTCTAGTTTCCTTTGTATCCACACGCTTCCAGGCTATTTTTTCTTTCCCCCATGACCTGTCTCTGCTGCAGTGATTATGGTATGTCTTGATGTCATAACACGGGTTTATCACAGTGCAACCTGCTTTTCTTAAAAACCACATGATAATATTTTCACCACCCCGAGCATAGTTGAAAAAGTTAAACTGTTTATATACGTTCTCTTTCACTTCTGCAGTCCCTACAAAACAGTCTATACTACCGCCTCTGGATTTGAAACACTTATTTTCTTCGGCGCAGAATCTTCCATGGCGCGATAATGCAAGAATGGTTTTATTATTCAAATTCCCTTTGACAATATCAAGCCCTTCACCTAGTACAATGTCGGCATTTGCCATCATCCATACCTCATTCTTTTGAAGTTTCGGACACATCTGTCTCATTATTGTCTCAAATATATGTGAAAAATTTGGCTGGTGACCGAATGGAATGAATCTGACTTTCTGGAAAGGGTCTTTCAATTTCTCTTTATATGTCCGACGTTCATCCCCTGATTCTTCGAGCATGTAAATATTTTTGACATGCTTGTGGTCTATGTTATATTGTAGGGACTCGATGATCTCCCGGTGACGCGCTGAACCATAGGGACCAGATGTGATCAGTTGTTGATACAAATGGATGAAACCAGTATTTTTGGACTGTGCTTTGTGAAGAGCAGTCCTACAAAACGGAAATATTAACATTATTTCTTTTTTGGTTAAGTTTTTTTTTTTTTTTTTTTTGCTTGTTTCTATGTTTGGTTTTTTTTCTTTTTTTGTTCATATTTAATTATTAGTATTTTTTTTAGTGGGAAGGGGGTGTTTGTACTTACTACTGGTGGATTTTTTTTTTCGTTTTATTTCTGTGTTTATTATTATTATTATTATTATTAGTAGTAGTAGTAGTAGTAGTAGTAGTGGTAGTAGTAGTAGTAGTGTTTAAAATTGTTAAAACAGTAAATAAATGTTTATTGTGATTTTATTTCTCAACGTATCTGATATGCTAGAGCTTCTTCAGACTATGGGTTGTTTTTCAACCGTTTGTTCCTTTATAATACAATATCAGCAAAAAGTGAATCTAATGGAAAACATTTCTTACGAAAATTCAAAAACTAACAGTTTAAATGTGAAGATATATTTTTTTTTTTTTCTAAACGCGAGTTGGAATGGCAAATGGACGAACAGAGAAGCAGACTGAAGGAAAGATGCATCAAGCAATATATGCCAATATCCCAAACACTGAGGACATTTAGATTTTAGTGTATGTCTTATTTACATAGGTATATTGAATACACACACACCCTCACACACACAAAAAAAAATCGCTTACCAAAGTGTGGTGTCTTCTGTAGTAGCTCCTGCAGCGCTAGCACTGAAACAGAGATCTCAATTGCATTTTAAAAGCATTTGTAGGATTTTATCGAAGAAAAACGTATCCCTTACCAACATTCAATAAGAGACTACACCAGTAGAGGACTTGGAAGATGCAAACCTTGACACCATTGGAATATATTCTTGACTTACCATAATAAAGTCACGCACCATTTTTCATTGAAATATCTAACTGGGTTAAAAAAAAAATAAATAAAAAGAAAACGAAAACCCAACCAACCAACCAAAGAAACAAAGAGACAAGAGAATATTTCAAAGCTTATGTCCCAATCAAGATATGTCTATGTCTTCTACAGCCAGGTGTACCTAATACTTAGTCCTCGGTGTTGCCCTTAATCTCAAAATCAATATGAATTTTGTTATATATATATATATATATATATATATATATATATAATATATATATATATATATATATATATATATATATATATATATATATATATTGTATTTATCATGAAATCATAGTCTTTAAGGTTTTTTAGGTATAAGTTCAGTATTTCAGTATTGACCTTAACCTTTGACTTTTGGACTTCATATTAATATTTATCTGTCTATAGTATTTTTAAATATGGTTTGCCTTTATTGTATGGTACTTCATTTATAATCCACATACTATTATTATACTGCATATAGTCCAGATTCTGTGACCTTGACATATAGACCAGCATATGTGCAGGCGGTGAAGAAAATAATTCCCTTTCAATAGTCGTTTTATGAATTTTGAAATCTGATAAACTGCATTCAGAGTTCCTGAAACCTACTTTCTTAATTTGTATAGCCTCAGTTTTCGAATTCACATTTGTACACGTATACAATACAAAGCGAATATACTCATTATATTCTATTACATAACCTTAGAAATAACTACCCACAAATTACAAACGCTGTCTTACCTCGATGTCTTCTGTTTCTTTGTACGGAAAAGCTCATCGAAAACACGTGGTCATTGTTATTTTCATGTCAATTCTGTGTTTACATTTTACTTTCATTTATGAAGAAGAAAACTAAAAATAACAATAACTACATGTACGTAATTTTCGTCAGCTCCGCCTCTTTTTGTGAAGTTTCTTTTAACGAGATATCGCGAGACCGAATGGCTGACACAGAAACCGGCAAATTTGACACAGGTTGAAAAAAATGTGTGGAGCCTTCAGACGACAGATCGGGGGTAAGTTATTATTGCCGATCGTTTGCTTTATGTTTATATATGTTAGATATTTGCTCCATTTGATATCGAAATGCGTAGAATGGTGCCGCCATTCCGTTTATCAAAAATGCAAGTTTACGCAACGTAAGGAATTGTGGCTACTTGCGGCTAAGAACAGGATAATCTATAACCCCACCCCACCCCACCCCCCCCCCCACCCCCTTTCCCTTATAAATAGAGAAATAGAACCAACATTGAACTAAAATTGAAAGTTCGAAAAAATATAAATACAGATACCATCAAGGAATAAGACATATACTAGCATATCAACTGTAAATGAAGGAAAGTTACAGATGGTCCAGATGCAGGGGTACTAATGTTCTACTTTTTGGAAAGATTGGGTTGTATTTTATACTTACACTCTAGGACTTCTGGTTTGTAAGCTACAAAATCTTAATTCGGGTATAACCCAATCTCTGATTGTTTAACAATGGTTTCTGATTTGGTTGCTTGCCGTCGAAGAGGTGGTATAGAGTATATACGAATAATTAGACTGCTATTACAGAAGAAAGATCTCTATGGAAAAAAAATCTCAAATACAATGACCATCAGATTTTGAGTATTTTTCAGGTATACAATTGAAAGGGAAAGACATCTGACTTAGCTGTAGGGCAGACGTCACTAAGGAGATGCACAATAAAATATGGTAACTAGTAATGCAATACATGCAATGACATTACAAAAATATTGATTGTACCACAGATGCGATACCGACTTAGGACGGTCAACTGAGTGAAAAAAGATACAAAATTGGTGTGGTTAACCGGTTTACAGGCCCGCTTTCACATTCATCGCAAACGAGGTACAACGTATAGAACACAACACTAGACAAATAACTACAGACAATTAACCTTGGCTGACTTGAAATAAGAGAAATATAAAAAGAAAGGCAAAATAAATTCATGATGTTTTTTTAAACTACATTACTTTTGAATAAATTATAAACATAATTATCTTTTACTTCTTATCATCTTTGAAATATACATCTGTTAATATGTAAATTTGACTTACTTCAAAGTTGTCAATTTCTTTGGACGAGAAACTTCGCTACTGGTCATTCTGCAAGAAAAAAATATTTCTTTAAGAATTTCAAATTTGAGCTCTAAAAATAGATATCTTTAAGAAAAGAAGGAAAGGCATGAATTGAAAAAAATATGAATATCTTGCACTAAATCAGTATATTTATGTATTTTCTTATATTTATCTGACTTAATTGTTGACAGAAAACGTTGAATAATTACATATAAGACATCACAAAATGTTTGTGAGGAATGATTGATTGATTTATTGATTGACTGAATATTGTCTTACGTCACTCCACAACTATTTCAGGTATATGGTGACGGCATCTGCCTGATGCATTGCATAGAAATTTAGACCTTTGCAGAGACCCACCCGAAGCAGTGAGGGATCTTTTACGTGCCACGCCAACAGTGACACGGGACTTCGGTTTTTACTCTCATCCGAAAGACAAAATACCGGTGCGCCCAGGGCGGGAGTCGAACCTGGGACCTCTCGGTCATGAGCCGAGCACCTAAAACACTAGGCAACACCGGCTTCTCTCTCTCTCTCTCTCTCCCTCTCTCTCTCTCTCTCTCAGATAATTTGATTTATGTTACATTTGTAGTTGGTCTATATCAATGTCAGCAGAATTCCAGAAGTTATGCCACGCCCTACTTCTCGGAGAGCATAATACCTATGACCAGTCATGTACACAGCTATATATATATATATATATATATATATATATATATATATATATATACATGTATTGCTTTTTTTTTTTTCGTTTCATTTCACTGACTTTGAAATAACTGCCTACTAATAAAATATGTGGACTAACGTCCATCGTACTTTGTGTGGACGAACGCCATCACCAGAACTTACTGTGTAATGGTATACACAAATAATGGTAAATAAATTTAACAAAGAGCGTAGGATAACATCGTAAGAAGATTGATTGATTTTTGTTTAAAGTCACACCACGAATATTTCACGTATATGGTGACGGCATCTGCCTGACGCGGGGCATACAAATTTTGACCTTTGCAACGGACCCACCCGAAACAGTGAGGGATCTTTAACGTGCCATGCATACCACGACACGGGGCCTCGGTTTTTACTGTCTCATCCGAAAGACAGGACACCGGCATGACCAGAGCGGGAATCAAACCCCGGCCTCCCGATTAGAAGTCCAGCGCGATACCACTAGGCCACGCCAGCTTCATCGTAAGAAGAAAAACTTTTAACCAAATAAACACAGGAAAACAAGACACCTACTCGCGCCTATACCGCTCTTCTGTGCATCGTGTTTACATGATCAAACAGAACGTATCATCTTGTATAGCAAAAAGGTCAATTTAGAGTCTAACCAAAAACAACGCCACATCCTTCAATACATATTGGTATATTTCGTATTTCTTTCAATGCTGAGTAGAAAGTTTCACATCCAAACAACATCAGAACAAGGGATATAATAATGATGCTGTTAAGAAAGTGTCACATCCACACAACATCAGGACACGGATATGTTAACACTGTATAGAGAGTGTCACATCCACACAACATCACGACACGTATATGTTAACACTGTACAGAAAGTGTCACATCCACACAACATCAGGACACGGATATGTTAACACAGTATAGAAAGTGTCACATCCACACAACATCAGAACGCGCATATGTTAACACAGTATAGAAAGTGTCACATCCACACAACATCAGGACACGGATATGTTAACACAGTATAGAAAGTGTCACATCCACACAACATCAGAACACGGATATGTTAACACTGTATAGAAAGTGTCACATCCACACAACATCAGAACACGGATATGTTTACACTGTATAGAAAGTGTCACATCCACACAACATCAGAACACGCATATAATAACATTGTACAGAAAGTGTCACATCCACACAACATCAGAACACGGATATGTTAACACAGTATGGAAAGTGTCACATCAACAAAACATCAGGACACGGATATGTTAAAACTGTATAGAAAGTGTCACATCCACACAACATCAGAACACGCATATGTTAACATTGTACAGAATGTGTCACATCCACACAACATCAGAACACGGATATATTAACACTGTTCAGAAAGTGTCACATCCACACAACATCAGAACACGGATAAGATAACACTGTATAGAAAGTGTCACATCCACACAACATCAGGACACGGATATGTTAACACTGTATAGAAAATGTCACATCCACACAACATCAGAACATGGATATGTTAACACTGTATAGAAAGTGTCACATCCACACAACATCAGAACACGGATATGATAACACTGTATAGAAAGTGACACATCCACACAGAATTAGGACACGGCTATGCTAACACTGTATAGAAAGTGTCACATCCACACAACATCAGGACACGGATATGTTAACACTGTATAGAAAGTGCCACATCCACACAACATCAGGACACTGATGTGCTAACACTGTACAAAAAGTGTCACATCCACACAACATCTGGAAAAGGGGTACAATAATGCTGAAAAGAAACTGTCACATACACAAAATATCAAAACAGGGATACAGTGAAAGTATCACAGCCATACAAGTGTAGGGCATGTGTATAATGACACGAACGTCGAAGGTGCCGGCAGGAAAATGATAACCATAATAATGACAAGTATAATAACAAGATGTTAGTTGGTTGGTTGATTGGTTATATCGCCACACGGAAGCAAGAGGTTAACAACCTCTTAAACATAGTGGCACAACCCAGGAATCGAATCCTGATCGTCGGCGCTGCAAGCCAAGCGCTTAACTACTACATCACGCCTGCAATAAACAGAATAATAATAATCATCACAATAATAATAATAATAATAATAATAATAATGAAAATAATAATAATAATAATAATAATAATATGCAATATTATGGAACGCCGTTACTGTCTTATGTGACATAGTTTGATTATAGCATGACCCTACATCATTATATTATGAAGATTTATCATTTTATCGTGACGATTTACCCTTATATCATGACGATTTTTCATTATATCGTGTCGATCTATCATTATATCATGATGATTTATCATTATATTGTGACGATTTATTATTACATTATGACGATTCGTCATTATATCGTGACGATTTATCATTATGTTATGACGATCTACCATTATATCATGATGATATTTCTTTATACCATGACGAGTTTTCATTATATCATGATGATTTTCCATTATATTATTACGAGTTATCATTATATTATTATGATTCGTCATTATATTATGATGATTCATCATTATATCATGACAATTTATCATTATATCATGACGAGTTATCGTTATATCATAACGAGTTATCATTATATTATGACGAGTTATCATTATATCATGATGGTTTTTTCATTATACTCATACTTTTGGGTGTCCGGATCTGGTTTCGAATGTTATGTTTAGTGAACAGAAATGGCGGCTTCTTCAGAACTCAGCGCTGCAGCCAGTCGCAGCTTGGAAGGGATTTTACTCGATTTGAACATGCAAAATGTTGTTAACAATTTTAAGACAGAGAGAATAGACTTAGAAAACTTTCTTAGTCTATCAGAACAACAACTGATTCGTTTAGGAATCAATACAATAGGTGACAAATCAAGCCAAAATTTACATAAGACCGATCCAGAATGATGTAGATACAACTCCAATTGCATTGAAATGTCAAAGACTGGAGGACCACAGTCTGCCTGTACTCTCCTTGGTCTGACAGTTCCATACTTGACACATTCTTGCCTCAGTCTCATCATGTCCGCTGTATTGGAGATCCCTAAAGATTGCATTTCCTGTGCAGACAGCTTGCAAACTATATCTATAGAAATATTTTCGGTCCGGAACCTTTCACAAAGCATTGCTAGGTTTAAATTTTCCACAACATTCTCTATAGAACGTGTTGATTCTGATGCCATCTTAATGTTATTATTTTTTCAGAAAGTAAGAATGATGCCACTACATAAACTTATGAAAATGCAGATTTAATGAAAGATCGCCATGATATATATAATATATATATATAATGATTAATCATAAAGATATAATTATGGATCGTCATGATAAAGCGATGACTCGTCATGATATAACGGTAAATCGTCATAATATAATGATAGATCATCACAATATAATGATAACTCGTCATGATATAATGATATCTCGTCATGATATAATGATAACTCGTCATGATATAATGATAACTCGTCATGATATAATGATAACTCGTCATGATATAACAATAACTCGTCATGATATAATGATAACTCGTCATGATATCATGATAAAATGTCATGATATAATGATGAATCATCATAATATAATGATGAATCATAATAACATAATGATAACTCGTCATGATATAATGGAGAATCATCATAATATAATGATAACTCGTCATGATATAATGATAGATTATCATGATATGATAATAAATCATCATGATATAATGGAGAATCATCATAATATACTGATATATCGCCATGATATAAAGATACATCACAATAATACGATAGATTGCCATGATATAATGGTAAATCGTCGTAATATAATGATAAATCATCATGATATAATGGTTAATCGTCGTAAAATAATGATATATCGTCATGATATAATGGTAGATCGTCATAACATAATGATAAATCGCCACGATATAATGACGAATCGTCATAATGTTATGATAAATCGTCACAATATAATGATGAATCATCATGATATAATGTTAGATCGCCACGATATAATGAAAAATCGTCATGACATAAAGGTAAATCGTCACAATAAAATGATAAATCGTCATAACATAATGATGAAGGGTCATGCTATAATCAAACTATCTCACATAAGACAGTAACGGCGTTCCATACAATATCATTGTCATCATCATTATTATCATTATCATCATCACCATCATCACTATCATCATTATCATTATCATCAAAAAATCATCATCATCATCATCATCATCATCTTCTTCTTCTTCTTCTTCTTCTTCTTCTTTATCATCATCATAATTTTCATCGTCATCTTCTTCATCATCATTATCATCATCTTCTTCATGATAATCATCATCATCATCATCATTATCTTTATCATCATCATCATCATCAATTATCATCATCAATTTTATCATCATTATCTATAAATTTATTTATTCATTCATTCATTTACTCATTTATTTATATTCTTACCTTAGTGCAAAATTGCTGACATTGTTATTGATGTAGTACCTGCATTGGAAAGGAGAATTTATATCAGGTAAATAATGGTAATCATTAAGTCGTAGATATCGAGGTATGGTTTATATTGTAGCTTTACAGATTTAGCGCAATACAGAAAATGTAAGACAATGCATACTATGACTTTATCAAAGTGCAGAAATTACTTTCTTATTCTCTTATATATGGAAGTCACTTCACAACAATTATCAAAATTTGCCGCTGTTGTGTATGACTGTTACCCCCATAAATCATCTCTTCCCTATAGTTACAACCTTGCCCATTATATACCTCTTCATAATACTAGTCAACAAACCCTTAACTGCCATTTTACCCATAATACATCCCTCCCGGAAAACTACCCTCTTACCTACATTGAACTTCTTCCCGATAACTGCCACGTTACCCACAATACATCCCTTCCGGAAAACTACCCTCTTACCAACATTGAACTTCTTCCCGATAACTGCCACGTTACCCACAATACATCCCTTCCGGAAAACTACCTTCTTACCTACATTGCACTTCTTCCCGATAACTGCCACTTTACCCACAATACATCCCTTTCGGAAAACTACCCTCTTACCTACATTGCACTTCTTCCCGATAACTGTCACTTTACCCACAATACATCCCTTCCGGAAAACTACCGTCTTACCCACATAGCACTTCTTCCTGATAACTGTCACTTTACCCACAATACATCCCTTCCGGAAAACTACCCACTTACCTTCATTGCACTTCTTCCCGATAACTGTCACTTTACCCACAAAACATCCCTTCCGGAAAACTACCCACTTATCTACATTGCACTTCTTCCCGATAACTGTCACTTTACCCACAAAACATCCCTTCCGGAAAACTACCATCTTACCCACATTGCACTTCTTCCCGATAACTGCCACTTTACCCATAATACATGCCATCATACCCATAATACACCTCTTTCCGATAACTGCGTCTTACCCGTAATGCACATCTTCGTGCAAAGACAATGTTAGGACTTTTGACTCCAAATCCTGTGTTTCGTTCTGAAATGATAAGCACTATCATAACTGATGACTAATTTGATAGATTTTACAAATTATTTAATACCTACAAAGCAACGACTAATGAAGTCCAAACCAGGATAACGGCGGATAAAATGCTGTGCCTCATGTCTTTTAATTTGGATGATCCGGAAATTACAGCGAGTTCAACGCTATGGTTCGTTATTTAAGACTATGGATGGAGAAAACTGGCATCTCCAGATAAATAAAGATCTACAATGGTTCTCTCGATCCGGCGGCTCAAGAATGCACTGCAAAGAGAAGAATACAAAGTATACACTAAACAACACGTATAATCAGAGGGGAAAAGGAGTGTCATGTTACTTTCATTCTGTCCTTAAACAATGAAATAGCTCTCTCTCTCTCTCTCTCTCTCTCTCTCTCTCTCTCTCTCTCTCTCTCTGTTAATTTGATTTATATTAGTTGGTTTATGTCAATGTCAGCAGAATTCCAGAGATTAAGCCACGCCCTACTTCTCGGACAGCATAATACCTAGGAGTCAGGGCCAATTTGCAACTTCTAAAGTGCACAGTGTGAAAGTAGTTGATTATTACCAACCTTTCACCAAAAGCAAACATAGAGTAATCAAGGATTACAAAGCTCACCTCATAGCATATTTGCCAATAAAACATGATATGATCCCTATAGCAGAACCAAGAACTTTGGTAGCTGTCCAAATAAAAAAAAATATATATATAACTTTTTCACATGTTGCTTTCTTTTCAACAAGTGCACTGGAGCGTAAAATATAGGTCATTACCTAGATCTGAAACTTAAGTCAATCTCTACATACAAAAATACAGCATTTGTGCAAGTTTGAACTCCCTAGATGTTCAAATGAAAAAAATAACTTTTTAACATTTTCCTCAAATTTTTCTTACAGGTGCACTGGAGCGGATGATATAGGTCATGACCTAAACCATGAAACCAGCATCCATCTTTGCATTCATAGATACATTATTTGTGCAAGTTTGGACTTCCTAGCTGTCCAAATGAAAAAAATAAAACTTTTTAACATTTTGCTTAGTTTTTCTTAAACTGTTTCTCGCTCAGAAGCCAAATACCTCACACCGCCCTCACGTAAAGTTATTTTAAAAGATATGGTAATTAATGGGCAAAATAGGTGAGGGACATCGCAGCCTTAAAGTAAAGTCACGGGGTATTGCTTATAAACCAGGGCATCTGTTGGATCGACTACAAATTCGTACTTCACGTAATTTTTGATGAATTTACATCGTGATTTATCGCTCATGGTAAGTTGCGCTTACTAGTTCAACCATTGTTACGGGTTCACGTAAGATTGTTAATGAAACCGGCTATAGGGGCGGATTGATGGTTTGCAGTTTAGGGACCAAAATAAAAAGAGGGGTCTAAGGGCTCCAAAGCTGATAGGATGAACGATGTTTGGGGGGGGGGGGGGGGGGTGTTTACATCCCATTACTTCTTCAATTTGATGTATAGCGAGTAATTTCATTACGAAGCAACTGGATATTCAAAATATACCATTAACATAAGTACAATCTGTTCTGGAATGAGTGCCTTCTCCCCTCCCCCTTTCTGAATCCTCTACTGGTGTCGTTAAATGTTTCATTTAGAACTAAATAATTTCAAAAACACATTTAAGGCTTTTATAGTAAGTTATGATAATTTGTTTGAACAAAATGTAATAAATGTACATATAAAAAGATATACAACTATTGTAAAAAGGATGATTCACTCGATAAAGACCGAGTGGCCGAAGATCTTGGTCGTTTTATTCATAGATGAAATTGCTTACGGTTATAAATGTAAACCGTATCCTGTCTTCCCACAGTAAAACGGTATGTGCTTATTTATTAAAAGATTCCTCCATTCGATAAGCCGTCACCATATACGTGAAATATTGGTGGTGTGACGTTAAACAAAAATCAATCAATCAATCAATCCCTTCGATAAACAGAGATGTCAAATAGTCATTTTCTTTTCAACTTGAATCGTTTCATTTAACATTGGCGGATTTAGAGGAGAAGGGGTGTTGCACCCCCCCCCCCTCCTTTGGTTGGAAAATTCGCCCCCCCCCCCGGGGTGCAACCCCCCTTTTCCAGACCGATAGTGCAAAACATTTGTCACGGGAGACTGCAACCCCCTCCCCCCATTCTTTTCAAAAATTTCTAGATCCGCCTATATTTGATGATATAGTTACTCATATTGCTCTTACGGCACACAGTAATTATCGAAGGAAGAGGTTCAGTTCTTTGGTGGTAAGCCGTGTTACGAAAAGATGGCTGCACATTCAAAACTACTCCGATATGAATTTTTTTAAACACTCTCTGACGAAAAACAAGTTGTATAATGCTGTCTTACAATTCGCGTATATGCGTAATAGACAGAAGACATATGACAAAGTTGTACGACACAAATCAACAAGGACATGCAACGGATTTAGAGGGGAAGGCGACGAGGACCCCCCCCCCCCTATTCGCCAGAAATTTACAAGGCATATGTAGATCTTAAAGTTGAAAACATTCACATAATGAGTAAAACTCTAGAGTGTTTTGGCTAATACTTGACTTTCACATGTAAACCCCCCCCCCTTTTTTTCCGGTTATCCTGGATCCGCCACTGGATTATTCAGAACAAACTCGTCCTTTGAATATTGTTTTTTGTTATTTTTAATACACAAAATACTGGCCACATATCCAAGATCGTAAAACTAATTCCAAAGCAAACCTAGTCGACCTCATACAAGCGGACATACTACAAGATACTTGGTAAAATGACAACAAGTACTGTGATGACATGTCTTTATACATATTCCTTAGTACCACAAACACAGTATTATGTTTATGTATCTTACATGTTCATATTACATAACTATCACAAAGATTTATAATAAAAATGAGGACTACTCACCACAGAAAAAACCACGTATCCAAATGGTATAGCTACTAAATCTGACAACACGTCAAAGTTCATCAAAGCATGACCATATGGAGTGTTCGATTGAGTTTCTTGAATCAGTTAGATTTTAGGCCAATCCTTATTAATCTTACTGAATATAAAAGGTCTTTGAAAGACTATCTTGTAAAATGCAAAACAGAAATTGTATTATTCTTTTATTTTGTCCACTTCAGTGGGTGACATCATCATCAATACCGTCACTTTTTCTTCTCGTTATATAAACCTGATGCACTAACAGAGGTATATTGTGAATAAAAAAAACCATCATTGTCAGAGCTGTATTTGTTTATTTAGATATTTTCTTTGTACAAAATTTGTCTTTCGTGGCGAAAAACAGTATAATGCTTCCCCTAATCGAAGAAGAAGAAGAAGAAGAACTGAGATGATGATAATACTGATGATGATAATACTGATGATGATGATGATGATGATATTGATGATGATGATGATTAAAATGAAAAATGTAAGAAATTGCGCAATACCTACACCCTCAAATCGCAAGAGCCTCAGGGAGGCTTCGCCCCCTGGTATCCCCATGGCTTCTCCCTGGACCTGGACGCTAGAACTTATGACCCAGACCCCTCGCCTGATATCACCCCACCCAAAACCTCCAAAACCGGGATCCTCCCCTGAATGCTTCGAATGAATCCCTGCATGGGCCTAAATCTCTGTGTAGTACGTCAGACAAATGCTGTCATCAGGTACATAAAATACTCGTGATGGAAATAAGGAATTAAAGACAATTAGTCACATTGTCAATCTATTTGTCTCTCTATCTGAGCAGTTACACACTCTATGTTTCCCCTTTTGGACTCGAACCCGAACCTCTTGACAAACAACCAACCAATCGATACTTTATAGAATGGGCTACAGCGGATCCAAGATGTGTTCTAAAAATAATACGTGTGATCGGAGAGGGAGCAGGGGGTGATTGATGGCTACACATATAATAGATATTACATCACCTAATCATAAACTTACTGTAACAAATTTTTTCTGAAACATCTGCTATTTAAGTCTGAATGGTGCTGATTAACGGAAAAGAAAGAAAGAAAAACAAAAACATTATGTTTCCCGTACGAAACCGTTTTCGTGACATCTTAAAGAAGAAGAAATACATTATCTCCCTTGAACGAGAAATTATCTCGTTCGATCGAGAAAAAAAAATTCTTCTTTAAAATGGCGCTAAAACGGCTTCGAACTCCTGAGCACGCTGCAATACGGTCAGGTTATATCCTTGTTACACAAACCAATACGCGTTGTACATGCCCATGTGTGTTTTTTTTTTTTTTTTTTTTTAATTTTACAATTCATCCTCCGGCCGTCTGCACAGTTGAAGCCGGTATGGCTCAGTGGATGTGATCGAGAAGTCCCGGGTTCGACTCCCGTCCTGGGCACACCGGTGTGCTACATTTCAAATGAGACAGTATAAACCGAGGTCGCGCGTCATGGTAGGTGTGGCACGGAAAAGATCCCTCACTGCTTCGTGTGGATCCGTTGCAAAGATATAAATTCCGAAATTCAATCAATCAAAAAAATACATACAGCGTGCTGGTTTAGCTCAGTCGGTTTTAGATGGTTTTTCGGCTGGTGACCCTGAGGCCCCGGGTTCGAATAACGCTTATGGCTCGTCGGTATCCCGGCTTTCGGAAGAGACAGTAGAAAGCGAGATCTCACGTCAGGGTAGAAGAGGCACGTAAACTATCCCTGGCTGCTTCGAATGGGCCCGTGACGGAGGCCTAAAGTTCTGTTATGCATCTGGGAGATGACGTCACCATACAGGTGATATTATCCTAGTGTGTTAGTGTAACGAAATACATAAAACTTGCCCCCCCCCCCCCCCCAAAGGAAAGAAAAGAAAAAAGAAAAAAACAAAACAAAACCAAAAACAAAACAAAACAAAACACCCCCCCACCAAATAAAAAGTATGATAATGAACGTGGTGTACATACTGTGATGGGTTGAATTAAGAAATGAATCCTATATTTTTTTGGTTGATTGAGGTATCAACCTAAAATTTGGACGGAAAACTGCATCAGTGCGCGAAGCGCATTGATGCAAAAGTTTTCCGTCCAAATTTTAGGTTGATACCTCAATCAACCAAAAAAATATAGGGATTCATTTCTTATCATTTTATTTAGCTTTTATATGAAAACAAAAATTAAATAAGTGTCCAAGAAACATAATTTATTATGGCACTACATTACTTTTTTTTTATCTCTGATACATGTGACGTGATCGCACAGTAATACAATAACAGGGTAAACAACATTTTGAAGTCGATAATGGCGGCTAACACGAAATTCGAAAATTTGATCCTAGTGTCTATTGAAAAGATTAGAAGTGAAAAAGAATGAACAATTATTAAAAACACAACTTAATGAAACATGCATATGAGGATGATAATCTGCTACCTAAGGTATTTATATTTTAAATGGTATCAGTATCATTAGAAATGCAATGTATATTGACTGGTGCACGTGCGTGTCACAAGCCTGACAAGGTGGAAAGTGTAGGCTCAAGGACTTGGATCGGAGGCAGCACCTGCTCTGGTGCCCGTTCTGTATGCCCAGTCGGGTATTATACCGTAGAAATTTTAGTTATCAACGTCCACTGTCAAACGATCGGCTAGTAGCAGACGAGTACTGTTTTTATTTTGTACTTGACTGCATGTATTTCTAAACAGCACTGTATTGTAGCTTAATTGATAGACCTGGTCTAGTTATATTTTACATTTTTACTGAATAAGAGTAAGAAATTATATTTTATATTTAATAGTTTCTGAAGTGAAGTGCGATTTCTTTTGTACTTTGCATTCATAATATATAACGAAACAATTTTATGCAATCGATTAACAACACGGGAATCACGGTTCTATAAATAGATCGGGGTTTCGCATTCCAGAGGAAAGTAGCGCCGGCAATTGTGACATATCTGCACTCAAAATTTTGTTCATGCAGAAATCAACTAAATTTTTTAACCAATCAGATTCGCCGCAAAACCATAAACACAAAGAAAATTAAATGATGATCACATCACCAACGGGTACATACATGTATATGATTGACACAGCTTAAAATCACGCGATGGAAGGCACTTAAATTTCGGATACAAGCAATTTCTGTGTCCTAAAACATTAGACGCTTGTTAATCCATGTCTTAAATGCTTCGAGTGAATCGGCGTCCACTACAAAGTGGTTCGAAGTTGCAAAGGATGATGATGGTGGGAAAAAATGGCGTCATGAAAGGTACTTGGAACACCTCAATATCTGTGGAGGAGTTGTACGAACATCATCGAGGTACTCTCTGGGCATTTACATTTACAACAGTGTGGACATTTACAATCACAGCAGTGTGGGCATTTACAATCACAGCAGTGTGGGCATTTACAATCACAACAGTGCAAACATTTGCAATCACTACAGTGTGGGCATTTACAACAACAGCAGTGTGGGCATTTACAATTACAGCAGTGGGGGCATTTATAACTACAACAGTGTGGGCATTTACAACAACAGTAAGCCGGTGTATTCTGGTGGATAAGGTGCTCGGCTCGTGATCGAGAGGTCCCGGGTTCGACTCCCTCCCTGGGCACACCAGTGTTCTGTCCTTTGGATGAGACAGTAAAAACCGAGGTCCCGTGTCACGGTAGGCGTGGCACATAAAACTCCCTCACTGCTTCGGGTCGAAATTTGTATGCAATGCATCAGGCAGACAAGGAGTTGTACAAACATCATCAAGGTACTCTCTGTGCATTTACATTTACAACAGTGTGGACATTTTCAACCACACCAGTGTGGGCATTTACAACCACAACAATGTGGGCATAATGTTTGCCTTAGCACTGTAAACACCAGTTTCAATTAAAGCCTCTACCTTCATTGTTTCCCGTTCACCTTACCGCATCATCAAGGTGACAGTACACAAGTCACTGTGTAAGTCATATAGTATACAACACTGTACACAAGTCACTGTATAAGTCATTTGGTACAAAACACTGTACACAAGTCACTGTGTAAGTCATTTGGTATAAAACACTGTACACAAGTCACTGTATAAGTCATTTGGTATAAAACACTGTACACAAGTCACTGTATAAGTCATTTGGTATAAAACACTGTACACAAGTCACTGTGTAAGTCATTTGGTATAAAACACTGTACACAAGTCACTGTATAAGTCATTTGGTATAAAACACTGTACACAAGTCACTGTGTAAGTCATATAGTATACAACACTGTACACAAGTCACTGTATAAGTCATTTGGTATAAAACACTGTACACAAGTCACTGTGTAAGTCATTTGGTATAAAACACTGTACACAAGTCACTGTATAAGTCATTTGGTATAAAACACTGTACACAAGTCACTGTATAAGTCATTTGGTATAAAACACTGTACACAAGTCACTGTGTAAGTCATTTGGTATAAAACACTGTACACAAGTCACTGTATAAGTCATTTGGTATAAAACACTGTACACAAGTCACTGTGTAAGTCATTTGGTATAAAACACTGTACACAAGTCACTGTGTAAGTCATTTGGTATAAAACACTGTACACAAGTCACTGTATAAGTCATTTGGTATAAAACACTGTACACAAGTCACTGTATAAGTCATTTAGTATACAACACTGTACACAAGTCACAGTATAAGTCATTTAGTATACAACACTGTACACAAGTCACTGTATAAGTCATTTAGTACAAAACACTGTACACAAGTCACAGTATAAGTCATTTAGTATACAACACTGTACACAAGTCACTGTATAAGTCATTTAGTATACAACACTGTACACAAGTCACAGTATAAGTCATTTAGTATACAACACTGTACACAAGTCACTGTATAAGTCATTTAGTACAAAACACTGTACACAAGTCACAGTATAAGTCATTTAGTATACAACACTGTACACAAGTCACAGTATAAGTCATTTAGTATACAACACTGTACACAAGTCACAGTATAAGTCATTTAGTACAAAACACTGTACACAAGTCACAGTATAAGTCATTTAGTATACAACACTGTACACAAGTCACTGTATAAGTCATTTAGTACAAATCACTGTTCAGAAGTCGCTGTAAAAGTCATTGTGTATAAAACACTGTACACAAGTCACTGCATAAGTCATTTCGTATAAAACACTGTGTACAAATCACTGTATAAGTCCTTTAGGATAAAACACTGTACACAAGTCACTGTATAAGTCATTTAGTATAAAACACTGAACACAAGTCACTGTATAAGTCATTCAGACAAATTTGAATTTACAAGACATTTCCAGTCTGAATGCCTTTGTCATGAACACCATTTCGACCTTTATATCGGACCTTAGAATGAGAAAGTAAAGACCGGGTCCCTGTGTCGCAGTAAAACAGTGGAAACCGGGCCCTGTGTTGTACCAAGACAGTAAAGACCGGGGCCCTGTGTCGCAGTAAAACAGTAAAGACTGGGGCCCTGTGTCGCAGTAAGGCAGTAAAGACTGGGGCCCTGTGTCTGGGTAAGACAGTGGAGACCGGGGCCCTGTGTCGTAGTTAAGCAACATGGAATGGGCCCTATGCCGCAGTAATAGAATGGAGACTGGAGCCCTGTCTCGTAGTAAGACGGTAAAGACTGGGGCCCTGTATCGCAGTAAGACAGTAAAGACCGGGACCCTGTGTCGCAGTCAGACAGTAGAGACCGGGCACTGTGTCGTAGTAAGACAGCAAAGACTGGGGCCCTGTGTCGGAGTAAGCCAGTGGAGACCGGGCCCTGTGTAGAAGTCAAACAATAAAGATCGGGACCCTCTGTCGCAATAAAACAGTAAGTCGCAGTTAGATAGTACAGAGCAGGGCCCTATGTCACGGCAAAAACCTGGGCTCTATGTCACAGTAAGACGGTAAAGACAGGGGCCCTGTGTCGCAGTAGGTGTAGGCAGGAACAACAGCAATCCATGCTTTGGTTTTCCGCTGCATAAGACAACACTATAAAGCTGTGCACCTATCAGTTGCCGCCATCGTGCAGGTATAATAATCTGGAAGTGGAGAAAAAAAAAACCCACACACACAATAATAACAAATATCAATGTGAAATCTGTCTTAATTTGGCTGTCTATTCTGACTTTGATATCAATACTGAAGGAAATCCTTACGTCAGGAATAGCAATAGCTTTCCAAATATTTACAAAAAATGTACGTGTCAATTATTTGAAGATTGTAAACAATATATAGTCAAGTAAAAAACGTCAAGTACTAGAAAAACTCTTGATTGTGTGGAAACTTTATTTTTAGTAATAGAATTACAGCATTATCGTATATAATAAATCGGCACATTAAGGCAAACATTCGAAAATTATTTTATAAACCATGAACTAAGTCAATGATATACCAATAATATTAGGTATATTTTTCTTGTATGGCCATTTTATAGGAGTAGCAAACGCTCTAGTTTCCTTTGTATCCACACGCTTCCAGGCTATTTTTTCTTTCCCCCACGACCTGTCTCCGCTGCAGTGATTATGGTATGTCTTGATGTCATAGCATGGGTTTATCACAGTGAAACCTGCTTTTCTTAAAACCCACATGATAATATTTTCCCCACCTCGAGCATAGTGGAAAAAATTAAACTCTTTATATACGCTCTCATTTATTTCTGCAATTCCCACAAAACAGTCTGTACTACCGCCTCCGGATTTGAAACACATGTTTTCGTCTTTGCAAAATCTCACGTGACGTGATAATGCGAGAATGACTTTTTCGTCCAAATTTCCTCTGACCATATCTAACCCTTCTCCTAGCACAATGTCGGCATTTGCCAGCATCCATACCTCATTCTTCTGTACATGAGGATACATATGTTTCATTATTGTCTCAAAAACATCTGAATAATTTGGCTGGCGACCGAATGGAATGAATCTGACTTTCTGGTGTGGGTCTTTCAATTTCTCCTTATATGTCCGACGTTCATCCCCTGATTCTTCGAGCATGTAAATATTTTTGACATGCTTGTGGTCTATGTTATATTGTAGGGACTCGATGATCTCCCGGTGACGCGCTGAACCATAGGGACCAGATGTGATCAGTTGTTGATACAAATGGATGAAACCAGTATTTTTGGACTCTGCTATGTGAAGAGCAGTCCTAGAAAACGGAAATATTAACATTATTTCTTTTTTGGTTAAGTGTTGTGTTGTTTGTTTCTTTGATTTTTTTGGGTTTATATATATATATATATATATATATATATATATATATATATATATATATATATATATATATATATATATATATATATATATATATATATATAAATATATATATATATATATATATTGTTGGTGTTTATGGATGGATGGAAAGATGGATGGATGGATGAATGAATGAATGGATGGATGGATGTGAAGAGCAGTCCTCCAAAACAGGAATATGTTTTTGTGTGTTTGTTGCCTATTTGTTTGGGGCTTTTATTTTTGTTCATTTCGAAGATTTTTGAGGGAGGGGGTTGTTTGCCTTTCGGGGTTTTTGTTTTGTTTTTTTTTTTAATTGTTTTTTTTTTCCGTTTTGTTTCTGTATTATTATTATTATTATTATTATTATTATTATTATTATTATTATTATTATTATTATCATCATCATCATCATCATCATCATCATCATCATCATCATCATCATTATTATTATTATTTGAATTTGTTAAAACAGAAAATAGATGTTTATTGTGATTCTATATCTCAACTGATCTGATATGCTAGAGCTTCTTCAGACTATGGGGGTTTCCTTTCAACTCTTTGTTCCTTTATAATACAATATCAGCAAAAAGTGAATCTAATGGAGAATATTTCTCACGAAACTTCAAAAACTAACAGTTTAACTGAGAGGATTTATTTTTTTGAACGAGAGATGGAATGACAAATGGACGAACAGAGAAGCAGAGCGAAGGAAAGATGCATTAAGCAATTTATGCCCATATCTCAAAGACTAAGGACATAAAAATGTTAGTGGATGTCTCATCTACATACGTACATGTATACACACACATGTACACCCACACACATACACACCTACACCTACACCTACACAATCGCTTACCAAAGTGTGGAGTCTTCTTTAGTAGTGACTGCAGCTCTGAAACAGAGATCTGAAGTACATTCTGCAGGCATTTGGAGGATATTGTTGAAGTAAAACGTATCCCTTACTAAAATGCAATAAGAAAACACCAGTATTGGACTTGGAGAATGCAAACATTGACACCATTCAAACATGTTCCTCACTTATCATAATAAAGTCACGCACCATTTTTCATTGAAATATATAACTGTGTCAAAAATAGATCAATAAAAAAAAAAAAGAAAAGAAAAAGATAACCCAACCAACCAACCAAAGAAACAAAGAGACAAGAGAATAATTCAAAGCTTATACTCCAGTCAAGATATGTCTATGTCTTCTACAGCCAGGTGTACCTAATACTTAGTCCTCGGTGTTGACTTTAATCTCAAAATCAATATGAATTTTGTTTTACACACCTACACACCTACACACACACACACACACACACACACATATATATATATATATATATATATATATATATATATATATATATATATATATATATATATATATATATATATATATATATATATATATATATATATATATATATATATATATATATATATATATATAGTCTTTTAGGTATAAGCTCAGTTTTGACCTTAACCATTGTCTTTTGGACTTCATATTAATATTTATCTGTCTATAGTATTTTTAAATATGGTTTGCCTTTATTGTATGATACTTCAATTATAATCCACTAACCATCATTATACAGCATATACATGTAGTCCAGATTCTGTGACCTTGACATATAGACCAGCAAATGTACTGGCGGTGAAGAAAACCTTTCAATAGTCGTTTTATGAATTTGATTACTGATAAACTGCATTCAGAGTTCCTGAAACCTACTTTCTAAATCTGTATGGATTCAGTTTTCGAATTCACTTTTGTACACGTATACAATACAAAGCAAATATTCTCATTATATTCTATTACATAACCTTTGAAATAACTACCCACAGATTACAAACGCTGTCTTACCTCGATGTATTCTGTGTTTTAGTGTTATTATGTCCTGATGTTATATGGCTGTGACACTTTCTATACAGTGTTTGTTCACATTCATATATATATACAGTGCTAAATTATATGTTTCGTCTGTATGTATGGGCATTTGCGGCGGGTGTGGCCAGTCCAGCAGGAGACGCTAACTCTTCCCGGGCATCTGGTCTCACCTCTGAATTTCAGAGGTCCGTGAATGTCCACCGTAGTGCATTGTTGTTAGTGCCATAGTCATATGACACCAGTTACTTTCGTATTTAACATGAATGTCACACTTATTCCCTTTGCAGTGTGGCGCTCGCGGAGGGTTTGACTTCAGTGTATTATACCCTTTTCCCATATACATATACAGTGCTAAATTTTATGTTTCGTATGTATGTATGGGCATTCGCGGCGGGTGTGGATAGACAAACAGGAGACGCTCACTCCCCCCAGGCATCTGGTCTCACCTTTGAATTTCAGGGGTCCGTAAATGCCCACATTGGTACATTGTTGTTAGTGCCATAGTCATGTGACACCAGTTACTTTAGTATTTTATTTGTACGAAAAAGCTCATCGGTGTTATCACTGTAAACAAAAGAAATGTGTAGTTAATAATCTCTAAACTGAGTTATAGAAATAATGACTGGATAACAGATCTGCATTTGTAATGTCGTTTTTCCGTGTATATTCTACTATTATCATGTTTTGTATGCTTGTCCTTGGTGATTTGTGTCATACAGCTTTGTCAGATGTCTTCTGTTTTCTCTTCTAGAAATAAACACTGGATAACAGATATGCCTAAGCTATTGTAAAATAAGAATATGTGACATTACAAAACTTATTATATATCAACGAGTGAGTTCGGTCAATTTTAATGACAGGAATTACTCAATTGGTGTTGTTAATATGCAAAAGGACCCACCTTCCCACTCATCTAAGAACAGGATAATGAAAAATAAAACATTTTAAAATCTATACTCCTCGCCCTCCCCTCCCCCCTTTCCCTTATACATAGAGAAGTAGAACCAACAGGTATCTAAAATTGAAAGTTCGGAAAAAAAATATAAATACAGATAGTATCATGGAATAAGACATATACTAGCATATCAACTGTAAATGAAGGAAAGTTACATCTGGTCCAGATGCAGGGGTACTAATTTTCTACTTTTTGGAAAGATTGGGTTGTATTTTATACTTACACCCTAGCACTTCTGGTTTGAAAGCTACGAAAATCTTAATACGGGTATAACCTAATCTCTAATTGTTTAACGATAGTTTCTGATTTTGTTGCTTGCCGTCGAAGAGGTGGTATAGCGTATACACGAATAACTAGAATATACTGATTTATTTACGTATTTTCTATATTAATCTGACTTAATTCTTGACAGAAAACGCTGAATTAGAACATATAAGACATCACAGAAATATTCGTGAGGAATGATTAACATCAACACAACATCAGAACACAGATATGTTAACACTGTGTAGAAAGTGTCACATCCACACAACATCTGAACACGGATGTGTTAACACTGTACAGAATGTGTCACATCCACACAATATCAGAACACAGATATGTTAACACTGTATAGAAAGTGTCACATCCACACAACATCAGAACACGGATATGTTAACACTGCATAGAAAGTGTCACATCCACACAACATCAGAGCACGGATATGTTAACACTGTATACAAAGTGTCACATCCAAACAACATCAGAACACGGATACGTTAACACTGTATACAAATTGTCACATCCACACAATATCAGAACAGGTATATGTTAACACTGTATAGAAAGTGTTACATCCACAAAACATCAGAACAGTGATATGTTAACACTGTATAGAAAATGTCACATCCACATAACATCAAAACAGGGATATGTTAACACTGTATAGAAAGTGTTACATCCACATAACATCAAAACAGGGATATGTTAACACTGTATAGAAAGTGTCACATCCACACATTAGAACACGGATATGTTAACACTGTATGGAAAGTGTCACATCCACACAACATCAGAACAGGTGTACGTTAACACTGTATAGAAATTGTCACATCCACACAAATCAGAACACGGATATCTTAACACTGTATAGAAAGTGTCACATCCACACAACACGGATATGTCAACACTATATAGAAATTGTCACATCCACACAACATCAGAACACGGATATGTTAACACTGTACAGAAAATGTCACATCCACACAACATCAGGACAAGGGATATGTTAACACTATATAAAAAGTGACACATCCACACAACACCAGGACACGTGTACAATAACACTGTATAGAAAGTGTCACATTCACACAACATCAGAACACGGCTATGATAACAATGTATAGAAATTTTCACATCCACACAACATCAGAACACGGATATGTTAACACTGTATAGAAAATGTCACATCCACACAACATCAGAGCACGGATATGTTTACACTGTATAGAAAGTGTCACATCCATACAGCATTAGAACACGGACATGTTAACACTGCGTACAAAGTGTCACATCCACACAACATCAGGACACGGATATGTTAACAATATATAAAAAGTGTCACATCCACACAACATCAGAACACGGATATGTTAACACTGTATAGAATGTGTCACATCCACACAACATTAGGACAAGTGTACAATAACACTGTATAGAAAGTGTCACAGCCACACAACATCAGAACAAGGATATGTTAACACTGTATAGAAAGTGTCACATCCACACAGCATCAGAACTAGGATATGTTAACACAGTACAGAAAGTGTCACATCCACACAATATCGAACACGGATATGTTTACACTGTATAGAAAGTGTTACAGCCATACAACATCAGAACACGGATATGTTAACACCGTATAGAAAGTGTCGCATCCACACAACAACAGAACTAGGATATGTTAACACGGTACAGAAAGTGTCACATCCACACAATATCGAACACGGATATGTTAACACTGTATCGAAAGTGTCACATCCACAGAATATTAGGACAAGTGTATATTTACACTGTACAGAAAGTGTCACATCCATACAACATCAGAACACGGATATGTTAACACTGTACAGAAGGTGTCACATCCACATAACATCAGAACACAGATATGTTAACACTGTACAGAATGTGTCACATCCACACAACATCAGAACACGGATATGTTAATACTGTATAGAAAGTGTCACATCCACACCATTAGAACACGGACATGTTAACACTGCGTACAAAGTGTCACATCCACACAACATCAGGACACGGATATGTTAACACTATATAAAAAGTGACACATCCACACAACACCAGGACACGTGTACAATAACACTGTATAGAAGGTGGCACACCCACACAACATCAGAACACGGATATGTTAACACAGTATAGAAAATGTCACATCCACACAACATCAGGACAAGGGATATGTTAACACTGTATAGAAAGTGTCACATTCACACAACATCAGAACACGGCTATGATAACAATGTATAGAAATTTTCACATCCACACAACATCAGAACACGGATATGTTAACACTGTACAGAATGTGTCACATCCACACAAATTCAGAACACGGAGTATATAACACTGTATAGAAAGTGTCACATTCACACAACACCAGGACACGTGTACAATAACACTGTATAGAAGGTGGCACACCCACAGAACATTAGGACAAGGGATACAATAATGCTGTAAAGAAACTGTCACATCAACACAACATCAAAACAGGGGTACAGAGAACCTATCAACCATACAAGTGTAGGACATGTGTTTAATGACACGAACGTCGAAGGTGCCGGCAGGAAAATGATAATAACCATAATAATGACAAGTATAATAACAAGATTTTGGTTGGTTGGTTGATTGGTTATATCGCCACACGGAAGCAGGAGGTTACCAACCTCTTTAACATAGTGGCACAACCCAGGAATCGAACCCGGATCGTCGGCGCTGCAAGCCAAGCGCTTAACCACTACATCACGTCTCCCCGTCTAGAATAATAAACAGAATAACAATAATAGTAATAATAATAATAATAATAATAATAATAATAATAATAATAATTGTTATTATAATAATAATAATAATAATAATAATAATTGTTATAATAATAATAATAATAATAATAAAAATAATATACAATATCATCATCATCATCACCATCATCATCATCAATTTAAGCCGGCGTGGCCTAGTGGCATCGCGTCGGACTCCTGATCGGGAGGCCGGGGTTCGAGTCCCGCTCTGGTCATGCCGGTGTCATGTCTTTCGGATGAGACAGGAAATACCGAGGCCCCGTGGCGTGGTATGCATGGCACGTTAAAGATCCCTCACTGCTTCGGGTGGGTCCGTTGCAAAGGTCAAAATTTGTATGCCCTGCATCAGGCAGATGCCGTCACCATATACGTGAAATATTCGTGGTGTGACGTAAAACAAAAATCAATCAATCAATCATCATCAATTCTATCATCATTATTTATTTGTAAATTTATTTATTCATTCATTCATTTACTCATTTATTTATATTCTTACCTTAGTGCAAAATTGCTGACATTGTTATTGATGTAGTACCTGCATTGGAAAGGAGAATTTATATCAGGTAAATAATGGTAATCATTAAGTCGTAGATATCGAGGTATGGTTTATAATGTAGCTTTACAGATTTAGCACAAAACAGAAAATGTAAGACAATGCATACTATAACTTTATCAAAGTGCAGAAATTACTTTCTTATTCTCTTATATATGGAAGTCACTTCACAACAACTATCAAATTTGCCGCTGTTGTGTATGGTTGTTACCCCCATAAAACATCTCTTCCCTATAGTTACAACCTCGCCCATCATATACCTCTACATAATACTAGTCAACAAACACATAACTGCCATATTACCCATAATACATCCGTCCCGGAAAACTACCCTCTTACCCACATTGCACTTCTTCCCGATAACTGTCAGTATACCCACAATACATCCCTTCCGGAAAACTACCCTCTTACCCACATTGCACTTCTTCCCGATAACTGCCACTTTACCCACAATACATCCCTTCCGGAAAACTACCCTCTTACCCACATTGTACTTCTTCCCGATAACTGTCACTTTACCCACAATACATCCCGAAAACTACCCCCTTACCCACATTGTACTTCTTCCCGATAACTGTCACTTTACCCACAATACATCCCTTCACAATAATTGCCATCATACCCATAATGCACCTCTTTCCGATAACTGCGTCTTACCCGTAATGCACAATTTTAGGACTTTTGACTCCAAATCCTGTGTTTCTTTCTGGAATGATAAGCACTGTCATAACTGATGAATAATTTGATAGATTTTACAAATTATTTAATACATACAAAGTAACAACTAAAGATGAACCCCAAACCAGGATAATGGCGGATAAAGTGCGGTGCCTCATGTCTTTTAATCTGGATGATCCGGAAATCACGGCGAGTTTAACGCTATGGTTCGTTATTTAAGACTATAGATGGAGAAAACTGGCATCTCCAGATAAATAAAGATCTACAACGGTTCTTTCGATCCGGCGGCTCAAGAATGCACTGC
Source organism: Pteria penguin (assembly GCA_035048485.1). NCBI lineage: Eukaryota > Metazoa > Mollusca > Bivalvia > Pterioida > Pteriidae > Pteria > Pteria penguin. The sequence goes on from CM068589.1 coordinate 42,075,811, forward strand.
AAAGAGAAGGATACAAAGTATACACTAAACAACACGTATAATCAAAGAGAAAAAGGAATGTCATTTAATTTTCATACTATCTTTAAACAACGAAGTAGCTCTCTCTCTCTCTCTCCCTCTCTCTCTCTCTCTCTGACTCTCCGGACAGAATATGGCAAAACATTAGTCATGGGAGTCAGCAACTCACCCCCCCCTTTTTTTCCCTTGTACAATAGATCAGACTATGTGATGACAGATTTAACGTAGATATTCGCAGAAGTTTTCTGTTTGATGTTCGTTTATTTTCTACCATATTTGGCGAACGCTGCATTTATTTTTAAGTATTCATGGAAACATCTTTTTACAGGAGATCAATATTTACTGATTGGATGATTAATGGTTTACGTCATTCCACGATTGTTTTACATAATAACGGTGACGGCATCTGCCCGGTGCATTGGATAGAAATTTATACCCTTGCAACGGACCCTCCCGAATCGTTTACGCGCTACGCCTACCATGACACGGGACCTCAAGTTTTAATGTCTAATCCGAAGGTCAGGACACCAGTGTGTCCATGGTGAGAGGGTAATTCGTTGGCCTCTCAGTCAGAAGCCAAATACCTCACACTGGCCTCACGTAAAGTAATTTTAAAAGATTTTGTGGCAAAACAGGTGAGGGATGTTGTAACCTTAAAGCAACGTCCCGTGGGATTGCTTATAAACCAGGGCATCTGCGGGATTCGTACTTCACGTACATTCCATTACTTCTTCAACTTGATATATCGCAAGTAATTTCATTTTTAATTATACATGTACTTAGTTGTTGTCAAAGCAACTGGATATTGAAAATGTACCATTAACATAAGTACAAACTGCCGCACTCGCTCTGGATTGAGTGCCCTCTCCCCTTCCCCTTTCTGTATCCTCCTCTGGTGTCGTTAAATGTTTCATTTAGAACTAAATAATTAAATGCTGTAGTAGAAGTGATCGTATCAATTTCAAAGCCACATTTAAGGCCTTTAAAGATAATTTGTTTGAACAAAATGTAATAAATGTACATATAAAAAGATATACAACTATTGTGAAAACGATGATTCACTCGATAAAGTGGCCGAAGACCTTGGTCGTTTTATTCATAGATGAAATTGCCTACGGTTATAAATGTAAACCGTATCCTGTCTTCCAACAGTAAACGGTATGTGCCTATTCATTAAAAGACGCCTCTCTTCGATAAACAGAGATGTCAAATAGTCATTTTCTTTTCAACCTGAATTGTTTCATCTAACAATGGCGGATTTAAATTGTAGATTTGATCTTTCCTCAAGGTTATAGCACGCAGTTGAGTCAAGGGTAACAATCGTGCGGAGTACGAAGCAGATCCAAGTTACTGCTATGATTTTATGGTTCATACAACAATACTGACCATGAACTAACTGTGACCCTGGTCTTGGAAATATGACCTAAATGTATGAAACATGAAACAGATCCATGTCACTGCTGTAGTTTATAAGTTGTATTGTGATCTTGACCTTAGAGGTATAAACTTTGGCCAAGATAATTCATAATATGTTGCCATGGGTAACAATTGTGTGAAGTCACAATTATACATACACTATAAAACGGTCGTATTCATATCATAAATGATTCTTTGAATTTTGTAACGAGACGGACGAACACAAAGACACACAGACGGATTATTCCTATATCGACCAAACCTCTTTTGAGAGGGGGGGGGGGTGTGTTAAAAAACAACTAAACAACAAGGATCACTTTCTTCATAAACCTGAACTGGGGGTGAGAACATTTCACATGGGCCGTAGCACTATATGTCTGAGTAACATCGTATAATGATACCATTGGTATACTAATGTATATACATGTAGCACCATTATGATTTGACAACGAAAACAATACCTTTCAATCAATTTTATTTATAATACTATGCAGTACTCTGATTACAGCAGCGGATTTAGAGGGGAATGGGGAGGGGGGTTATCTCCCTTTTCGCCACAAATTTACAAGGCATATTTAAAGTTCAAATTATTCAAATAATATGAGTAAAACTCCAAGTTTTTCATCTCAAATGGTTGATCGTTGGTTGATTGGTGTTTTACGTCGCTTTCAACAATATTTCAGTGATATCGCGACATGGAAGCAGGTGGAAATGGCCGAGTGCTTTGGCTAATACTTGACTTTGACATGTGCGCCCCCCCCCCCTTTTTTTTCGGAAATCCTGGATCCGCCACTGGATTATTCAGAACAACCTTATTCTCTCGAATATTGCTTTTTGTCATTTTTGAACACAAAATACTGGCCGTATATCCAAGATCGTAAAACTAACTTCAAAGCAAACATTGTCGACTTCATACAAGCGTACACACTTCAAGATAATTAATGAGGTGACAACAGCTGCTGTGATGACATTTCATTACAAATAGTCGATAATACCAGAAAAAAACCCAGTTTTATTTTTATGTATCTTACATTTTCATATTTAGGGGCAGGCTTGGTGTAGTGGTTAAGCGCTTGGCTTGCGGCGCCGACGATCCGGGTTCGATTCCCGGGTTGCGCCACTATGTTTAAGAGGTTGGTAACCTCCTGCTTCCATGTCGCGATATAACTGAAATATTGTTGAAAGCGACGTAAAACACCAATCAACCAACATTTTCATATTATATAACTATCACAATGATTTATGATAAAAATGAGGACTACTCACCACAGAAAACCACGTATCCAAATGGTATAGCTACTCAATCTGACAACACTTCATAATTCATCAAAGCATGACCATGTGGAGTGTTCGATTGTGTTTCTTGAATCAGTTAGATTTTAGGCAAATCCTTATTAATCTTACTGAATAAAAAGTCTTTCTTGAATCTTTTAGAAGAAGAAGAAGAAGAAGAAGAAGAAGAAGAAGAAGAAGAAGAAGATGATGATGAAGATGAGGATGATGATAGTGAAATAAATAAGTGATGTGAATGATGATGATGATGAGTATGATGATGATGATGATGATGGTAAAAATGAAAAATGTAAGAGAGAAAGAAATAAAGAAAGAAAAAAAACAAAAACAAAGAAAGAAAGCAAGAAAGAAAGAAAGCAAGAAAGATAGAAAGCAAGAAAGAAAGAAAGAAAGGTTTATAATTGTTTTTAGAAGAGGAGAGGTTTAATTTTTATTACAGAAAATTTCTCTAAGGAGAGGCGTTTTTCTGCATAGTTAACCGTCTGAGAATTATTTTCTGATCAGTAATCATGGCGGAGAAAAAAAACTTGTTCAAATAGAAAATCATTTTGGAGAAAGAGTCTCCACTCGGAAGGTTTACTATATCATATATGACACCAGCGTATGTTAAATGTTAGCATGTTTGTACTGAGGTCAAGATGATTAAGGTTCAAAACTTATCGGTGCTTAGTCTGTGTCCTTGAAATTGTCTTTCACAGGAGACTGTATTCACCGCTGTCACGTAGCAGTGTAGAAGTGGCACGTACATGATGCATTACTTCTTCGGAAGGGGACGCTGGCACCATGATATTGTTGGGAGGTAAAACAAAACCTTGCAGTGGCGGATCCAGGATTTCCGAAAAAGTGTGGGGGGGGGGGGGCACATGCTAAAGTCAAGTATTATCCAAACTACTTAGCCATTTTGATTGCCAAATCTTGAATTTTACTTGTAAATATGTGGTCCCCCTTTCCCTTCTAAATCCACCACTGCCTTGGTTTTATTTGACTTAAAACGACCTTTGGAAGCTTAATATGGTGCTACTGGATTGTATTATAGGGTATGTTATTCAGCGTACCTGCACGCTATACGGCTTCCTGAATTTAGCATCGACACTGGGAATTGAACAGTAGTGTTTCACTGGGCGCGATCCAGAAATATATGCACTGAGATGGAGTACAACATTGGTGACTTTTTTCGGGAAGGGGAGGTAGAAAATGATCCAATCATCTCATGTGTGTGTGTGTGTGTGTGTGTGTGTGTGTGTGTGTGTGTGTGTGTGTGTAAGAGAGAGAGAGAGAGAGAGAGATTCCAATCCCTCTAATCAGAGAAATTTGCCCAATAAGGTCATCATGGCAAAGCTAATAGTTTCATACCCCACTTCCTTCCCTATCATGAGAATCATTCATCGGGGGTTTATTCGGTTCAGTTTACCACATGTGCGTGAGAAAAGGCAAGAGAGGATGGTAGATTCTGCGATATAGCTGAGTCAGACATATTGATCAGATCTTATTCACAGGTACAACACGAATAACGAGATATGGAAAAAGAAATGGATAGCATCACATCAGCGTAGGACGGTCACCTGAAATGAAATTGCGCAATACCTACACCCTCAAATCATAGGAGCCTCAAAGAGGTTTCGTCCCCTGGTATCCCCATGGCTTCTCCCTGGACCTGGGCGCTAGAACTTATGCGGTCCCCAGACCCCTCGCCTGATATCACTCCACCCAAAACCTCTAAAACCTGGATCCTGCCCTGAATGCTTCGGATGGATCTTCGCATAGGCCTAAATCTCTTTGTAGTACGTCAGACAAACACAGTCATCATGTACATACAATACGCGTGATGTAAATAAGGAATTAAAGACGATTAGTCACTTTGTCAATCTACTTGTCTCTCTATCTGGGTGGTTACATACTTCATGTTTCCCCTCACCAAGTGCTGCACAATGAATTTATTAACTTTTTCCCAAGACCGACTCCAAACATACATCAATGCTTCGCACAAAATGAAAAACAATATTTACGTAAAGACTGCATTTTCTCTATATGCAAGTGAAAAATAAATTTAAACTGCACACCATGCATTGTGAAGCTTATTGTCTTTTTAAGATAAACATGAATAAATAGAAAGAACAGATGTCGTGGGATCTTGTTTCCCGTTTATAGATAATAAAAAGGTGGGACCATGCGGAATGATATGCTTATTACCTTGGAATGCTGATACATTTCCTCGATGTGTTAGGGGCAGACTTAGGGTAGCTTTTATACGCTTGGCTTGCGGTGCCGATTTCGGGTTCGATTTCAGGCTTGCGCCACTATGTTTAAGAGTTTGTTTACCTCCTGCGTTCACGGCGCAATATAAGTGGAAAAATTGTTGACAGCGACGTAAAACTCCAACCAGTTTAACAATCTGTCGTTACTTAGACTTTCAGGTAGTTCTATTTATTAATTTATTTATTTATTTATTTATTTATTTATTTACTTATTTATTTATTTATTTATTTATTGACCAATTATTCATTTGTATATCTACTGAGACTGCACAGATCCATGGAGATAATTTAAGTAAACATTTCTGTGTAATGTAAAGATTTGTATTCCACAAATTACAGTCGCAAAGTTGTAAAGTAATTCTCCCAGTCCATTGATGCTTTAAACACTCATCATACCACCTCAGTATTGTAAACATCAATGTCAAAGCGTCTACCTTCATTGATTCCTGTTCACCTTACCACATCATCAAGGTGCGAATTAAGTTGTACTTTTGTCTGAAATGTTTACTTTTGCGGAGATAGGCCTATTAACCTATTTTATTGAAAACGTTTGGAATTTCGCATATCATCAACAAAGAGTTCTGAACGAGTTGTCGGCCCTTAACTCTCTTGTTGTCTGTACAGATCCTCTCTCTTGTTGTCTGTACAGATCCTCTCTCTCTGTCAGTAACGACGTATAATTACAATGTGCTATAAACACAAAACAGTACAAGGATAAATAGAGAGATAAATATGGACTGAACAAAAGAACAGACGTAACAGGCATTCGATATGTAGGTGCATACAAAGACGATCTGCAAATACTGGTTTAAAAAGTACAATTATTACATAACATTCACACTAAGTTAAGGATCAAATATCGAGAAATATATCTCATTTCCAAACGTTAGGCCAAATACGATACACACTTCTTTGTGTTTAGTTGGCAGGGTTCAGGTTTACGTCGACTTCAATGAGTTGCAGAAGCCGGTGTGGCCTGGTGGGTGGGGTGCTCGGCTCGTGATCGGGGGGTCGCAGGTTCGACTCCCGCCCGGGGCACACCGGTGTTCTGTCTTTCGGATGAGACAGTAGGGACAGAGGTCTCGTGTCACGGTAGGCGTGGCACGTGGGGGATCCCTCGCTGCTTCGGGTGGGTCCGTTGCGGGGGTCTGGGTTTGTATGCAATGCATCAGGCAGATGCCGTCACCATATACGTGAAATAATCGTGGAGTGACGTAAAACAAAAATCAAACAAACAAACAAAAATCAATGAGTTGCAGATATTTAGATACTTGAGAGATGACCATAGTCTACAGTTTCCTCCCTTGTTTCATGTACCACGCACATAGTCCCGAAAAAATTAATGTTTGCATCTTTTTCGATTTTTTTACCAGTGATGTCATGGTATTTATAGTGATTTAAACATGCACTCTGGTAGAAAAGAGTTTGAAAAAAATTATAAACATGATATTAAAGCTTTTTGGTGCATTCCTGAGTGTGTCATGAGGCTGAAATGTTGTCGCATGAATACACTACTGCAAGACCTGAGAGTGAGGTCATAGGGGTCAAGATGTATATAGATAGATATTCTGAGTTTGGCATATGCAATTTTTTTCTGCAGATCATGAAATGACAACTCTTAGGTAATAGAAAAACATACAAAAATTTCAGAAAAATATAAGCGCAGGGATTTTTGCAATGACTTTTTAATTTACAAAGGAAACAACAGGAAACGGGGAAAAAAAAACTGTAGTCTATGATCAGATTAAGATAACATATCTTAAGCAACATAATGTGCAAATCGAATACGGATCTCCAGATCCGTACGGCCGCTTGTCACTTGTCCGAGTCTATCATTGCTCACATCTTGTTACATAAAAGAATGCGGCTTGTTCGACTGGAGTATACAATTTATTTTATTTTATAAAACGTTTTACGATGCCAATAATGAATGGTAACGAGTTCTCTAAAACAGGCAAAAGAAGAAGAGGAGTTCATGCAATATTTTCATTTGAAACATATTGTTCTTTTGTGTTATTTTATGCCAAAGTATTTAGGAATTTATTTATTTATCTATCTATTTATTATTATTATTATTTTGTTGTTGGGTTTTTTTTTTTTGTTTTTTTTTTTTGGGTGTTGTTGCTGTTGTTGTTTTTGTTTTTGTTGCTACTGCCGCTGCTGCTATTGATGTTTTACGCAATTCATTGCTGTCTAGTTGACATCGTCTTATGAAGCCATTATGGTACAGCAGGGTGAGGAGCTCGGCTCGTGACCAAGAGGTCCCTGGTTCGACACCTACCGGTGTTATGTATGTCGGATGTAATCGTAAAAATCGAGGTCCCGTGTCACGGTAGGCGTGGCACGTAAAATATTCCCCACTGCTTTGGTTGGGTATGAATCTCTATACAATGCGTCAGACAAATGTCGTCACCATCTACGTGAAATAATCGTGAAGTGACGTATTTTTAACAATTATAACCAATATTCTATCAGACGGTTTGCTAATCACCAGGAGCCCGTTTCATCAAACGGCCTAAAGTAGAGACTTCGCTTAGTCCAGGCTATATATCTACGACTAAACTAAGTTTTTGACTAGTTTCCATTTTATCAAACCTACTAACTCCAATCTCGGACTAAGTTTAGTCAGAGACTTAGGCCTGCTCTAAGGCAAGCTTAAGGTTAGGACCTGATGGTAGACGGCAGGCGAATGATGATACCATTGAAAACAAAGTTTTGTTATGAGGCAGATGGAACATATACGATAGGATAATTTACATAATCGTGGAGTGACTTAAAACAATAATCAATCAATCAATCATTTAGATATTCTCGTAACACCTCAGTTAAATGCTGAAAACTTTGGTACCTTATGTAGGTCATTCCCAAAAAGTGAGTTATCTGCCCTTGGTGATTTTTGTCATATAGCTTTGTCAGACGTCTTCAGTTTTTCTCCCTTGTTCAGTAAGGTAGTCCGCGCAAATGGAAAGGAATGATGTACAAGCTGGGAACTTCGACTGACTTTTATTTCCTGTATGGTCCGTTGCCATGGTGAGCTATAGATAGTGTACTGATGGTCATGTTTTAATATTTCACCGAGATATGCATAAGGTGAGAGAGTTTGTTACCAAGGGCAGATAAATCACCTTATTAAAATGGCATATTTGAACAAACACTATTTTCCCACAAAATTTCGGCCACTTGGTCTTTATCTAGTGGTCCACAGAAAGATTACACCAAAACTATCGTAATCGTCAATGCCTTGGTGCGAGATCACGGATCATTATGACACGTATCATCTACTGAGTGTCATGGAATCCAGGTCAGGTGCATTTCCAAATTTTCCAGAGGAGTTTGAAAGTGGAATAAGGTGTAAAAGTTCTCTAGTAGTTATTACGAGACATTACTTGATGATCACCACTTTGTCACATATCCACATGCATTCCAGAGATCGATGATGGAATATAAATTTTCTGTTCAGTTGATTGATTGATTGATTAATTTACGTCACTCCACGATTGCTTTACTTTGCATAGGAATTTATACCTTTGTATTGGTCCCTCCCGAAACAGTGTGAGATCTTTTACGTGTCACGCCTACCGTGACACGGGACCTCGGTTTTTCCTGTCTCATTCCAAAGACAGATCACCAGTGTGCCCAGGGCGGGAATCGATCCAAGTACTTCTAGGTCACGAGCCGAGAACCTCATCCACTGGGCCACACCGGCGTCAAGCATTCGTAACACTTGGTATAAAGCATTGGCCTTTATCATAGAGATACATATCCCTGGAGCAATTTGGGAAAATGGAATGACTCAAATACTCCTATCGTGACACGTCATCCGAAAGACAGAACATCGGTGTGCCTGCAGATGGAGTCGAACCTGGGACCTTTCAGTCATAAGACAAGTACCTCATACATTGAATTACACCCACTGTTTTCTGTTTCAAAACAGAGTATTTCACAAACAATTTAATCGGTAGATACTGGAAGAAAAAGACCCGTTGGTTTGGAGTTCACAGGACCCGACTATGTGAAACTGCAGCTCTTTCGCTGTGTGAACTTAGTGACGTGTTAGTGAAATGTTGAAAGGAAAAACAATTCTCAGCTTTATAATATAGATAATTTATTGCAACAAAACACATAACATTTAAAACGTATCACATAAATTACAAGTGAATTGATGTCTATTGATAACAAGACTGCAATCAAACCTTGATTTAATCCAAAAGTAATAAAGAGTAAATATAACCCTGCAATTGGTATTACATAACGGAATTTTTCCATGAACGACTTTGTCGCAAATATTATACACGTATACGCTGCGAAAAATGGATAAACATTGCGCAGAATACCAGAAGAAATTCATCCAGTCTTTTTTGCGTATTGTACAGGAAATGAATATGGTAGTATTTATTGAAATAAAAAAAATTATTTATAGAGATACGAAGAGCTATAATTGTAGAACACATTGTATGACTAATTATAATTACTTTAGCGCCCAGGGGCAGGCTTGGTGTAGTGGTTAAGCGCTTGGCTTGCGGCGCCGACGATCCGGGTTCGATTCCCGGGTTGCGCCACTATGTTTAAGAGGTTGGTAACCTCCTGCTTCCATGTCGCGATATAACTGAAATACTGTTGAAAGCGACGTAAAACACCAATCAACCAACCAACCAACCAACTTTAGCACCCTCTGTTGCCCATATTGTATTTGCAACCACAGAGACGTGAAATGTTGGTCACATGAATTCCCTTTCCACTTAAATCAAAACAACATATCTCAGTCATCTCGTAAGCTGCATTGTAAATAACCGTATGTCATGTTCTAATTTTTGAATTTACTTTTTTTGGGGGGGGAGGGGGGGGGGGGTAAATACAAAAATTAGAACATGAGATGACACGTTAAGTTATTAGATTCTTTTTCATGCAGAAACCACTGGTGCTCGTTTTCATATAAACAACGGCTCCGCCCCTGTACACCCCTGTACGGCTCTGCCCCTGTACACCCCTGTACGGCTCTGCCCCTGTACACCCCTGTACGGCTCTGCCCCTGTACACCCCTGTACGGCTCTGCCCCTGTACACCCCTGTACGGCTCTGCCCCTGTACACCCCTGTACGGCTCTGCCCCTGTACACCCCTGTACGGCTCTGCCCCTGTACACCCCTGTACGGCTCTGCCCCTGTACACCCCTGTACGGCTCCGCCCCTGTACACCCCTGTACGGTTCCGCCCCTGTACACCCCTGTACGGCTCTGCCCCTGTACACCCCTGTACGGCTCTGCCCCTGTACACCCCTGTACGGCTCTGCCCCTGTACACCCCTGTACGGCTCTGAACCTATATGTTTCCGTCTCGTACGGAGACGGAGATGTACAGGGACGAACCGTTGTTTATATGAAAACGAGCACCTGGTGCAGAAACTGATTCAGGAATTCGGACTGACATAGAAACAGGCGGATGGACAAACGTCATCAACCCTATACAACATGATATAATGGAATAGTTAAGGACGGAAACCCGAAACCTAGACAGACGGACTGACATAATGCTACCTTACAGGATTTCTAGCACCAATATTCGGAAGTGATTTACCATTCTGCCCCTTATTGAGTCTTTTCGTTTTATTACGTCATCAATTTCCTATGAAAACGTCATTTGTAAGACCGAATATACATCGGGCATGTAACCAGACTGGTGGCGTCACCATGTACGTGGAATGGTTTCGGCGTGATGGTCTTAGCGTGACGTCAAAGCATTCATGTATTAGTACATTTCCGAGGTCGGCGTTATGGCACTGTTTATATTGGTTTATGTAGATACCCGAGGAGTCTGGGGTGAATTTTACTAAAGGTCGGAAGCCCAAACGTAGACGTAGACGTAAACTTCGCAAAGAAATATTTGTCTCCTCCCTAAAGAGTTCCAAATGTAACGTACAACTTCTACAACGTTTACCAATGTTATTACGTTTGAATATAGACTTCAAGAAAAATTCAATTGATGTACTCGTAAATTTAGTCGCAAAGTCTTTAGTAAAACTCACTTCAGGTTAGGACGTTTGGAGTAAATTTCAGAGTATTTCGTACACGTAAGCTACAATACAATTTGTTGCTCTGTATCAATCCTATAGGGCTATGCTCGTAACGTTCATATATGTACGTTCGCATGTATGAAATACGTAATAACAATTTACTCGTTTGAATAACAAAGTATTCTGATCATTCCATTTTACTAAAATTCCTCCATGAATATGTACGTCAATGATTAATTCAATGCTTTGTACCGAATGTTCCGAATGCTCGTTATCAAATACACTCATGTCCCACTTCAAGAATATGATGGTATGTGCTACTTTAAATGATGGCAGTTTAACACATGTAGATTATTACACAAGAGGATACGATGATTTCTTTTTTTCGTTTTGTTACTTTTAATGATGACATTTTTATAAATTATTATATCAAATGATATAAAGAGTGTTCTAGTGGTGTTATTCCTTTCAATGATGGCATTTTTATAGACTTATCAATAGGAACTGTAAATGTCAAGAAGTGGATTGTAGTTCAGACCATTTTTTTTTTCTGTATGCTTCATATTTTTATTATTTAGGACCACTTCCAGAATATTACACTAAAAAATGGCGACACCAGCCTGGCGCATTGCTTTATAATTTTGTTCTATGACACGGACTCACCAGAAGCTCTGAGAAATCTTACATGCTTAAATATATCATGACATGGAAAAGGGGGGCTTCGGTTTAAACTGTATTATAGAAGCTTAAGAATTACATTAAAATCTTAGCTGACAAACAGAATCTAACAGGGATTTCTGGATGTGAAATACAGTACAATACCACTGGAAAGGCTTGCCCTTTGTTCAAATCCATAAAACTCCAGCATTATAATATAAATAAATATTCTTAGTTTCTGTTTATTCTTTTTCCCATGGAAAGGGGGAGGGGTAGTTTCATATGTATCACAATGTCATTTGATTACTTTTCATTTTACTGATCAAAAGTGATCACATGACAAAAACAACAATATTTATTTATCGCGTTTTTAATAAGTCTTCAACATATGTAGTCCATTTCTATAAAAATTATTGTTAGTATGTCGACTTCTATAAAATGATTGTCAACATTTCGATTTCTATAAAATGCTTGTAGGCATGTCGATTTCTTTAAAATGATTGTCAATATTTCGATTTCTATAAAATGCTTATCGGCATGTCGATTTCTATAAAATGATTGTCAGCATGCCGATTTCTATAAAATGATTGTCAACATTTCGATTTCTACAAATGCTTGTAGGCATGTCGATTTCTATAAAATGCTTGTCGGCCTGTCGATTTCTATAAAATGCTTGTCGGCATGTCGATTTCTATAAAATGCTTGTCGGCATGTCGATTTCTATAAAATGATTGTCAGCATGCCGATTTCTATAAAATGCTTGTCGGCATGCCGATTTCTATAAAATGCTTGTCGGCATGTCGATTTCTATAAAATGATTGTCGGCATGTCGATTTCTATAAAATGATTGTCAGCGTGCTGTGTCATTATGGCAGCCTGTCAGGTATTAATGTCGACAAATCAACACAGTGCTCTGACTAGTCGACATGTGAGAAATTTATGCAATATTTCATCAACACACCATCTTTAAAGTCAACATAATTTTCTTCAAATTGATATGTAATCTTACCATCCGACATAATTTCCCTGACACGTTGGTGTTATAACAATGCCCTCGAAGGATATCATGTGACCTGAGTTTACCATAAGCAAGTATACTAATTAACTAAACAATTAATTAATGTTTTTTCTTGTAAGGCCAATGTATGGCAGGTGCAAACCCTCTGGTCTCCGGAGTATCTGCACGTGTCCATCCTATTTTTTCCTTTCCCCATGATCTGTCTTTGCTGCAATGGTTATGGTAAGTTTTAATGTCATAACATGGGTTAATTACAGTAAAGCCTTCTTTTCGTAAAAGCCACATGATGAAATTTTCCCCACCTCGAGCATAGTGGAAAAAATTGAACCTTTTATAAATCTTCTCTTTAATTTCTGCGATCCCTACAAAACAGTCTGTACTACCGCCTCCGGATTTGAAACACTTGTTTACGTCTTCGCAAAATCTCACGTGACGTGATAATGCGAGAATGATTTTATCGTCCAAATTTCCTCTGACCATATCTAACCCTTCTCCTAACACAATGTCGGCATTTGCCAGCATCCATACCTCATTCTTCTGTACATTGGGATACATATGTTTCATTATTGTCTCAAAAACATCTGAATAATTTGGCTGGCGACCGAATGGTATGAATCTGACTTTCAGTAATGGGTCTTTTAATTTCTCCTTATACACCTGTCGTTCGCGCCCCGATTCCTCCAGCATGTAGATATTTTTGACGTGTACATGGTCTATGTTATACTGTATAGAGTCGATGATCTCCTGATGGCGAGGTCCTCCGTAGGGGCCAGCTGTGATCATTTGTTGATACAGATGGATGAAACCAGTATTATTGGATTGAGGTTTGTGAAGAGCAGCCCTACAAAACGAAAATAATGACTTATCTATTATTTAATTTTTTTTTCGCTCTTTCTTTCTTTTTTTTTTTTCTCTCTGTTTTGTTTTGATTTGTTAGGGGTTTTTTGTTATTTTGGTTTGCTTCGTTTTTTTTTTTTTTTTTTGTTTTATTTTGTTTGTTTTTGTTTCCTTTGTTTGTTTGTTTGGTTTTTCTCTTTTTCTTTTTTCTTTTCTTAGAAATAGACGTCATATATTTGTTTGGAAGTACCAGCCATGAATGTCCATTTAAGGACAATACAACAACTAAGTTAATGATATTTCTAGCCAGTACACATGAGTTGGATGCCATGAAATCAAAATAGCATGGGCACTAATAAACTTCTACGAAAAAGTGAGTTATAGCTAGAATAGAATAGTGGTAGTAGTAGTAGTAGTAGTAGTAGTAGTAGTAGTAGTAGTAGTAGTAGTAGTGGTAGTAGTCATGTAGTAGTAGTTGTTGTAGTAGTAGTAGTAGTAGTAGTAGTAGTAGTAGTAGTTGTTGTTGTAGTAGTAACAGTAGTAGTAGTAGTAAAAATAGTAGTAGTGGCAGTAGTAGTAGTGGTGATGGTAGTAGTAACAATAATAATCATCCACCCCCTTTTCCCATAAAAAAGGAGGGGGAATCTGTCATATTTGAGGACCGTTTTATACTATTTTTCGAACCGAGACAAGAAAAAGTTATTGTAAAGTCCATGTAGGTATTATTGACATTATTGATACAATTATTATAGATACAATAACATCTCTGGTTTACCTACCACAGTTTAGCTTCTTCTGTAGTTACCAATGTTGCACTAAAACAAAAATAGTATTCATTAAAATACATACAGTAAAAATCATGTAGTGCACATACACGCACTAGACTTTCAAAACCCAGAAATCGGTCCATGAAAATGGAACCCTCAGAGAAATTATCGGTAAAGTTTTCTGAGCAGGGGGTGGGGGGGGGTTTACAAAAATCAGACCATTAATAAACATTTTGGAGGGGAAAACCCCTCAGTCATGTGTGGTGCCTACCACCCTCTACCCAGAGTTCAGTGCGCTAAAGCCACAAAAAATCCATGGTTAGAATATAAAACTAAAAATCCAAGTTTGTGATGATATGCTTAATATAAAGTGTGATTTAAATTCAATATAAATTATTTAAAATGAATGTTACTTATCTTGAATATGGAACTATTACTTGTGTAAATGCGTATGAAACTAATTTGAAAACAAAAATATAGATGAGACTTATAAAGAATGTTATAGTTCGCGAAAATAACAGACAGACAATTGAAAGTTTTATGATTTCTTTAACTTTCAAGATAATCTTATAAATCTGTCATGTGACACCGAACTATTTCTCAGGCGCTGACAGAGATATAAGCGACGACAAGGAGCGATAACTCTGGGTAGAGAATGGGTACCTACACCGATATAAGTTGAACCCGTTGAAGAACTCAATATAGCGTCTACCAGAATAGGTAATCAATGCAGAATGTTTACTTAACAAAACTTTGAACATTGCTCCAGTAAATGGCACTATACTACATTATGCACAAATTTAATACCCATGTTTACATTCCGTTATCGACTACAACTATAGATATCGGCATCACATTTTCAAGTGATTGGTCGCAAACTCGTGAGACAGTATTAAAAGTCAGAATTGAAATGTTTTCACTCGTATTTATGAAGCCTTTAATACTAAAATTTTCTCAACCACATGCGTAAAAATCTTGGTCTATTACATAATATTCTTTTCGGTTTCCAGAGGTGACCAAGTCGAATTAAAACAAATGTTGGCTGCCGGTTTTAAATGCTGGAGAAGCCTAATTCATTCACGCAGAAGCAGCTCGTGTTAATTGGTAACTAAACTAAATCTGCACTGAAGATAGCAGCTGGTAATAAGTGGTGACCATGCTAAATCCACACAGAAAGTGATGGTCGCTGTGAAATGGTAATCAAGCCAAATCCGCTCAAGTGATAGTCGGTATTAAATGGTAACCACGCTAAATCCACTCAAAAGGTGACAGTCGGTGTGAAATGGCAACCACACTAAATCCACTCTGAAGGTGACAGTCGGTGTGAAATGGTAACCACACTAAATCCACTCTGAAGGTGTCGGTTGGTGTGAAATTGTTACCACACTAAATCCACTCTAAAGGTGACAGTCGGTGTTCAAATGTATTCACGCTAAACTAACTCAAAAAGTAAAAGCGGGTGTTAAGAGGTGGTCTGACTTAATTCACTCAGATCGCGGCAACCGATGTTTTGTTGTAACCAAGGTTACCTCACATGTAGTGGCAACTGATGCCAAGAAATCGCCAAGCTACTGTTCACACAAATGGCAGAACCCAATGTTGAGCTGAGGTAGGAGCCAGAGTCTCAGCATGTCTTTTTCAAACCATTTACGGCTGCGTAGTAAACCATTACCTGACAGACATAAGAGGCGTAAGTGCTTCACTATCCAGCCGATACAAACCATGGGGCATTATCTCATACACAACCATACACAACGCCATTTTCCATGGTGATAACTCAGAAGCAGGAAATAGACATTTTCCGTCACATGCCACGAAAGTGGCGGCGTCCGTTTGCCATGCAGTGCAAATCAAACAAACAAACAAACAAACGAAAATGCACAAAATCTCCACAACCAACCGTTCCAGTAAGTGAGGTCGGAAAATCCATATAACGTGGCCATCTACATATGCAGGGAGTAATTTTCATTTTCACCTCTATACTTAGTGTCAGATTCCGTAAATCATGTTAATTCTTCATTTCAGTATAAATAAAAAGATGGAAATTAAATGCATTTGCCATGATTTGTATGGGATTTATATTGTGTATTAATACACATTTCTCTTAAACTAAACTAGTGAAATCGGAAAGAAATCCTATGTTTTCACCAAGTCCCATTTCTATATTGTGAAGAAAAGAAGGGTATATCGGCTACACATGCATACAATTTATTTATAAATATACGAAAATGCACAAAATCTCCACAACCAACCGTTCCAGTAAGTGAGGTCGGAAAATCTATATAAGGTGGCCATCTACATATGTACATCCTTGATGATCGATTATTTACGTGCACAGTCGAGATAAGGGTCTAAAATATGTATATGCAAAGAAAGAAAGAAGAAAAAGAAGAAGAAGGTGATGATGATGATGATGATGATGATGATGATGATGGTGGTGGTGGTGATAATGATGGCTATGTTGATGGATGATCAATGACCATGATTATTATGATTCTGCTTATTATTATTATTATTATTATTATTATTATTATTATTATTATGAATAGTAGTAGTAGTTTTATAATCATCATCATCATCATGAACATTAATCAATTTAATTATCTAGATTATTTATTCATTTATTTGTTCCATTAAATACTTATTCATTTATATATATATATATATATATATATATATATATATATATATATATATATATATATATATATATATATATATATATATATACAATAGGTAAAGCCGTTTCATAAATCAATTTAATACTTTATCGTGAGGTATCAATAGATTTAACCAGGAACTGGGGGCATTTGATGCAGAACCCATATTTCTCTATTCATCTTGTAACAAACTTAATATCATTTTACATTTTATATCCCTTGGAACAACTGTTTAAAAATAACTGTTTCTGACTTACTTTAACGGCGTTGCTTTCGGTGGATGTAAAACCTCGCCCGAATTAATTCTGTAATGAATGGAAATCTTTAATTAGAGATTTTTTTTGAATTGAAGAGAATACCATTGTATAGAAAAATACGTGGCAAGTCAATCTCAAGTAATCATTATCATCATCATCATCTTCTTCTTCTTCTTCTTCTTCTTCCACATACATATCACACCACAATCACCACCATTTTTCTCTACCCTCTACCATCACCGCCATAATCATCACGATTTCCACAATCACACTGCATCACCATCATCTATACCATATCCACTACCATAACCACCATTATCGTCACCATTTCCAACATCACACTATAACAGCATCATCTCTACCATATCCACTACCATTACCACCATTATCATCACCATTTCCATCACCACACTACAACACCATCATCTATCCATGTCCACTACCATCACCGCCATTATCATCACCATTTTCACCATCACACTACAACACCATCATCTATACCATATCCACTACCATTACCACCATTATCATCACCATTTCCATCACCACACTACAACACCATAATCTATACCATGTCCACTACCATCACCGCCATTATCATCACCATTTCCATCACCACACTACAACACCATCATCTATACCATATCCACTACCATCACCGCTATTATCATCACCATTTCCATCACCACACTACAACACCATCATCTATACCATATCCACTACCATCACCGCCATTACCATCACCATTTCCACCATTACACTGTATCACCATCATCTATACCATATCCACTACCATCACCGCCATTATCATTACCATTTCCACCATCACACTACAACACCATCATCTGTACCATATCCACTACCATCACCGCTATTATCATAACTATTTCCACCATAACACTACACCGCCATCATCTATACCATATCCACTACCATCACCGCCATTATCATTACCATTTCCACCATCACACTACAACACCATCATCTATACCATATCCACTACCATCACCGCCATTATCATCACCATTTCCACCATCACACTACAACACCATCATCTATACCATATCCACTACCATCACCGCCATTATCACCACCATTTCCACCATTACACTACAGCACCATCATCTATACGATATCCACTGCCATCACCGCCATTATCATTATCATTACCATTTCCACTATCGCACTACCAGTGTCGGATTTAGAGGCCCCGCTAACCTCCTTTTTGCCACATGTTTTTAAATAAAAATTCAGATATAGCACCAAAATGACTGAGTAGTTTGGCTTATACACATGAATTCCTTTCGGAAATCTTGGATCCGCCACTGATTACATCATCATAATCATTACCATATCCACTACCATTACCACAATTATATTCATCATCTCCACCCGCACACAAACTTATCACCACCGAACACACACTACCACCATCTCCACCACACTACCACTTCCTAAAGCGCACCAAACACCACCAGCATGATTACACTGCCACACAAATCAATATCTCCCATGTATTGAGAAAGATGTGCAACATATCTATAAGGCTTTATGTATATATTACTAAACGCTGTTTTATATTTCATAATAAACGCCCCTCCCCCCTTTGTTTTCTTTCGTAAGCATCTGTAGATCTGCAAGACACAGGCAAAGCTAATCGGGTTAATCACATGACCTCGTTTTTTTTCAACCTCAAGATTGCTTTTACTGGCACACAATAAAACGGGGTTTCATTGCTACTTTAAAAAATTGCAACAAGTTCTAGTATTTGTTAACCAGATACCCGCACATAATCAAGAATTTATGTATATTGTGCATGTAAATTTGCGATCTTCAGACATCTAAATTGCCCCGTGATCTATTTTTCCGACCCCAAATTATAGAGAGGGTTGGTCGTGAGAGTTTTTCTGACGTCGCGCACGGTGCCCCAAATCTCATATTTCCTATTCATCGCACAAACATAATGAATAATGACATTTTACTTTTTATAACCTTAGAAATAACTGCCTACAAATAACAAACTCTGACTTACTTCAACGGTGTTGCTTTCGGTGGCAGAAAAATCTCGCCCGAATTAGGTCTATAATGAATGGAAATTCATAAGTAATGAATTTTCTTGGAAATGAATATAACGAGAGGAAAAAATCATATTGTTGTGAGAAGAACACGGTATAACAACAGTAGCTATTCCATATTCATCATGTTATTTTCTAAACATGGATTCATGCACTTAGTTCACGATCGAGAGTTCCCGGGAAAGATTCCTGCCAAAATCTTGCCTTTCGGATGAAGAAGTAAGAACGAGTTTGCATGTCAAGATAGCCGTTGCAGGTGAAGGACGCCTTTTAGCTGCGGGTGGGTCCATTGGTAGTAGTAGCATTTGAAGGACTCCCTTTGCTGCGGGTGGGATCGTTGGAATATGTAGATGGTGAAAGAATCTTATTATTTTGGTGGGTCCATTCGTAGACCTAGCAGGTGAAGGACGCCTCTTGGCTGCGAGTGGGCCCATTGGTAGATGTAGCAGGTGAGAGAATCCTCATAGCTGTGGGTGGGTCCGTTGGTAGACGTAGCAGGTGAAGGACTTCTCTCAGCTGCGGATGGGTCCGTTGGTAGACGTAGCAGGTGAAGGACTTCTCTCAGCTGCGGGTGGGTCTGTTGGTAGACGTAGCAGGTGAAGGACTTCTCTCAGCTGCGGGTGGATCCGTTGGTAGACGTAGCAGGTGAAGGACTTCTCTCAGCTGCGGGTGGGTCCGTTGGTAGACTTAGCAGGTGAAGGACTTCTCTATGCTGCGGGTAGGTGGGTCCGTTGGTAGATGTAGCAGATGAAGGACTTCTCTATGCTGCTGGAGGGTGGGTCCGTTGGTAGATGTAGCAAGTGAAGGACTTCTCTATGCTGCGGGCGGGTGGGTACGTTGGTAGACGTAGCAAGTGAAGGACTTCTCTCTGCTGCTGGTGGGTCCGTTGGCAGACGCAGCAAGTGAAGGACTCCCCTTAGCTGTGGGTGGGTCCGTTGTAAAGAATCTAAATTTCTAAGCAATGTATTAAGTAGAATCCGTCTCCATACCAGTGCATTTATCTTAGATTAAAGTGGAATAGAACAAACAAACTAATTATAATAATAAATGATGCTGATAATAATAATAATAATAATAATAATAATAATAACGATAATAATAATAGTAATAATAATAATAACAATAATTATAATGATAATAATAATAATAGTAATAATAATGATAAATGACGATGATGATGATACTAATAACTATAATGCTAATAATAGTAACAACAACAACAACAACAACAACAATAATAATAATAATAATAATAATAATAATAATAATAATAATAATAATAATAGATAATAATAATAATATTAATAATAATAATAAATGATGATGATGATTATAATAATTATAATAATAATAAATGACGATGATGATTATGATGATAAATAGCAACAACAACAAAATTCCACAAAAACTTACCTTAATACAATATTACTGACATCGACCTTGATGTACCTGCAATTGAATTTTTTTTTTAACATAAATGATTATTTAAGATAACATACGTGGATATCGGGATGGGATATATACGGCGCATGTGCGCATTGTAGTACGAACAATGCGAGCATAGGTCAGTAACATAAGTGAGATGTTGAAATGCCCTTGAATTTTCGTGATCTTCATCAGCATGTCATGATTTAGCACATTTCGTAGTCATGAGGTACGGGACAAAGAAACTCAGTACAATATACGATATGAATCCTGTTTAATGCATTATCAGTGCGCACATACAATTGTAATTTGTCTTTTTATTTGTATCCAGTAGAGTTGTCTAATAAGGGCGAAATGAGGACTTGTAAAGTTATCTACATGTACTTGGCTGAGTAGACTAAAGTATAACTTAATTCGCACCTTGGTGATGGGGTATGGACAACAGGGATCAATAAAGGCAGACGCTTTGAAACTTGTATTTACAATATTAAGGTGGTATGATGAGTCTGTTGTTCAAAGCATCAGTGGGCTGGTTGAATTACTTTACGGCTTTGCGACTGTAATTTGCAAGGTACAAATTATGACACTACAAAATTTCCATTACACAGAAATGTTTACTTTTAAGATCCCCATGGATCTGTACAGTCCAAATAGATATAAAGAATAAATAATTGTTCAGTATATCAACGAATAAATAGATAGATAAATAAAACTACCTCAAAGTCTCAATAACTGTTAAACTGGTAGACGGAAGCAGAGGTAACCAACCTCTTAAACATAGTGATGCAGCCCGGGAATCAAACGCGGATCGCCTGCGCCGCGACCCAAGCGTTTCAGCACTACATCAAGCTGCCCTCCCCCTTTTTTCTGGTCGAATGTTGGCTCTTAGAAAAAAACTAGTCTTATGCAGTAGGAGACACACTACATATTTCTGTATGAAGTAAAGAAAATCTGTTTGCTTTAATCTATTTATTTTCTATACATCATTTCAAGGTCATCGCCTTTTCAAGTGGGAAGCTCCTTTTGTCCAGGCACTTTGACGATCCGAGTCACGATGGCCTTACTTTCATTTTCTATATAGAGACATTGCTTTTCACCGCTTCAGATAAACCCACGGACAGAAATGTTTTTGTGGGTTGCAATGGCATGCAGGACCTCCTGGCTTATTTCGAAGGAGAACACTTTATCTAACCTAATTATACTAAAGATGATATTGAATTTAATCTTGTGTCAATAGATCTGTCAGCTACGGAACATTTACACACTGTGAATACATTACACAGACTACCAAAATTCGTTTTATTCCCTGACATATCTTTATACATCCATAGATCGAAATATTCTATGATGTGAAAGAAAGGTGGAAAAGACACCTTGCACATTTGTATGGCAATGGTCATGACGGACTTACAGAGATATAAGAATAAGCACATGACAAGACCGTCACAAATCTATTCAATGGTAATGCGGTTACGGTATCGACGGTCAGTCGAAATGACAACTGTTACTTGATAAGCATGTTTAACCGGTGTACGGGCTCATCTTACCACTCATTATACTAAAGCAGTATTATCAAAGAATATACGTTTACATATTCATGAATAATCCTTTATATAGAGAACAAGAATCAACAGGTTGCTCACATTGAGAGGTCGAAAAAATATGAACACGAATAGCATGATTGAATTAATATCATTTTGGAAAAAAAAAACCATGTAAGTACTATATCAATTGTCAGCATGTGTCTTCTTTTGTTACTGCTCAGAGAGTCAAAGGATTTTAATACAAAGTACGGTGTGGCTTAGTGGATAAGGTGCTCGGCTCTTGACCTAGAAGTGCCATGTTCGATTTCCGCCCAGGACACTCCGGTGTTTTGTCTTTCGGATGAGACAGTAAAAACCGAGGTCCCGTGTCAGGGTAGGCGTGGCACGTAAAAGATTTCCTCATTGCTTTAGATGAGGCTATTTCAAAGGTAGAAATTTCTATGCAATGCATCAGGCAGATGCCGTCACCATATACGTGAAATAACTATGGAGTGACGTAAAACAATAATCAATCAATCAATAATACAAAGAACTCAATAACACAATAAAAGCAACGAGGGATCTTTTACGTGTCACGCCTACCGTTATATGGGACCTAGGTTTTTATTAACTCATCAGAAAGACAGGACATCGATGTGCCCATTGCGGGAGTCGAACCATGGTTATTTCAGTCACGAACTGGGTACATCCTCTACTGCGCTACTCTGACAGTGAGATAAGGGAATTCGTAAGAGCATACACAGAGAGGTATGAAGAAGGAATGCCCATGCCATGTTCCGAGGTGTACGGTCACGGTCCACCTCACACTTATAACACCAATAACCGAGAAAATTAAACAAACTTCAGGGTGTGTAGTAATCGCAAATACTCAACTTAGGCTTGTAAGGGAAACGTCGCCATGACAGTTCTGAACTTCATGGTAAATGACAGGAAGCAAAATCACGCATGCGTAATGAAACTAAAATCATACATACAAAATAATACCACATACATGTACTCGACAAAATTAAACTGTAAGTTATTTTTTGTTTTCAATAGCCTCCGAGGAGTAAAGGTCCCAAAGGTTTAAAAAAAATCCTCGCTGCTGGGGATGGGTCCGTTGCAAAAGTATGACATACTATGCAATGCATCAGGCAAATAACGTCAACATATACTTAAAATAACGGTGTGAAGACGTAAAGCAATTATCAATCAATGTACTTAAAACAATTTCAGTAAACCAAATCTTTATCACAAGTTCTTTATACATTATTTCTATTTTTATCCAGGATAAACCTGTACTTACTGACTTTACTAATAAGTGTAATTAGATGCACTGATGAATACTTACAGTACAATGAGTAACAGTGAAGAAAAGATGGCGATAACCACAGGTAAGGCGTTGCGCTTCATGTTGTCAATTCTCGCTGATCAGGAGATCTCGCGAGATCTAAGGATGTAGTGTTTAATGCTCCGAACAAAAGCAGAAGGTTCTCATTTCCATGTGTATCAAAAAAACTGCAACAACCCCGATGGCTCAAGAACACACACTGAAAAGACAAATGATGGGTTAGAAATCGATATACATAAAAGATCTTTCCATATACAATGAGAAGAAGAAGAAGAAGAAGAAGAAGAAAAGAAATGCTCTTCTGAACGAAATTCGAAACGAAAACTCTTCTCATCATGGTGTTTCTATTCTAACAGATTACTCAATCAATCTACCCGGAATACTAGAAATATATTGTTTTTATTTCATTATTATTATCATAATCATTACTATTATTATCATCATCATCATCATCATCATCATCATCATAATTTTTATTATTATTATTATTATCATCATCATCATCATCATCACCATCATCATCATCATCATCATCATCATCATCATCATCATCATCATCATCATCATTATTATTATTATTATTATTATTATTATTATTATTATTATTATTATTATCATCATCATCAATATTTATTTATTTATTTCTTTTTCTTTTTTTTTATTTCTAAAGAACAACCTTAAATGAAGAATTTATGAAGACGACAACATACTTCTGATTTATATCACTAATCCCTTGCAATTCGGTTTTCTCACTTTATTTTCAATTTATTTCTTTGTTCTGGCAGATAAGAGGGCCTTTTGTTTTGCTCTCTTCAAATCAGATCCATTATAAGGACCCTTCTCAATAGAAATTACATTGACTTTTTCGCAAAATATGTTTAATTTTACCCAAGCATTGATCTTTTAGCATTATGCAAATGAGACAAAATTTTCCGAAATGAAAAAGTACGGGCACCTTTTAAAAGAAATGTGTTTTTGAAACACTATGCCCCCGGTGTCATTTGAAAGTGTTTCATTACTAGTTGAGCACACATGTAAAATACGAAGTCTCTATCCCTCACGGTTCAAAAGTTATGGCCAAGGATAAAGTTGACAAGGTGGATAAAAAAAGGTCATCGACTTTGGTGTTATTTGAAAGGGCTTCATTATTTGAGTACGCATGTGATATATGAAGTTTCTCCGTGCTTCATTTAGTCGACGATCTGCTTACTTTGACCACGGTGACCGCAAATTGAACATTCTTCATACTCGGCTGCGTCATGGTTGCAGCACTCTTAATGGCGACCTTATCAGAGTAAATCTTACAACTAGTAGTACATGCTCATGTGGCGCTCCGGTCGAAATGGCAGAACATTTCTTTATCCATTGCCCGAATTATCAACAAATACGTCGAACTCTCTTTTTAAAACTTACAGAAATTGGAGCCAACCTAGGCATAAGCACCATACTGTACGGAAACACAGATCTTTCTAATAACACTAATGCTAAAATATTTCAAGCTATTCGTACGTTCATATCTAAAAGTAAAAGATTTTCGTAGCGACCGCCCCTCCCCCTTCTACTCCACCCAAAGCACTTTCTCATTCTGAAATATTCTTCCTAATATGCACCTGTCACTCTTGTTTCCATTTTACACATTTAAATCATTCTAGAAGTACTTCTTTTAGCTGCTCTAAATTAACATCATAATTATGTTCAATATTATACATGTATATGTGTATAAAAGTACACTCAAACTTACCTCTGACAATATATATGTGAATGTATATGCATATGTATGTATGTGTATATCTGTATGTATGTATATATATGTATGTGTTTATATGTATGTATGTGTATATGTGTATGTATGTATGTATGTATGTATGTATGTATGTATGTATGTATGTATGTATGTATGTATGTATGTATGTATGTATGTATGTATGTATGTATGTACATGTATGTATGTATGTATGTATGTATGTATGTATGTATGTATGTATGTATGTATGTATGTATGTATATTTGTACATAAGTATGTGCATACGCACATGTATATGTATATATGTATATGTATTTATGTTTATTCGCCGTATGTATTCCATTATAATTGTATGTATGTTCTAGGAGAGGCGTTATCTAAGTTGGTAAAACTTGTCGCCAATCCTATGCTGTTTTGAGCAATAAATATGTTTAAACTAACTTAACTAAGTCTCTCCCTCAGAGTTTAAAAGTCATAGCCAAGGTTAAAGTCGTCAGACAGACAGACAGACAAACTAACATACAGACAAACAAACAGATAAACTAACAGACAGGACAAAAACAATATGCTCCCGATCTATCGATCCGGGGCGTAAAACACAAAGAAAAGGTAGTATATGGTTATATAAATTAAATTAAAATCTGCAAAGCCTAAGTTGCGATTACCCCTCGAGCTCGTTTTGCAGTTGGTCAGTTTGGTCACATATTTACTAGTAAAAATCCAGATTTTGCACTCAAAATGGCTGGGAAGTGTCGTCAATCAAAAATGTTTTGGGGGTGTGTTACCTTACAATTTTAGAATATTTGACGCGCTTTCTTCATTAGCAAAATTATTATTCGGTTGTGTAAGTGACCTTTGGTTAATCATAGCGTGATGAAAGTCCTACTAAACTTCCAGAATACAGAATGCTACACTAAGAAGGACGTATCAACATAACCAATTATATTCTACCATTCTTTCTTTTAGCAAGAAGATAAACCTTAAATATTGTTTATAAATTAAAACGTGAGAATAAAAAGATTGCCAACCAGCACGGCTACACCACTACCCAAACTTTAACCTGTAAAGGGTTGGTTACCCCAGCAAACAGCCAGTTGTTTATAGATTGGTTTTGTTGTGTTATTACAATAAATAGTAGATTGGTTGATTAATTATTATTTCACGTCACTCCACGATTATTTCACGTATCTGGTGACGGTATCTGCCTGATGAATTGCATAATAAATTATACATTTGCAACGGACCTTCCCGAAGAAGTGGGGGATCTTCTACCTGCCACGCCTACCGTGACACGAGACCTCGGTGTGTACTGTCTCATCTGAAAGACAGGACACCAATGTGCCCATGGCGGGAGTCGAACCAAGGACCTTTCGGTCACCTTATCCACAGAGCCCACCAATAGTAAATGATATGGCTAGTAACTTTAAAAGTACATCTCTATACCATACAATGGCGGATCCAGGATTTCCGAAAAGGAGGGGGCCCAAATGGGTATTAGCCAAACTTCTCAGTCATTTTTGGTGCAAAATCTGAATTTTTACTGGTAAATATGTTATCAAAAGGTGGGGGGACCCCCTCCCCCTCTAAATCCGCCACTGCCATATGCAGGTTAATCCGTAAAACTATAAACACGATATTGCCTAAAGTACTGTCCTATGACATATTTGAAATATTCTGATATTTAAATGTGCATAATGACTACTAATTATGCATATTTAAATATCAGAATATTTCAAATATATCATAGGACAGTACTGAATGGGTCTATATGATCCCAAATACATGACTATTAGCTGAAATATCAACGGAAGTGATGTTGGAAATTTATACATCTGTGGTCGATCATCAAGGTCTTTATATGTCTGCTGATCAACAGTCACATGGCCGTACAATACATATTTTAAAACGTTATTCTGTTTTAAAAATTCTTTGCAGCTTCATCAAACATCCCATTCCGGCCCATACGTTTATGGTTGCACCAAATTGTTTCTTGTAAGTCATAAGGAAAATTTTCAGTCATATATTACTAATATTATTGTTATTGCATGAAAATCGGCATTTGAAAAAAAAAACAAAACATAAAATCAACAACAACAATCTTATTTAGATCTTTTGACAATCGCTATCGACTCAAAGTGAACAGAAAGTATATACATGTATAATATATGTCATCTTATAAAATGTTAATAACACAGTATCCTGTCAAAAGATCTCCATGGCAACGGGTTATAGATCAATACCACCTCCTGATACTGCATCTTCAAGACTTGTATCACAAAAAGATTATTTAAAGTTTTTAGAAATCACTGACGATTTCATTTCTGTCCCGTTAAATTCCTTTCATTTACTGTTTACAATAATGGTAATTCAAATAACAAATAAATAAATAAATATCGGGATTTTCACTAGTATATATGTGACCAAAAGGAGTGGGGAAGGGGGGGGGGGGCGGCGGCGGCGGGGCCCCTTCTAAATCTGCCACTGCCTTATGCAGGTTCATCCTAAGACCATAAACACGATATTGCCTAAAGTACTGAATGGGTCTAAATGATCCCAAATACATGACTATTAGCTAAAATATCAACGGAAGTGACATTGGAGATTTATACATCTGTGGTCGGTCATCATGGTCTTTATATGTCTGCTAGCTAACAGTCACATGGCTGTACAATACATATTTTAAAACATTATTCTGTTTTAAAAAATCTTTGCAGTTTCATCAAACATCCCATTGCGGCCCACACGATGGTGCTTGCACCAAATTGTTTCTTGCATCGTAAGTCATAAGGAAAATTTTCAGTCATATATTACTAATATCATTGTTATTGCATGAAAATCGGCATTTGAAAAAAACAAAACAAAACAAAACAAAACAAAAAATTAACAACAACAACAATCTTATTCAGATCTTATCACAATCGCTATCGACTCAAAGTGAACAGGCAGTATATATAAGATATGTCATCTTATAAAATGTTAATAACACAGTATCCTGTCAAAAGATCTCCATGGCAACGGGTTATAGATCAATACCACCTCCTGATACTGCATCTTCAAGACTTGTATCACAAGGAGATTATTTTAAGTTTTTAGAAATCACTGACAATTTCATTTCTATTCCGTTAAATTCCTTTTATTTACTGTTTACAATAATGGTAATTAAAATAACAAATAATTAAATAAATAAATATCTTTTATTAAAGAATGAGCAGAATAATATTTTCTGGAATGGGCTGTAGGTGGGGTGTTTAAGAAAAGGAGGCAGGGGGAGGATTTGAGGAGATATTACTGACTTCAAAGAGGGGGGATTCATGATAGGACGAAGACGACGAAGAGGTTTAAATAAATTGTCTTTGGTGTAATGTCTTTGATGTCCCGTCTTTAGTGTCCTGTCTTTGGTGTGATGTCTTTCATGTCCTCTCTTTATTGTCCTGTCTTTCGTGTAAGAAAGTCATGATAAATTTCGGCAAGCAAAATTACCCTCGCTGTTAGGGTTGGTCCATTAAGGGTCAAACGTTATTATGTACAAGCAAGTACCACTACCATGGATCTGAAATTTTTCCCGGCTTGGTGGTGATAATTGACATAAGCCCTCCTTGCATATCAAGTGCATCATATCCGTTACAATTCAACCGGATTTCGATGATACAAGTGTACACAGCTATCATCGAGCAATAGATAATGCATTATGGATGGCTATCTTCGGGCGCAAGATCATGGTCAGTGCTTGATAACAAATTATTACTGAATGGTGCTCGAGGGAATAAAGTTTTCATCCTTGCTAAAATGTCACAGTCGGAACTAGAACTCAGAATAACGTTAAAATAAGGGTTCATTGTAATATTTCTTCGTTCTTTTGATTTTTGAGATCTCGAAATGACCTTGCGTGTGATTGTCGTTGAAAGCAAGGAGATAATTCACAAAACATGTGGAAATTTGATTCAAAAATCGTCGTATACCTTTCTTTTATTTTTACTATATCGGTTCTGGGCCGATGTTAAGGGATATATAAGTAACTATGGGACAGACTTAATAAAACAAGTCACACCAAGTTGTTGGGGTTTTATTTTATTTATTTTTTTTTTTTGTGGTTTCTTTGTTTTTGTTTTTTGTTGTTTTGTTGTTGTTGTTGTTGTTGTTGTTTGCTTTGCTTTTCTTTGTTATTTCTCAACGGGCAAGTACGTTAGTAGTTGTCAACAAAAAGAAGACGAGAGGATCTTTAATACATTATTTCAGTGGCGGATTTATAAGGAGGATGCAGAGGTTGGAACTCCCCCTTTAGTCGGAAAATTTTAGCCAAAAAGGTCATTTTCGACCATTTTAGGGCTGCAACCCCCCCCCCCCCCTTACCACCACCACCACCTTTCTGACCGAATAGTGCAGAACATTAATTCTGGGAGACTGCAACTCCCCCTTTTTCAAAAAATTCTGGATCCGCCTTTGTTATTTTGTCATGTTTTGCAGAATAAATGTTATTGTTTTTTTCTCTTTCTATTTATTAACATTTCTTTCTTACTTTCTTACTTTCTTTCTTTCTTTCTTTATTTATTTATTTACATTTATTTTTTATTTGGGGAGTTTAAAAGAACACGGGAAATACTGCTTTAATAGATATAGATTATATTCCATGTAATCCAGTCTTATAATCGAGATGTCATCGGGTGGACTCTGTTCTACTCGAGTTGTTTTGTGCATACAATCATTTATACCCGCCCTTTATAGATCGTTGGAATATCTCTCACGATATGACCCTGAAGGAAAAACTGACTGCAAATAATTATTCCCCCACAGAACAAAGTTAAAGTTCAATAGGTCATAATAACTTTTATGGTGATGAACAGGTTGACTGTCACATAAAGAGATCAGATGCTTGACGATATGCAGTAATGGAGGGATTTTGAACGCTTTATAAATGATGTTACCGTCTTCAAAATCAATAATCGATTTTACAAAAGAAAGAAATGGAGTAGATGAGTCGACTGAATGATTTAGTCCTCCGACAATATATAACATGCGGTATCATAGACTAGTACATTAAATACAGTCGTTATCCATGGATAATATTGATCCAAAATCTATCGATATGTTTCAGAAATAACATATGACTAGGACTTACAATTTCTCAAGTTATAAAGTTAAATTTTTAATCTGAAAATTGTGGATGTTCAGAATATACAGATGTACGTTAAGCCATCCAAGGACAGAGTCATATACTTCTAAGTGTTGACCCCCCCCCCCCCCCCCACACACACACACACAGCAGATTCAAATTTTTTTCAAACGATATGATGTTCTATATAGAAATGTAAATTAAACATCACACAGCACATATTCAAAACAATATTATTATTATTATTATTATTATTATTATTATTATTATTATTATTATTATTATTATTATCATCATCATCATCATTACATTTATTTGTTATACATAAGATTAAGCATGTTTTCATGCAATAGAGAGACAGGAGTGGTGCAGTTGTGCTTGGTTTGCGTCACCGATAATCCGGGTTCGATTCCCAGATTGCGTCACTATGTTTAAGTGGCTGGTCATCTCCTGTTTAGTAAGTGAAAAAAGTCGAAAACTCCATTCACTCAAACGAGCATTCATTTATGAAATTAAGTATTTGAAAAGTACTAGTACACTGAAATATACTTCAGCTCATTAAACTGTTTCATATGTTAGTGGCATAAATAATAAGCGTAAACGTGGATAATGAATGATAACAAATCACAGTGACATATATGATTTACATAGGCCCCTTACATGTGTACAACGCGTAAGTAAAGCTACATGCAATCACATAAACATTCAAATATTGTTAACCGCATGTTTAACAACTATATATATAATGGTGTGTCCTCGTAGTCTCACCACTTTGACCATTGGTTGCTGCTGTTATCAGAAGGCCAGTAGGATATGCCCCCTTCCTTCTTTTTATTTATTTATTTATTTATTTATTTATTTATTTATTTATTTATTTTTTCATTTTTTAATTTTTTGATCATGAACCGATTTTCTCCCATGTTAGGAAACGGACCACAATTCATTGTTTGACCCTTCATTTCTGAAATGCTTTCGACGCCCCTGATTACCCTAGCTATATAACTTGAAGATCATTAAAGTGCACCAACATGGCGTTTGGAGCGCCTCCATGCGAGACGGTTGACAGGCGAACAATGGTAATGCATAAATCAGTAGTACAGTCATCCCATGCACATTCGACTAAAGGAATTGAATGAACGAGTTGTTTATAAAAGTTCAGTTTGAAATTTAGATGATCGTTTTGTCGATCTATACTGTCTCTTTAAAAATGTTCGACAAAAGAGGCTACCTGAAGAGGGTATGTACATGTATCAGTGGCGGATCCAGAATTTCCGAAAAGGGGGGGGGGGGGGGGGGCAAATGGGTATTAGCCAAACTTCTCAGCCATTTTTGGTGCAAAATCTGGATTTGTACTAGTAAATATGTGACCAAAAAGGGGGAGGGGGCTCTAAATCCGCCACTGTGTATGACAATGACCCTGGAAGTGTTTACAAATTAGGGTATCTCCAGAGACCTATATTTCCCTACATTCAATCCCGACCTTGACAGATCTATAAGAGAGAGAGAGAGAGAGAGAGAGAGAGAGAGAGAGAGAGAGAAACAAGTTTAGAAGACTAAAAAAATGTGAAAAGTTTACAGAGGCAATATGATGGACGGACAGACAGTGGTCGGTGCGCTATGATCTGTGGAATCATCCACACTCTTTACAAAAATAACGACACGGTTGCTAAAATCTAAACCCTGGCAGTATCGATCATGTGACTTGAAAACTATTTAATAGAAATGTACAAAAATCGTACCGTATGGAAATGAGACAAACATGTGGACGCAAGTCTTATGTTCATATGATCTAGACACTTTTGTGTGATTAGGAAATGTACACGAGGCAATTTAATCTTATCCTGCCATTTATCTGGAAATATAGCTATCAAAATCCTCCAAAAGGGGAAGTCCGTGACATAAAAAAGAAGTTTTCGG
Source organism: Pteria penguin (assembly GCA_035048485.1). Classification (NCBI taxonomy): domain Eukaryota; kingdom Metazoa; phylum Mollusca; class Bivalvia; order Pterioida; family Pteriidae; genus Pteria; species Pteria penguin. Next base: position 42,108,140 of record CM068589.1, read on the forward strand.
CCATATGGACTTTTTCAAATGGTTTAATGTTTAACTTTACCTGTCTATGTACCATACATATTAGCTAGCAGAAACATCATTTGTGGAGTGCTTTTGTAATTCATACCATTTGTCGGTTTGCTTTATGCAAATGAAACCTGTACCAGTTGCATGTTTGTAATGTCACTCAGACTTTGGATTATCGATTTTGAAGTGCTTATTCATTTTGTAAGTAATTCAACTTGTGGTCATTTGCTGGACTTCGATTCCCTCCATTGCAATTTTTCAAGTAAAAAGGTCTACGTAACTTCAAAATTTCTCTACCCAAGTACGAAACGATTTTGAAAAAATGAATAAAAATGTTGTAGTCTGTAAAACGTGTTTAGGTTAATCGATTAAATTTAAAAATGACTATGAAAGGAATGATTGAATGAATAAATAGCATACAAAAAGTTTTGTTTTTTGTTTTCTAATTTTTTTTTTGTGTTGTGTTTTGTTTTCTTTTTCTTTTATTTTACTGGGGTTTTTTATTGTTTTGTTTGCTTCGGGGTTTTTTTTTTTTTTGCCATTGTTTTTATTTATTTATTTTTTCCTTTGTTTATTTGTTTTCTTTTGTATGTTTTTGTTTTGTTTTGTGCTAATTTTGGGGGATTTTTCATTCATTAATATATCTATTTAAAATATCTATTTATGTATTTACGTATGTATTTTTTCTAATTTCCTTAACAAGTCAATATCTTACATTCTGAAATCCAACCCCCACCCCCCCACCCCCTTTTAAACTGAGCAGAAGCTGTTTTCTGTCAGTTTTGTTATTACGTGTAATTTAAAGCACTTTATTGTTAAACCTATTGTTCGTTTTCTTTGTTATCATGACTGCAGGAAGTGTCCATTACTTTATAACACGGATCTCTGTGAAAATAACATTGATAAAATTCTAAATATCACAAAAATAGGCACAGTTATATCTGATCGTGTGTCAAAAAGGCGTTGAAGTAAATACTGGGCGGGTTTTGGGGTTTTTCCACAATCAAGTTTTGAAAAAAAATGGCATTCAGGTACTCAGACATCAATCGGGAATGATGGCAGGAATGATATAAATCCCTATACACACCAGGAACTATAGAGTTAGTCTTAAAGGTTTCGATCCGAATAAGGGAATTAGTTTTTAAAAGAATATTAAGCCAACGGCAAATACTATTTTTATTAAATCTTTTTCCCTTCAATAAATCGAGAACACACCGTTCATTCTCAAACGTTGAGATGATCCAGACAAGTGACTTTGCATGTGGCACCCCTCGGAATTTATCTTCAGTTTCTAAGTAAAATCTTATTCTTCAATCTTTTGTATCAACATGGCTAGTGCCTAAAGTGAGAAAATGATCAAGGATACTTCGTTTGTGTATGCTTCTTCAGTGAATATTAATACTGATATTAATAAATCAACAATAACATTAGTCATATGACTGAAAATTTGCATTATCTCCTACGATAAAACCAAAGCCATATATCATTCGAAATGTTTCGGACCTCTTCTCATTAAGAATTGAATATTATGCAAATATCGAAGCGGATGCGTAAAGCTGGTTAACCCCATTAAAATGGTATACATTTTCGATCAAATTAATTACAACACAATCTATTTTTTTTTCTTTTAACACTAATATAATTTCTACTCTCCAAATTCAAATCGTGTGCACTCATATTTATACATCAGCAAACGAAGGTTGGGGTGGGGGTGTATAGAAATCATCCTGTCCGTCTATCCGTCCATTTAAGAAGTTCCTAAAGCAGATTTGTCTTACAGTGCAAGGAATATGGCTTACATATTTCATACACACATTCACTATTACAAGCAAAACTATTTGATATCAACACATTTGTCCTAGTGACCTTGAAGTTTGGCCTTGACCATGTGACACTGGTTACATTCGTTTTTTACATTGTAATAATAATTTGGTTTATAAGATCTGTAGGCAGATAACAAGACATGAACAGTTATTTGTCAATTCGCACATTCGTCAGGTTCTGCAGTTTGTCACGTGACACAAGAAACTCTGTATTACAATAACATAAATGATAAAATTGGAAAAATCATATATCGTTGATGAATTCAATGACCATTTCAGAGCTTCGTTTCTTTTATCATAAAATCTTAATTCAAGTGGATTTGTCTGTCCGTAAGCACGTGATTTCAACAATATCCTTTAAGATTAGTTAAAGCAAAAGGATTACAAGTGAAGAAACCAAAGGGAAAACAGTGATATTTACTCAATACGTAAATACAAATTTGCACTTCGATTTGTCATAACTGAAAATTCTATAATTTAAAAGTCAATATTTGTCCATAGTCACGTGCTTTTCTGGTGATATTTAAGAATTTCAGACCTGATCGAAAACTCGGAATTAGTCTGTTATGTATACTTATATATAGGGATACTTGTTCACAACATCTCTAGGGATCAAAACATGAATTTAGCACAAAGGTCATGGTCAACGTCACGAGAGCAATGACCTTGGTGTAATTTCAAAGGGCCTTATAAGTGATGCATGGCGAAGATTAAAGTTGATAACAGACAAAAAAGACATACATACATACATACATACATACATACATACATACATACATACAGACAGACAAACAGACAGGACAAAAACAGTTTGCCCCCGGTTTATCGATCTGGGGGCATTGAGATTAATCAAATGAATCTGCGGGTTTTCTGTATAAATACAGAGATTTACGTGGCACCACATCGTGCACATGGTAACGGCACCTGGTAACGGCACATGGTAACGGCACCTACCTGATGCAATACACAGAAATTTAGACCAATCTAACAGACATGAAGTGTTATCAAACTACGGAACATCTAACTAACAACAAGGCGGAAGCGTGAATGAAAAACGAACAACAAGGCGAAGTCGTGAATGAAAAACGAACAACAAGGCGAAGTCGTGAATGAAAAACGAACAACAAGGCGGAAGCCTGGAAAACAACTATCAATAAGGAGGAAGCTTGAATAAACAACTAACAACAAGACGAACGCCCGGAAAAACAACTAACATTAAGGAGGAAGCGTGAATGAAAAACGAACAACAAGGCGATAGCCTGGAAAAATCAACTAACTATAAAGAGGAAGCCTGAATAAAAAACTAACAACAAGGCAGACGCCTGGAAAAAACAAGTAACAATAAAGAGGAAGCCTGAATAAAAAACTAACAACAAGGCGGAAGCCTGGAAAAATCAACTAACAACAAGGCGGAAGCACGGAAAAAACAACTAAGACGGAAGCCTGACAAAAAAAAAGGCAAACAAACAAACAAACAAACAACCCCCCCCCTCCAAAAAAAAAAAAAAAACCAAACAAACAAACAAACGAAGAACAAGGCGTAAGCCTGAATAAAAAACTAAGAACAATGCGAAAGCATGAAAAACACCACCAACAACAAGGCGGAAGCCTGGAAAAAATATTTCATATGTCATTAGGTAAGATTTCATATTCTTATTTTGTCAAATAAGAGAAGATGTTTCAATGTTAAGGCCTTTTTGAGCAAAACATAATATGCGCGGATATCAGCAGGAATGTTGAAAAATGATACTGTAAATTTTGTCATTCAAAACAATAGAATGCACTGGAACAATTTCGGAGTTTTTCAGTCCGAATTCAATTTTGTCGGTCAGAAAATGAAAACAATGAAATTAATAACACACACACACACACACACACACACACACACACACACACACACACACACACACACACAAGCAAAGGAATGACAGCAAAATTAATAACACACACACACACACACAAGCAAAGGAATGACAGCAAAATTAATAACACACACACACACACACACACACAAGCAAAGGAATGACAGCAAAATTAATAACACACACACACACACACACACACACACACAAGCAAAGGAATGACAGCAAAATTAATAACACACACACACACACACACACACACACAAGTAAAGGAATGACAGCAAAATTAATAACACACACACAAGCAAAGGAATGACAGCAAAATTAATAACACACACACACACACACACACACACACACACACACACAAGCAAAGGAATGACAGCAAAAGGAATCCGTTGGTTTTAGTACTTCTGTACATTTTAAAGATTTTCAACTGAGATATTTTTCATATTATAAACTCCATTCATGGCAATCTTAAAGTCATCGGGCTACAGTTTTTGAAATGATATTCATTTAAAATTTCTGAATGGTAATTCTTCTTACACATGTGGTTTACATTTTCTGAATATTATGCAATAGAAAAAATTATAAAGAAATTTCGTCTCGTTTATTGCCCTTATTGAAAGCTAATTACAAAATGTACTAGGTTTAGAATATCCGACTCCGCGCTATATCAATGGTTTATTCCGTCTTAACACGGATTTCGACCAAAAGCATACTGTTACATGTATTTATGTCTGGGCATTTATAACGACCATGGAATGTAACGGGGTAATGAGATAAGACGGGGCAAGTTGTATTCATTGCTTTATTGCTATTGGGAAAGAGAGAGAGAGAGAGAGAGTTGCGGTGTGTGTTTAGGTAGGTGTGAGAGAGAGAGAGAGAGTTGCGGTATGTGTGTGTGTGTGTGAGAGAGAGAGAGAGAGAGCATAGTATCAGAATTATATAGGTTTTCAATTTGTGTCTCTGGTCACCATACCAGAACAAAAACCAAATAAAAGCACACTAAGATAGAGCAACACGTAAATAAACACTCAAAGATTCCAACTTTTACCATAAAGATATGTTAGGCTGTGCTGAGAATATTTTAATCTCCGGGGAATCAGTATTTTTAAACACTTACGCTGCCTTATCTGTGGTAACTAGAGCGGATTTCCTTTGTACAAGTGTATATCTGAAACCTAGATACGTATTTCGGAGATACCGGCCGGTGACTGTTCTACTTTTCAGAATTTTATACTCAAGTTTATTTTTTATTCTTTTAGACACTGGCATACTAACAGAATACAAGATAAATGTGAACAAAAAATTAACTGGTGCTACAGACGTGGATCCAAATATTTTGTCGAGAGGACGAATGGAACTCCCAATGAATTTTCCGAAAGGGGGTACATGTTTTATGTGCGTAAAATTACTTATTTTATGTCGAAAGACAACAAGAAAAGTCATTTTCGCCGATTCTCAGGGTGTGATCCAGACACCCGGTCTACTCCACTGGATCCGCGCATGTAGTCACCATCCATGACGATTTCATATACCTATTTACAAATACCAAACGTTGACAATGGACAATGAAACAGCATAATTTCATTTAATATGTTGTATATCTGATAATTTTCTACAAAGGTGATATTAAGGGGTTGGGGAAAAGGGGGGGGGGGGGGGTTGACGTCATCAGTTTGGAACATTCAGGCCTACGAGTCTGTCATATTTTATACCACTACTAAATCTAGTTTACCATTGTCAATAGAGGATCAAGGATTTCATTGAGGGTTGAACGTTTACTAAAAGGCAGGATGTGCAGAGCAATGGACTAGTGAGGGGGGGGGGGGGGGGGGGGCAGAGGGCTAAGGTTGAAGTGTTATGCGGTTACTGGACGATTTATGCAAATGCTAGCTACAAGTGATCTGTTTGTTGGCATGCCGTGTAGCACCGATTAATCAATGTATGGTACACACTACACATGATTCAACAGCTTACGTTACTTAAAGATAATAAATTTGAACCATTTAATAGATGTAAATGTAGATGCACACAAATATGTGTGCATATTTTAAGAGTTTAGGAAATAGAATACCAACGCTGACGTTGCAATTGCCCTTCTGTCAACAGAATGATGTCTGTGTATATATACACAAACACACACACTTTTTTCTTCATTATTATTATTATTATTATTATTGTTATTATTATTACTTTTATTATTATTATAATAATAATAATTATTATTATTATTACTATTACTATTATTATTATTATTATTATTATTATTATTATTATTATTATTATTATTATAATAATTATTATTACTATTACTATTACTATTATTATTATTATTATTATTATTATTATTATTATTAGCAGGTTTGAATACACAAACTTGAGAAGAGAGGCGTATTGTTGCGGACGCCAGGGCGTAACTCTGAAATTTTCAAGATTTCATTTGCAAGAAACGGGTAGAATTACTTGTAAAATATTGACAACAAGGGGTCAGTTCTTATATCTCTCACTGCAGCACAATGTAATCATTTTGTACTTTGTACTTTTTTTTATCAACAAAATACCCGTTATTATCAAACAAGAACAGCCACAGAGGTGAGTAACAATATCTCTAGTACGTTCATTATATGCTTGTTTTGATTTTGAGGAAGACTGCGTTCTGGGCACGTCTTTGGTCAGATAAAGGACCCAGCTAACATCCCATAACAAACAACTGATCGCCAACATAATGGAATCTACTAGCTATATTAATAACGCTGACTGAAGCTATAACATACCTCACTTCCGCAAATTAATGATAATTTCTAAACCATTACTGAAATAAGAACCTATATTTTATGATTCATCTAAATCAATTTTTAAATAAGTAATTATTCAACAAACCTCGTTATCATTGAATTAAAATCCGACCTCAACGTGGCTCTGAGATTTACCACCACATTTTCATCTGAAGTGATCAAGCAATACCTGTACAAATATACACATCCACTGTTTAAATTTTTGATTTCCAGCCTTTCTGTTCTATCGCTCGATTCCTTGTCCACGTTGCCTGTACAGCGAATGACCTTATACTTTATCGATTTTTACCGGCCTCTATTTAATATTTTTATCTATGTCTGTTGCTGTTGACAATATGTCGGATGAATTAGTGAAGTAAATTTCTACACCAGGATATGGTGAGTGTGAGATCGCAGCTGACTCATTTATTCAATCCAATGTCATGTTAGATGGAGGTAGACGTTCAGTTTGTTTTACTTACTCATTCAATGACGATTAATCAAATATTGATTGATTGATTAATTGATTGTTGTTTTACGTCAATCCACGGTTATTTCACGTATGCGGTGCACCTGCCTGATGCATCGCATTGAAATTTTTACTTTTGCAACGGACCCACACGAAGCAGTGAGGGATTAATCACGTGCCACGCCTACCGTGACACGGGACCTGGGTTTTTTGCTGTCTCATCCGAAATACAGAACACCGGTTTGCCCAGGGCGGGAGTCGAACCCGAGACCTCTCGGTCAGGAGCAGAGCACCTCATCCACTAGGCTACACCGGCTCACGATTACATGGCCACCCTTGGGGAGGTTGGGTGGGTGGGTGGGAGAACTGATGTAACATGTCCACTACATTGTAGATGACCACGTAGCTAATAAACACCGCCTTGTGGCTCTAATATTATATCAAAATATTCATTTGGGGAAAGGATTTTGCTATGAAAGATTATGCTTAAATTACGATTTAACGTGAAAAGTCAACCTTAAAATCGTCCCAATATAGGAAAATATGAAAATATAATAGTTATCAAGAGGCTTGCTTAATCCAATCAGTAAAGTAGTCAGTTTTATGAGAACATTGATACAATGGGGGTAATGAAACATGCTACTATAGTTGGTTGGTTGATTGGTGCTTTACGTCGCTTTCATTAACTGTTCAGTTATATTGCGACATGGAAGCAGGAGGTAACCAACCTCCTTAAGTTAGTGGCACTATCCGGAAAATCGAACCCAGATCGTCTTCAATGTAAGGAAAGCGCGTACCTCTAGACCGATTCTAGCCCTATACGAGTAGGCATTGCAGTTTAGAATATATGTGATATACCCTAAAATCGATAAGGTCATTCAGCCATGTGGCTGGCCTCAAGTTCGAGCCCACCGATGTCCCTGTCTTTCAGATGAGAGAGTAAAGTCATGGTCTCGTGTCACAGTAGCACTCGAAAGATCCATTTCTTCTTCGAATTTGGTCCGTAGAAAATGGAAAAATTTCCTTGCATTGCAACAGGAAAATGGTGGCGTCAGCATATCAACAATTATCCAACAAGTAAACAAATACGTACAATGTAAAACACCGCCATTTTAAAACTGAAAGAAGAAATCTGACTTACATGGGGTAGTACAGCAGACCTTTTTCAATATAACAGACGTCAAGGTCTAGCTATTCATGCGTGCGCAGTTACAAAACAGGAGTGGCGAATTACGCAATTTAAATTGAACTAATTTCTGATTGCGATCAGTGCTATCGGGATTGGTGCCTTAACAACCCAAAGACAGTAGTTATAGGGGCAAAGACGATAAGGGTTTCACAGACATGACCAAATTGCATTTACAGTCTCCTGTATAGATTTACTGCTCTGTCTAAGAAATAAACATAACTTCTCCGTAACATACAGGGGCAGGCGTGGTGTAGTGGTTAAGCACTCGGATTGCGGCGCCCACGATCCGGATTCGATTCTCGGGTTGCGCCAATATGTTTAAGAGGTTGGTAACCTCCTGCTTCCATGTCGCGATATAACTGAAATATTGTTGAAAGCGATGTAAAACACCAACCAACCAACCAACCAACCTTAATATACAAACAAGTAATAACGGTGACCTGATTTGATTGATTACTCTGTAAACAGTTAACATAGCTTCCCAGTTATGGTTAAAAAGACCCTAACATAATGTTTACATGTTTTGATTTTTGCACTTTCTAAGGAATGTAGGGTGTTATTCATATGAATGTTTGATAACCACTGACACCAGTTTAACACAGGCTGACCTATCTTAACGGTCAATCACAATTGGCCTTTACGCTGATAAGGAAGAAGAAGAAGAAGAAGAGAACCGTGATTAACGGACATCACTTGTAATCCTTAACAACCTATTTAAGCACATACATCTTGTTTTCTTGGCGATAGATATTTCACTATACTGTGACGGCATCCACTTGGACACACGCACACACACACTCTTTTTCTTTCTACATTTATTGCCGCGGTGCTTTTCGTCTACCTTCTACTCTCCTGCCTCTGCCTTACCCTCCCAACGTCTCTAACCATACCTCGAAACCCCTCTTCCCCGTTTCTCAAACATTTTCCTTCTGTCCTTTTCATTCATTCATGCCTTTCTTCACCTTTTCTATTACGTCCAGGATCACTGCCTTTTCATCCGGCCTCACAGGATTTGTTCAGTCCACTTCAATTTTATCTCTACACAAGGCACATATGGGACCAGATGTATATTGATTTCAACTCTACTGTTTGTTATGAACATACATATATCTGTAACGTTATATCCGGGGCATATCTTCAATAAATCATGGAATTGTTTAATAGTTTAGTGTTTTGAGAAGCTATCGAAAGTCCGACTTTTCGGAAATCGATCATAATTCAAATTTTGTACGGATTACCATTTGTTGTCTACAACAATGGCCCTGCCCCACTTTGCTAAACTGATAAAGCTCGTGATGAGATAATAATCCGCACTATATATAGAAGAAAACACCAAAGACATCTGACAAAGCTGTATAACACAAATCACCAAAGACATGCACACAAAAAATGATAATAGTAGAATATACACGGAAAACGACATTAAAAAAATATTCGATTGTGCTGCGATACCGACGTTCGGACGGCCAATTGAAGTAACAAACGTCACTCAATTGGTGTGGTTAACCGGTTTACGGGCGCCCACCTTCCCACTCACCGCAAAACAGCATAATCAAAGGACACACATTTAAAGATTTATAAATGATCGTCCATATAGAGAACAAAGATCAACAGGTTTCTCAAGAATAGAGGTCATAAAAGTTACAGAATGATATGTTACTATCAAAAATATGTATGGCGACATCAACATACATTTAAGTAAACTATGCTCTGCCCGTCTGTAAGCCAGCTCAGATCCTTGATCAATAGGGCTCCCGAGGATCAGGACCTTGTCTCCTCTGAAAAAAGGTTTGGACAAGGACAAAATATTAAAGCCCTGTTAGTCAACGTGCAACGCTCAAGTAAAAGTCTGCATTGTGTTGTAGAGGAACCCAATATATAGATAACAACATATATAGGTGTTGTCATCTTGTTTTGACATATTTCGACCGTTTTGAACACTCATCTAAGGTAAATCTCCTCTGCACATACATCCTTTATTTAATCGTTCATCTATCGTCTACCCGACTAACCCTTAGTACTCAATGTCATGTAAATTCTGCTCCTCCTCTAGAAGGGATGTCAGAATATTAACTTCTGCCTCACTGTAGATGTGCCACATTGTGCGATGACAGAATACTACCTACTGTTTCCATGCAGATGTACCATGTTGTAAGGTGGTCATGATCCAGATATCCATTAGAACATTTGATTTGATTTTTGGAAGGTGATGTAATCAGCTTCCCTAAGCCGCCGTCCATCCCAATTTGGAAACCGATGTTACTCAAGTGTTCTTCCGCCCTAAACAGTAACAAAAATATAGTCCCCAAACAAATCATGTGATACTTACATAAATTTCAATTTTAGCAGCTAAAGTTAAAGTTAAAGTTAAAGTTTGAGCTTTACATATTGAAATTTGCTAAAATAGATAGATTTAGTGTATTTTTAATATTTTTATTTATGAGATAAAGTTATATGAAAAATATTCCTGCGCTCCATATGTCGGTCAAAACGTACAAGTATTTTGCTTAACCATGGCTATTTTTCACTGAAGAATAGATCGATCGTTTTGTTTTGTTTAAATGTGTATGATATAGATGCACATCTTCACTTATATGCATGACGTTGTTTATTCGACTAAATATCTTCTATATTGTACATATATAGTCTGTTGCAATGTTTACTTATATAATATATAATTAATCAGAGGTTCCAAGGCGTTCGGACTAAGTATAAGGGATTGCAAATGTTTCGATTGAAGGACATTTCGGTACATTGTCATTTCAGTACAGAAATAAGACGTTTCGGTACAAGTAGAAAATATTTTGAACCTCGAAATAGTCGTTGTGGTTGTTAAACCATTCTAATTTATACATTTTTCTCGGAATATATTGAGACCTGTGTGCATCAAAATGAACAACTAATGGTACAAACACATAATATTGCACTGAAACCTTGTTAATGCATGACGTATATCAAAATAAAGGATTATTTCACAGTGACACTGTCACAGTAAAGATATAGAGAAGATCAAATGCATTTCATATACAAAATATTCACAATGAATTTGCATTTCTAGTCACTTTGAATAATTTAACAGTATTTCTACTGTTTGTAAGTCGGTGCGTTTGAGCTCTTAGTACATGTATATGCATGTATATAAAACTGCTTTGAAAATTACTATGGGAGTGACTAGAATTTACGAAAAGACAAGTAGAATATCGTGATTTGATGTTTAAGCACACCTTTATACATTACTATATTGCTTTTATATACATAAAAAAAAATGCGAATTTCATCTAGATGAATTTAGTTAGCTCTGATTTCTTTTGTTATTTTTAAAGATCTTTCGTGATGTCACGGAAGACCTTACTATTCCTCTGTTACTCTGAAAATCCTTCCTTAGTCTTTTTCTTTTCTAGGCGCTAATTTTAATCCCTAATATATCTCACTAGTTTGTACATCGATAGCCTTTTTTTATTTTTTAAGATTTAGATCTATAGCTTTTCACAAGATGTTGTAAAAATGGTATTAATCTACATGGGGTATTAAATTACATTTCAATGAACATGTTTGTCCAGACAAAGGATCTCGAACAGTGAATGGCATAATCATAAAATCAGGCACGACTGGAAATTCAAACATTGTAGATCTAGTCTGCATGTGACGTTCAAATTCTTATGACAGTGATACAAATAGAGAGAGAAAGAGATGCAAAATTTTGCACTTTTTTTCGTATTTTTTCTTTAAAATTAGATTTAGTTTTGTAATAAATTCTTAAAAACTAATTTCTGAATTACAAATAATTGCCCACCCTCCATTCTACCATAATTGGCACATGGTAATGCTTTAATATTGTTTAAATTTCACATTTCAGACACGGTTTATCGTACGTATGGTACAAAATATTTAGATCATCTCGTGAACATTAGACCTATTGATTTCATGTTGGTTTTAGACATTATTTATAACCATCTCTAATCAACTCCTAAGCGATTGTCAAAAAAGAGGAAGTTGGTTAAACTAAGTGTATACTTCAGGGATTCAGGTGCAGATTCAACGATTGCACGTGCCCCATTCCGGCAGGAAGCATAGGGGGTGGGCGACAAAGACATCTTTGTTAAGTAGATGTTTTCATATTAATTCAATCACTAGCCAGGAACAATCATAATACACTACAGATGTTACCAATTTCATATTCTTTTTTTCAAAATTGCAGCCTCTTAAAAATTGATCGAAACTGCAGACGCAGTGAAAAGGAGATGTGATCCATCAGGATGCCCTGGTACACGCGCTGATTTCAATGAAGTAGAAAATTATTTTTACAGTTACATTTCCCGACAGTCATACAAATCAAAGATGCTACATAGTCTTTCAATTTGTTTACATACACTGTAGCCCCCTGAACCCCCCCCCTCCCCTCCCAATCGACTCTTTCGCCCTTGCAGACTTTCCCACTCAAGAGATGTGTACGTGTCTCCCCCCCTCCTTATAGCTGTTGAGGTTCTGGATCTACTCCTGAGTTTCTGTGTAATACCAAATATCCAAATCTTCAAATCAAGTCATTTACTCCCAGTGATAGTACGAATATACATCAAGTCCATCAATTTAACATTATTTTCGACACTACACATACACCCCCTCAATGACCTCATATAAAGACATATATACAATAAACATAAATATATAAATGTTTTAAAGATGAAATAATCGCTTTTATCTTATTCATTTATCTTGATCATATCAGGGTCATATCCCATCCAACCCTCAGTTTAGAAATCTTTTATTATTTGTTCAGGTATTTATATTATATACATGTATATAAGTCCCTAATGATATTTTCAGCTATGGGAAATGAAGTAAAGATGGATTTTGATATAGGAAAATCATATACATACTTGAGGATGCTTCTTACTGTCCTGGGAATAACTCCATTTTCCCGGTCGAAATTGAATACCCTGTTAATTCATTATGATTGATTATGACAATATCCTACTTTGTGCCCAAGGTGGTGTATTTAAACTTACTGTAGCTGCAAGTCGTGGCCCTAATAAAATGATAGGGCCACAATTCCTTACATTGCGGAAACATAATGTTTTTAAACGGAATGGCCGGTATTATAGAGTGAGCCTTCCTCATAGACAGACTTTCCCCCGGCGGTCCTACTCTAGAGTGAGTATTCCCCTCAAGGGGGAACACTCACGCTAGAGCCAGGATCAGAGGGTGTATTTTGACCTTGAGCCAAGGTTATATCCGCAAGGTCAAAGTCACAATGGATATGGTGGGTAAATCTTATTCTAGGCCATAACTTTTTACCCCTTGCATAGTTTTGAATATACGCAATTTTTCACAGAATTGTTGCCCAGGACCAAAGGGTGTGTCTTGACTTTGAACCAAAGTTATAGGTCAAGGTCACATTGTATATGATGGGTAAATCTTTGTCTAGTCCATAACTTTTTACCCATTGCACGGATTTGAATAGCATTTCACAGAAGTTTTGGCAATGTGGGAATGTTTCTATACTTTCAAATTCATTCCTTCAAACTAAGTTACGGCCATATAATGCCACGCTTGCTATTGTTGACTATACAGTGTGCCTCATCTATCACATTCCATCAGTACTCTCAGTACTTTGATTAAATATGTAGTTAATAATTCAGTGACATGAACAGCATGACATTAATATGGATTCTGTATTTGTTTCCAAGAACATCATATTTATTACTTATTTTTTATACTATATATACTCATATGATAATTGACATTATAACATTATTTCTTTGATTCAAGTATATATATATATCGTATTTACCAGTACTATTTACTCAATGTTACAATGTTACAATAAGCATCCTAACTGACATATTGATTCCGGAGTGTTATCTTCCTGTTATCGTACATGACCCCGGATGTCCTAATCCGGAAATTATTTTGGGCTATGAACTCGTCTAACAACAGGGTAAATGAACATTTACGCTCTACACCATATACCTGGTCTCACCTCGATTTTATTGGGGTTCGCATTTGTCTGAGTATGACACTATACACGATATTGTCCTTTTATTTCATGGACTACGAGATATCGTTTACCCTTTGGTACCCTTTCGTTTTTTACTATGTATAGTAATGCACAAGAAATGAACATAACTTGTACTATACTGTTTCTTTACACCCCCCCCCCCCCCCGCCCACAACTCCAAATCTGGGCAAAACGGTACTCAGGAGCACTGTGCAATCAAAAAAAAAAAAAAAAAAAAAAAAAAAAAAAAAGAAAGAAAGAAATCGGATCTGTGCAAAAGGTGTTCAAGTGGAAATATTTTATTTTATTCATATATTCATATACAATAGCAGAAATAGTCATTGTCTTAATGCTTTATATCCAAGTCAAGTTGTAATTGTTATCGGCAAACCTCCTTGTCAATGAAATATTTGTACACTATGTGTGTATTAACTGCAATATTATTATGGATTTTACTGTTTCTTTGTATATACCTTTAGTTGCACTGTTTTTAACAGTAAGTGGAAAAGAATAGTGAAAAAATGATCATAATTATAAAATCGATGCACTACACTAGAATATGGTAATTGAAAGTCGGGTCTTCGCGGTGCCAATGAAAGTTTTGTAATATCCTACAATGTTTTACCTGATGATTTTCTAAGCCAGCGTCAATATGCTGAATCGCCTGCTTTTATGCTCCCAGATTGATAGATCGGGGTCATATTGTTTTTTCCTGTCTGTCTGTCTTTCTGGTTGACTGACAACATTAAACTTGGCCATAACTTTTTAACCATGAGGAATAGACACTTCACATTCATGAAAGTACTTGTGATATACAATGAATGTAATTATTTATTCTGGAGATGTTGGACTTTTTACTTATATATATATATATATATCTTTTTATTTATCTATTTGTATATTATTAGTTTTTCAGATTAAAGAAATGAAATCAGAATTTTAGCCTTGACGGATGTTATTTTCAAAACTATTCAAAGGACTTTTTTTAATCGAACAGTCTCAAACTCTTCTATGTGACAGCGTGTTGAGTGTCAAAAGGACATTACACAAGCTATTTCCGGTTTTTTTCCAACTTTTGAACATTTCAAAGACGGACTTGCTTCATGTACTTTCAATGGATATAGAGGGTAGTGTTGGCCACGGTCTAAATAATTCACCTTTTATATATGACCTACATTCACGTTCACATGTTCAGTTGATTTTACTCACAGAAATTATAGCGAGAAACAAACAAAACATACCGGAGTAGAAATGTAATAAAGCACTGTAAGATAATGTTTTTTTTTCTTTTACACAATCAAGAAACTAGCATTTGTTTTCGTGTAACATTACAACCTCTTATTTTATTAATATATCAATTTATTTTCTATTACTGTTTGTCATTTTTATCATTTTTTGTAAAAAAAATAAAGATATTTTTAATGTCATTTATTATTTCATTGTTATGATTTTATAATTATGCTGAATGCATCTTTAAGCAACACCGAGTTTCCTCCAAGCCGTATTATGCGTCCACGTGTTCTTGTACATTAAAGAAATAAGCGAGCTAATATGGCTGTCCGAAGCTCGTTACCAAAAATAAGATTTTTGATACTTTACAACTCTCAGTACATAAATGAATAAATTTTGGAAACAGAGATATGATTTAGTCGATTTTGGCCATTTTCATGCCATTTGCCTTGGTTTATTTAATGTAGAGAAGCAATTGAATATTCATTCGTTAAGGTGTCATCAAGAATCTACATACATGTATATTATCATTTATTTCAAATTTTCACTTAAAGTCTGATTTTCTTGATTGGATATAGAGTTTACTTGATAATTTTCTGAACTACCATCGGCATGCCGAAAGGTAACACTCTAACGCGGGAAGGAAATGGGGAGTGGTTGCTTATATTTTTACGTTACTCCAAATCAGTTTTTACAACACTTGGTTGCCGACAATCATTAGAATCTTCGAAAAAAATCCATGATTTTCTTCCGATTTATCAGTTTTCATTTTCTTTTGATGAATCATTTCTGTAATGACATGCTTAATGTTGATGATTCAAAGTCTAGTGTCACCCTGTCAAAGTCTAGTGTCGCCCTGTCAAAGTCTAGTGTCACCCTGTCAAAGTCTAGTGTCACCCTGTCAAAGTCTAGTGTCACCCTGTCAAAGTCTAGTGTCACCCTGTCAAAGTCTAGTGTCACCCTGTCAAAGTCTAGTGTCACCCTGTCAAAGTCTAGTGTCACCCTGTCAAAGTCTAGTGTCACCCTGTCAAAGTCTAGTGTCACCCTGTCAAAGTCTAGTGTCACCCTGTCAAAGTCTAGTGTCACCCTGTCATTTTAAGTATCGCAACACAATAAAGAAAAGAATATATGTAACTTCAATGTTTATTCACCAAGAACTTGTTTTAAATGATCATTTTTAGATCTGATGAGCGATAAAGGCCCACGTGGACCACGTTTAGTTTTTCTGTCCCTCTCTTTCATTTGCGCCTTATATAAAATGTCTCCTTTTCACATATATACTCTGCTTACATATAACTTTCAGATATTTGTTCAGTCCAAGTGAATGGTACATGTATTTATAAACAAGGTACATCTGCAACCGTTGTAGTGTTTCTGTGTTGTTTCTTTCCTATCTATGGTGCTTCCTGTAGGATGTTTCATCAAAATTGGGTCAAACTGTCGGCTGGCTTTAATGAAACACGGATCCATAGCACAAAACCTGATTATATTGACGTATTTAATGACGTACAATTTTGAAATGTGATGATGACGTCTTACATATATCGATCAAAGGCCCGCTCAATGCCATTTTCTTCATTGAAATAAGGACCGGTGTACATGTTTTTCATTTAGCTAATCTCAACATGCATGAAACCATACAGTATCCATCAAATGTATACCTATGCAGTCTTGTTTTTCATAAATATGGGTGTAGTTAATACATTCACTTTATATGTATTACGAAATCGTATGCTGTTTCACAAATTCTTTGAATAGAAAAATCGTGCTTTAATGATAAGGGAAATGAAATGCAGATTGATATTCGAATGCCTGTTTACATAAGAAAAGCTTAATTATGTAAGAAGGGCGTGTGTTCTGTAAGCGACAGCTACACTGTCAATAGTCTGGAAACTTTTTCTTCTCGACATTGCGCTTTATATTATGTGATTATAAAGTAGTGTACATACGTCGCTTTGGCAGTTATACAAGGAGGTTATGTGTAGAAAGATACCTGACTCACCAAATCAAAAAGAGTAAAGGTATACATTTTACCTCAAGTACATCAAAGCAATATTGACTAAACAAAAGTTGTAGTATAAATGCAAGGTGATGAGTTGAAGAGATAAGTCCGGTTATAATACTGGTGTGTCGGTGATTCTGATTACAACAAGAGCAAATGCGAATTCCGAATGGAATGGAGGTCTCCTGTTAGCATAATGCACCCGTCACAAATGTTCAGTGGAGAACTCTCGTCTTTGTAAATTATTAGAATTGTAAAGAACGTCACTGTACATAGTCCGAGATATCATATTAAATTCTGAAATATGGGACTTCATACTGTCTAATGATATCTTTGTATCAGCTATAGAACGTCTTCTTACTGATCGCATGCGTTAGGATATTTTATATGTAAGATGCTGAGCCCTTTTAACATTTTAATATAAAATACGAAAGTAACTGGTGTCACATGACTATGGCATTAAGAACAATGTACCACAGTGGATATTAACAATCCCTTGAATTTCAGAGGTGAGACCACGTGCCCGGGAGGAGAGAGCGTCTCCTGTTTGGCTAGCCACACCCGTCCAGGATGCCCTTACATACAGACGAAACAAGAACAACTCATCACTGTATATATAAATAAATGTGAATACTGTGTAGAAAGTGCCACTGCAACATAACATCAAGAAGTAGGGTATTATAACACCTAAGTCAAACTTTTTTATGAGCACTACAGTGCGGAGGGAATAAGTGTGACGTTAATGTAAAATAAGAAAGTAACTGGTGTCAGACGACTATGGCACTAACAACATGTTAAGAATAAATTGATAATTTACAATAAAAAATAATAAACAAATTTTGCATCATAGGATAATTAAAAAATAACAATAGTAATATAAAAATGAATACATATAAGAATTGCTTAAAAGGGAAATTATAATACAAACATACATGGACACAAATGAGGGTTATTTGATAGTTAAAAAAATGAAAATTATCCTACAGTATTTTACTACATTTTACTACTCCGGTGTGTAATGTTTCTCGTTATACCTTCTGTGAATAAAATCAACTGAGCAAGTGAACTTGAAACTTGGTAAGATAAAAAGATGAACTATTCAGACCGTGACCAAGACTACACTCTATATCCATTGAAAGGTCATGAACCGAATCCGTCTTTGAAATATTTTACAGATAAAATCATGCACACCCAGTATCCAGTGAAAGTAAATTTCTGAAGAGAATTAAGATGACATACACTTGGTATCAAGTGAAATGTGAACATCACATAAAGCATCTTTATTTAGGCACTGAAACACCCTGCCTCCGAAAAGTGATTGCGTCATGTCTTTTTGACACTCAACGCCAACAGAAAAGAGTATTTAAGACGGTTCGATATAACAAATGACACCACAGGGAATAAAGATCGTGTATTTGGCTTGCAATATCCCCTAGGGGCATAGCTAGTACAAAATATCATTACACTGCAAAGCATTAAATCAGCGGTGGTATTCTTTAAAAGATTTTTATACAAGTGTGCTTCTTAAAGTGCTGAATGATATCATAAATTAGTAATATGGATATGAAAAATGCCTGAAGGACTCAGTTGTCTGATCAGAAACCATGGAGGAATAAGCAGAGCTGCCGCTTCGTGATCATAGAAATTAAATCATTGCCATAGTCTACTGGTCAGTTGGTTGGTATATTGGGTATTGATAACGCTTTCAGCAATGTGTCAGTTATATCCTGACATTGAAAATCTTACATTTGGATACAAGATGTGTTAGTGAAACACTAATGCCCCCCCCCCCCCCCCTGGCGGCAACAAAATCCAACAAAAAGACACATTTTAATATGTGGGTCAAATGTAACGATCAAGGTCACTACATGTAGGTCAAGACCTGTGGCAGCAACTTAATGGACTCATCACAAGGAATGCAAATGCAAAATATGAAAGAACCAAAAACAAAATGCCCCAGGATTGTATTCCTAGGCGTAAAATATGAAAGGCATGAAAAATGAACACCAAGAACTTAATGTTACCTCTACGTAGTTTTAAAAGAAAGTAAATATTGATTATCCTAATTCATTCACAGAGTCTTATGTACATCAAGAAGAAACTACTCCCGAGTGTAGTTAGCACAGCACTATCGTGGGTTACATTGTCTTGTTAATGACATTACCAGCAATGTTTTGTAATATTCGTTATTCCACCGCTGATGCCATATCCAAGAACGACTTCCACAAATTTACTTATTTTTCTTGTTTCATCAATTTGAAAATAAGATAATATTGGACAGAAACAGGGAATTAAAAATCGGGGTCAACGTTCGCTTCACTGTATTACATTAATTTTTCGACCAAATGAAATATAAATCAATTCCAATAATTAGATATCTAGGTGAATTTTTGTAGGGTAGTACTTTGCGTTGGGGTGGTGTGAGTTTGATTCCTCAAGGTGCGTTGTGTTATGCGACAAAATTATAAGTCAGTAAGAAAGTTAATACTTTTAATAAAATCTCTACAGCAATGTACAAGATAGCAAGTTGGCTTCGTGCGACGTGGAAAAGGGGGAGACCCGGCAGTTACGATGATCACAATGTTATATTTCACAATATAGTATCTTCAAGTTCTTTCTAAATCAAATAGGTCTGAATTCTATCAAGTATTTCCGAGGTCTGAACTCTATCAAGTATTTCCGAGGTCTGAACTCTATCAAGTATTTCCGAGGTCTGAACTCTATCAAGTATTTCCGAGGTCTAACCTATTTAAACTCCCCAACTACTTTATATATTTAAACACTATCCATTTCCACAAGGAAAATAGATTAACCGTAAATTGACCAGTCTAATTATGATTCCACAAGGAAAATAGATTAACCGTAAAATTGACCAGTCCAATAATTAATATTTTAATTATACTAATTTACCACGTACCCCACGAAGCCATTAGTTCACAGATTCCTAAGACTTTAAGATAAACAAACAAGATAGACTAGCCATTAACTGACCAATTCAATTATGATAATTACAAGTCTTTAAGATAAACAAGCGTGAACTTTAGTGTCTGTAATTGAATCATTCACAGGAAAAATCGTCCAAGATATAATGTTCCTTGGTGGATCCATTGGTGATGTTTCTTAAAAACAATTCGTAAGTAGCGTGGTATGCCGCTACCTTACATTCCTCCCCATGTCACTAGAAAATATTCGAACACAATATTTTCTTAAAACAATCGATTATGTAACATGTTCTGTGTATTAGTCCAACGTTATGAATCCTTAAAGCATCATCCTCGGCAATATCTCTCGGCATACGAATGTTCCTGGAAGTCCATACTGCAACAATGTACTAATAATGAATATGTACACGAAAATTAAGTTCAGCATATCTCCCGTTAAATTTCTATTTACAGTCTAGTCCAATGAAATCGAGGGTCGTCATCTCAACCCATATCTCAGTTCGTCGCACACCAATCTTCCGTTATATTACTATATACAATTTGATCCAATAGGGGCAAGGGTCGTCGTCTCAACCCATACCCTAATTCATTGTTGGCGGGCAAGGGACGTCGTCTCATCCCATACCCTCAAAGTTCTTTAGGCCATCGGAAGAATCGGATACACCCTTTCTTCAGTGTCTATCTTCTCAGTAACGGCTTGGTCCATTGTTGGCGCAGTGGGCGTGGCAGTTGGTTCCTTAGCAACAAGATTTCTCATCTCTTGCATATCATTAACATCATTTGATTTTATGTCTGACTTTACCCTCCAAAATCGTCTGGCAATCTTACATGCAAAAATATTTTTCTTATATTTCTTATAAATAATTATCAAAACAATAAATCCTACAACTATAATTACAAAAATCCCCATATAATGCCATTTCGAAAGAGGCTCTTCTATCTTAATTTAATTTTTTTTTTAGATTCTTAATAGTATCAATGAATTTCTCAATTGGTATTGTTTCAATATGTTTTAATTCTTTAGGCATAAACATATATATTGTTTGAGGTTTGCTTACGTCATGAGAAAACGATGCTTTAATTTCAATAGCTATCGCATAAGAACCATCGGAAATATATTCCGCGAGTACTAATTAAACATCTAAATTTAGGTTTTTACAACAATTATTTTTTTTTATCATTGCTCTAGTATCTAGTGCACAATTCTTTGATAGCGTCATGAGTCAAGTTTAACGACGAAGGAAGCTGACTCTGAATTTCTATTAATAGATTTCTTAAATCGTCTGGGCTAATAATTGAAGGACTTAAATGATCCAAGCCTAGCATACTAAACTGCGACAGCAATGTTTTCATATAAAAATTCGCGTCATTTAAAAGACTTCTTAACTCGCTTATTTCTAGATCTATTTGGGAAATTTGATTCGTTAGCGATCCTCAACCATATCAATCTAACTCATCAAATCACTACAGATCATCAAGAGGTGATCTAAATACACCGGTTCAAGAAGTTTTCGTTTCAGCTTCTTTATTTGTTAATCGCAAATACCACATGTGATGGGAACCGATTTAATGCAATTTTCTATTAATTAAGCCATTTAATGTAATCAAGGAGTTAACCATCTCCTCCATGTGTATGTTACACATGCCACATTACTATGGACATTACATGGCGTTAATCAACCTATCAAAAGTTTCAAAAGCCTTCAATAGTACTTTATTGCGACTTTTACCGCGTTTCTCATATTTCCTGGGTGTTTCACTGTTGACAACTTCATCTATAACCATTTCATCGTCAGAAAAGTCGGGGCCTGGTTGTTCAAGGTCCGAATCTTGTACTGATTCCGGTTCAGTACTCTCTTGGTTTAGTTGTCTCTTTTTTCTCCGCCTGAGTCTATTAGACAATTCCATCAAGGGTATGTCATCTTCACTTGATGATGAATCCCTTCGGGTTCTATACCTGTTTGCCATTTTGCTAAGTGGTATATTTTCATCAGACTCGTCAGAATGATGTGACTCAGATTTATCATCTGCATCACTTTCTTCAGGGGGTTTTATCTTTGTCAAATTTCTAGTCTGACACGTTACGCAAGACTGAATATATTCTAACAAACCTTGATAGAGTTTTGGCCAGTAATATTTACTTTTTATGTTATAAAAGGTGCGATCTACACCGAAATGACCTAACTCATCATGGTACTGTTTTATAACATTCATTCTCAAATGACTTGGTACATACAGTCTTAAGGTGGGGTTGTCATTGATATCAGAGATATAATACAATATATCTTTCACCATCATGTGATGAGCTTGATTGACATTTGAAGCTTCACCATTTTTCAACTGATTTTTAAGTTTTAATATGTCCGAATCCTTCTCCTGTTCTTCAAGCATATTAATACCTTCCAGATCATTCACATTCGGTAGTTTTAGTTCTTCATTCTGTACCTTGCAACTAGCATGGTCTCTAGGTTCGAATCTATTAGAGTTCAAAGCATTGACCTGTAGTGTGTTTCGGTGGATATCTGGTATATCACCAGTGTTTTCATCCGACATATTGACAGTTTCTTGAGGACACCTTGATAACAAATCAGCACATGTGTTCTCACGACCAGTTATGTATTCAATTTTGCAATTATAAGCCATTATATTCATTGCCCAGAGTTGAATCTTTTTATTTTCCATAGGGGCATCAAGAATATATTTAAGGGGCTTGTGGTCTGTTTTTATGACAAAACTACTATTGTGAAGGTAATGATCTAACTTCTGTAGCGCATAATGGATAGCATACGCCTCTTTTTCTATGGTAGACCAACGTGTTTGCGTATCACTAAGTTTGTGACTTAGGTAATAAATTGGTTTTTCATTTATTACGTTCGGAATTGCATCGTCAATGTCATCACATGGTTGCGTCAAGCATGCACCTATGCAAGTGTCGCTTGCGTCCGTATATAACGTATAGGGCTTGTTTAAGTCCGGATATGATAAAAGGGGAACCACTGTGAGACTTTGCTTGAAATAGTCAAAAGCATTTTGACATTTTTCACACCACTGAAATCTTGCATATTTTTTTAGTTAAAGCGATCAGTGGTTCAGCTATCTTTGAGAAATTAGGAATGAATCGCCTGTAATAGCTGCACATACCTATGAAACTACGAATTTCTTTTACCGTTTTGGGAGAGGGCAAGGTTCGAATCGCCTCTACCTTTTGTGGGTCGGGCTTGACTCCATCTTTGTTAATTACAAATCCCAAATAAGTGGTTTCTTCTTTAAAGAAAGTACATTTCTTTAATTTCAACTTTAGGTCATGTTTTCTTAGCCTGTCAAAGACCTGTTGAATATGAGCTAGATGTTCTTCATGAGATTCTGACCAAATAATGACGTCATCAATATAAGCAGTGCTGAATTCCTCACAACCTTCAAGAACTATGCTCATTAATTGTTGAAATACGCCAGGGGCATTACATAATCCAAAAGGCATTTTGTTGAATTCAAACAACCCTTTATGACAAGCAAAAGCAGTTTTGTGTTTGTCTTCTGGGTCCATGGCTACTTGCCAATAACCAGATTTCAAATCTAAAGGGGTGAAATATTTAGCTTTTCCTAATTGTGCGATTATGTCGTCTATCAACGGGAGGGGATAAGATGTAGTTTTAGTAATTTGATTCAATTTCCGAAAATCTATGCACATTCTAGTGGTTTTATCCTTTTTTGCAACTAAAACAATGGAAAACTCCAAGGTGACTGAGAGCGTGAAATAATTTTTGCATCTAACATTTCATCAATCGCATTGTCTACTGTTTTCCTATGATGTAAGGGAATTCTATAGGGTCTAAGTTTTATTGGTTCATGGTCACCTGTGTCAATTGTCATTTTCACAGTTTTCCGTTTGTCCTAACTCTGTATCTTTAGCTGCGAATAAATCTTGATTGTTCACAACTAATTGCCTAACACTTTCCAAGTGTTTGGGTTCGGTATCTAAATCTTTTAAATCTAGAGACGTTTTATTTGACAAAACTTCATTGATCGTTTTTGTTTTATCTGCAGCGGATGTCTCTTTTTCATCTATCGTGAGATTAGTTTACTTTTCCTATGATACAACCACGTTTTTAAATAAATAGTTTTGTTTGTATGATTACTTACAGCAATGGGCACTATTTTATTTGATTTTACTATTGCATTATTAATTTCAAGGCCAGGTTCGGAATCCACATATCCTTTTTCTACTGCACTTATTTCAACAAATTCAGTGTGATTCAACGGAGTTTTTATCCGTGCCGGAACAATGTTCATAGTGTTTGGTTTCACTTTTACACCTCTCTGTAATCTTACTAGGGTGTTTATGTGACAATCTTCTTCAAGCGGTACATAGGACCTTCCTATTTTCAAATATCCTAAGTCATAATAAAGTCTTACTCCGTGAGTTGTTAGAAAAATCTCTGCCTAAAATAATGTTTCTATTCATATCTGCTATAACATAAAATGGTTGATTTACTGTAGTCCCTCCTAATTTAATTTCTAATTCCACATAACCGTCTATTTCTAATTTTCCGCCATTTACAGATTGGAGACTAATAAACTTCTTTACCAAATTTGGGGGTCTATTTAAAGATTGATAAATTCGCCTGTGTAACAAACTAACTTCAGCGCCACTGTCAACTAATGCTCTAAATTTCTTTTTACCAATTTTCAAAAGGGACGAATTTGGACTACCAGCTAAATTTATTTTGTAAGACGGATAATTTTCTGTTTTATTCTTAATTTTATTTTTGAATTTTCTTTTATTTCTGACTGTTCGTTTAAAACTCCCGGCGACGGTCCTGTTTCGGCGGGAGCCTACTAGTTTTCCTGATTCATAGACTTATGTAGAGACCAACAATTCCTACGAATGTGACCTTTCTTTCCACAATGAAAAACATTTCATGTCTGCATGTTTACCACGCCGAGCCTGGGAATTTTGTCCTTCATTTGTCTTTTGTTACATCATTAATTTGTTTTAAGCGACAACGATTTGTAGTGTGGTTAGTTCGATTACAAATAGCACATCGCTTACGGGGCCTATAATGGTCAACTTCCATCGGCGTCTCACCATTCTCATGCAGAAAATTGTTGTGAACTATAGGTGGAGCTACCTGTCCTAAGACTAACACGTTTCCGAAATGATAATTCAGTTATAGCAATAGAGATTGCTCTCTGAAAATTCTCGGGATTTTCCCGCATTACTTTGATCTTCAAGTAATCGTAAGCCAACCCATCTATAAAGAAATTCACTAACTGTTTCTGAACTTCTGCTGTATTTAAATTATCAAAAGCTTGGTCTGCTAATTTTTGACAATCTATGCGCGTACAGCGATACTTCTTCATCTCGTTTTTGCTTTACTCTTTGTAGTAAGGACAGCGCGTGCTGTCGATCCGTTACGAGCGCGAACCTTATTGATAACTCTGCCTTAACTTGATTCCAATTAAATCCGGGGTGATCATCGTATAATCGTTCAATGAAGTCGCTAACGGCATCGTTACTCGTTCTGTAAGCAATTTCTTTTGTCTCATCTTCTGTTAAACCATTTAATTTAGCACATTTCTCAATACTCTTAATCCATCTATCAAATTGATCTGGTTTTGTTCCGTCAAAAGATGGGACATCTAATTTTACCCCTTGTTTTGTTAAAATCCCACTTTAATCTATCAACTTGCCTACCTAACCCTTGAAAAAGTAAAGGTACATCAATATTTTCAGCCATGACGATTTCAGAAAAGTAAAAATCAGACTTACCGACAGAGAATGATGGTTAAAATCCAAATCCAGTCTACGGCAACCAAATCACATGCACGTGTAGGGTAGTACTTTGCGTTGGGGTGGTGTGAGTTTGATTCCTCAAGGTGCGTTGTGTTATGCGACAAAATTATAAGTCAGTAAGAAAGTTAATACTTTTAATAAAATCTCTACAGCAATGTACAAGATAGCAAGTTGGCTTCGTGCGACGTGGAAAAGGGGGAGACCCGGCAGTTACGATGATCACAATGTTATATTTCACAATATAGTATCTTCAAGTTCTTTCTAAATCAAATAGGTCTGAATTCTATCAAGTATTTCCGAGGTCTGAACTCTATCAAGTATTTCCGAGGTCTGAACTCTATCAAGTATTTCCGAGGTCTGAACTCTATCAAGTATTTCCGAGGTCTAACCTATTTAAACTCCCCAACTACTTTATATATTTAACCACTATCCATTTCCACAAGGAAAATAGATTAACCGTAAATTGACCAGTCTAATTATGATTCCACAAGGAAAATAGATTAACCGTAAAATTGACCAGTCCAATAATTAATATTTTAATTATACTAATTTACCACGTACCCCACGAAGCCATTAGTTCACAGATTCCTAAGACTTTAAGATAAACAAACAAGATAGACTAGCCATTAACTGACCAATTCAATTATGATAATTACAAGTCTTTAAGATAAACAAGCGTGAACTTTAGTGTCTGTAATTGAATCATTCACAGGAAAAATCGTCCAAGATATAATGTTCCTTGGTGGATCCATTGGTGATGTTTCTTAAAAACAATTCGTAAGTAGCGTGGTATGCCGCTACCTTACATTATTCAGAGCGTGGGGACGGATTATCCCTTTAGCAATTGGAAGTTCGCGAAAAAGAAGGAGTCCTTGTACTGCTAGGCTGATATGTGAATTACCAAAAAGTGTAAAAGGTGACAGTGTACAACATACATAATACTATGTGATCTTTCATATTGACAATGTTGAAGAGGAAAATATTAAATATCTTGTGCCAGGTCACTATTACATACTACACACTATATCATGTACCAGATCACTACCATACTACATAGTATATCATGAATAACATTCAGGAGGATGAGATAATCAACAATGTACCGAAGAAAGCCATTCTATAACGAGGATTTGTTGAACACATCTTATTCCCCAGTGTATCACAAGGAACGGCAATATAATTGGAATGCTTATGAACACATCAAATTCAACAACGTATCACAGTGAGTGGCCATATAACAGGGATCATGGATGACCACATGACATTCCACAATGTATTAAGGAGAACGGCCATATAACAGGGATCATGGATGACCACATCACATTCCACAATGTATCAAGGAAAACGGCCATATAACAGGGATCCTGGATGACCACATCACATTCCATAATGTATCATCCTATTCCCCAGTGTATCACATGGAACGGCAATATAATCGGAATGCTTATGAACACATCAAATTCAACAACGTATCACAGTGAGTGGCCATATAACAGGGATCATGGATGACCACATGACATTCCACAATGTATTAAGGAGAACGGCCATATAACAGGGATCATGGATGACCACATCACATTCCACAATGTATCATCCTATTCCCCAGTGTATCACAAGGAACGGCAATATAATCGGAATGCTTATGAACACATCAAATTCAACAACGTATCACAGTGAGTGGCCATATAACAGGGATCATGGATGACCACATGACATTCCACAATGTATTAAGGAGAACGGCCATATAACAGGGATCATGGATGACCACATCACATTCCACAATGTATCAAGGAAAACGGCCATATAACAGGGATCCTGGATGACCACATCACATTCCATAATGTATCATCCTATTCCCCAGTGTATCACAAGGAACGGCAATATAATCGGAATGCTTATGAACACATCAAATTCAACAACGTATCACAGTGAGTGGCCATATAACAGGGATCATGGATGACCACATGACATTCCACAATGTATTAAGGAGAACGGCCATATAACAGGGATCATGGATGACCACATCACATTCCACAATGTATCATCCAAATCCCAGTGTATCACATGGAACGGCAATATAATCGGAATGCTTATGAACACATCAAATTCAACAACGTATCACAGTGAGTGGCCATATAACAGGGATCATGGATGACCACATGACATTCCACAATGTATTAAGGAGAACGGCCATATAACAGGGATCATGGATGACCACATCACATTCCACAATGTATCATCCTATTCCCCAGTGTATCACAAGGAACGGCAATATAATCGGAATGCTTATGAACACATCAAATTCAACAACGTATCACAGTGAGTGGCCATATAACAGGGATCATGCATGACCACATGACATTCCACAATGTATCAAGGAGAATGGCCATATAACAGGGATCGTAGATGACCACATCACATTCCACAATGTATCAAGAAAAACGGCCATATAACAGGGATCCTGGATGACCACATCACATTCCAAAATGTATCAAGGAGAACGGCCATATAACAGGGATCATGGATGACCACATCACATTCCACAATGCATCAAGGAGAATGGCCAGATAACAGGGATCATGGATGACCACATCACAGTCCACAATGTATCAAGGAGAATGGCCATATAACAGAGATCATGGATGACCACATCACATTCCACAATGTATCAAGGAGAACGGCCATATAACACGGATCATGGATGACCACATCACATTCCACAATGTATCAAGGAGAACGGCCATATAACATGGATCATGGATGACCACATCACATTCCACAATGTATTAAGGAGAATGGCCATATAACAGGGACCATGGATGACCACATCACATTCCACAATGTATCAAGGAGAATGTCCATATAACATGGATCATGGATGACCACATCACATTCCACAATGTATCAAGGAGAATGGCCATATAACAGAGATCATGGATGACCACATCACATTCCACAATGTATCACAGTGAACGGCCATATAACAGGGATCATGGATGACCACATCACATTCCACAATGTATCAAGGAGAACGACCTTATAACAGGGATCATGGATGACCACATCACATTCCACAATGTATCAAGGAGAACGGCCAGATAACAGGGATCATGGATGACCACATCACATTCCACAATGTATCAAGGAGAACGACCATATAACAGGGATCATGGATGACCACATCACATTCCACAATGTATCAAGGAGAACGGCCAGATAACAGGGATCATGGATGACCACATCACATTCCACAATGTATCAAGGAGAACGGCCATATAACAGGGATCATGGATGACCACATCACATTCCACAATGTATCAAGGAGAATGGCCATATAACAGAGATCATGGATGACCACATCACATTCCACAATGTATCAAGGAGAACGACCATATAACAGGGATCATGGATGACCACATCACATTCCACAATGTATCAAGGAGAACGGCCAGATAACAGGGATCATGGATGACCACATCACATTCCACAATGTGTCATGGACAACGGCCAGATAACAGGGATCATGGATGACCACATCACATTCCACAATGTATCAAGGACAACGGCCATATAACAGGGATCATGGATGACCACATCACATTCCACAATGTATCAAGGAGAACGGCCAGATAACAGGGATCATGGATGACCACATCACATTCCACAATGTGTCAAGGACAACGGCCAGATAACAGGGATCATGGATGACCACATCACATTCTACAATGTATCAAGGAGAACGGCCAGATAACAGGGATCATGGATGACCACATCACATTCCACAATGTATCAAGGAGAATGGCCATATAACAGGGATCATGGATGACCACATCACATTCCACAATGTATCAAGGAGAATGGCCATATAACAGGGATCATGGATGACCACATCACATTCCACAATGTATCAAGGAGATTGGCCATATAACATGGATCATGGATGACCACATCCCATTCCACAATGTATCAAGGAGAACGGCCAGATAACATGGATCATGGATGACCACATCACATTTCACAATGTATCAAGGAGAATGGCCATATAACAGGGATCATTGATGACCACATCACATTCCACAATGTATCAAGGTGAACGGCCATATAAAATGGATAATGGATGACAACATCACATTCCACAATGTATCAAGGAGAATGGCCATATAACAGGGATCATGGATGACCACATCACAGTCCACAATGTATCAAGGAGAATGGCCATATAACAGAGATCATGGATGACCACATCACATTCCACAATGTATCAAGGAGAGCGACCATATAACAGGGATCATGGATGACCACATCACATTCCACAATGTATCAAGGAGAACGGCAAGATAACAGGGAACATGTATGACCACATCACATTCCACAATGTATCAAGGAGAATGTCCATATAACATGGATCATGGATGACGACATCACATTCCACAATGTATCAAGGAGAACGGCCATATAACAGGGATCATGGATGACCACATCACATTCCACAATGTATCAAGGAGAACGGCCAGATAACAGGGATCATGGATGACCACATCACATTCCACAATGTATCAAGGAGAATAACCATATAACAGGGATCATGGATGACCACATCACATTCCACAATGTATCAAGGAGAATGGCCATATAACAGAGATCATGGATGACCACATCACATTCCACAATGTATCAAGGAGAACGACTATATAACAGGGATCATGGATGACCACATCACATTCCACAATGTATCAAGGAGAACGGCCAGATGACATGGATCATGGATGACCACATCACATTCCACAATGTATCAAGGAGAATGGCCATATAACAGGGATCATGGATGACCACATCACATTCCACAATATATCAAGGAGAATGGCCAGATAACAGGGATCATGGATGACCACATCACATTCCACAATGTATCAAGGAGAACGGCCAGATAACAGGGATCATGGATGACCACATCACATTCCACAATGTATCAAGGAGAATGGCCAGATAACAGGGATCATGGATGACCACATCACATTCCACAATGTATCAAGGAGAACGGCCAGATAACAGGGATCATGGATGACCACATCACATTTCACAATGTATCAAGGACAACGGCCAGATAACAGGGATCATGGATGACCACATCACATTCCACAATGTGTCAAGGACAACGGCCAGATAACAGGGATCATGGATGACCACATCACATTCCACAATGTATCAAGGAGAACGGCCATATAACAGGGATCATGGATGACCACATCACATTCCACAATGTATCAAGGAGAATGGCCATATAACAGAGATCATGGATGACCACATCACATTCCACAATGTATCAAGGAGAACGACTATATAACAGGGATCATGGATGACCACATCACATTCCACAATGTATCAAGGAGAACGGCCAGATAACAGGGATCATGGATGACCACATCACATTCCACAATGTATCAAGGAGAACGGCCAGTTAACAGGGATCATGGATGACCACATCACATTCCACAATGTATCAAGGAGAATGTCCATATAACATGGATCATGGATGACCACATCACATTCCAAAATGTATCAAGGAGAACGGCCAGATAACAGGGATCATGGATGACCACATCACATTCCACAATGTATCACAGTGAACGGCCATATAACATGGATCATGGATGACCACATCACATTCCACAATGTATCAAGGAGAATGGCCATATAACAGGGATCATGGATGACCACATCACATTCCACAATGTATCAAGGAGAATGGCCATATAACAGGGATCATGGATGACCACATCACATTCCACAATGTATCAAGGAGAATGGCCATATAACAGGGATCATGGATGACCACATCACATTCCACAATGTATCAAGGAGAACGACCATATAACAGGGATCATGGATGACCACATCACATTCCACAATGTATCAAGGAGAATGGCCATATAACAGAGATCATGGATGACCACATCACATTCCACAATGTATCAAGGAGAACGACTATATAACAGGGATCATGGATGACCACATCACATTCCACAATGTATCAAGGAGAACGGCCAGATAACAGGGATCATGGATGACCACATCACATTCCACAATGTATCAAGGAGAACGGCCAGTTAACAGGGATCATGGATGACCACATCACATTCCACAATGTATCAAGGAGAATGTCCATATAACATGGATCATGGATGACCACATCACATTCCAAAATGTATCAAGGAGAACGGCCAGATAACAGGGATCATGGATGACCACATCACATTCCACAATGTATCACAGTGAACGGCCATATAACATGGATCATGGATGACCACATCACATTCCACAATGTATCAAGGAGAATGGCCATATAACAGGGATCATGGATGACCACATCACATTCCACAATGTATCAAGGAGAATGGCCAGATAACAGGGATCATGGATGACCACATCACATTCCACAATGTATCAAGGAGAACGGCCAGATAACAGGGATCATGGATGACCACATCACATTCCACAATGTATCAAGGAAACGGCCAGATAACAGGGATCATGGATGACCACATCACATTTCACAATGTATCAAGGACAACGGCCATATAACAGGGATCATGGATGACCACATCACATTCCACAATGTGTCAAGGACAACGGCCAGATAACAGGGATCATGGATGACCACATCACATTCCACAATGTATCAAGGACAACGGCCATATAACAGGGATCATGGATGACCACATCACATTCCACAATGTATCAAGGAGAACGGCCAGATAACAGGGATCATGGATGACCACATCACATTCCACAATGTGTCAAGGACAACGGCCAGATAACAGGGATCATGGATGACCACATCACATTCCACAATGTATCAAGGACAACGGCCATATAACAGGGATCATGGATGACCACATCACATTCCACAATGCATGAAGGAGAACGGCCAGATAACAGCGTTCATTCATTGAAAACATCATATTCTACATAGAAGCACAAAGAAAAGCCATATAACGGGAATATTTGTCAAACAATATTCAACAATGTGCCAGAGTAAACTGCCATAAATGTAAATTCATCCAATATATTACATGTACAAAGAGAGATAATTCTATTAGTGTTGCTTTATGTAGCATGATCTGTAACATTATAATCAATACATTATCACTGAAAAAAAACCAGTATCCGTGATTGTTCGTAATAATCGTTATTCAATGGCTGCATAATTATGATAGACAGGCTTTCATTTCTTCTTCACATTTATCTTAAATATTTACAAATAATATGCAGTTATACGAGTAGTGTAAATCAGGCGTAAGGTTTGGAGGATACAGTTGCAAGAAGTATAATCGTTCTGTTTTCAGTATTGTACACATGTAACAATATCGATTGAATGACTACTGCCTCAATGTTTATATGGTTTTCAAGTTAATATGTTGGCACGCGACTCACTTGAACGGTGTTTGTCACAAAAGAGACCTGACGCAGTGATATACATCGGTCCTGAGCTTCAACCATAGGCTTCTGGTCTATATAGTAAAAGTACAACGTATAAATGTTGTAATATTTATTATACATATGTCAAATACGGAGCACCAGATGTCAATATTGCTAAGCGATTAAACTTTGAAAGACTCCAATGATATGTTAAATTTTATAATGTAATGTTTTTGTGAAAAAAGTAGAAATATATAAATAAGTACATAAAAAGTATAAATGAATAAATAAATAAATACACAAATTAAGAATAATGATCACTTAATCATAATTATAGCAGAAAAAAGAAAATGAAATCTATTTAATGCAAAACTTTTCCTTCATAGATATGGATCTAGAAGTCACTGACAAAAGTTTACACACTGACATATATAAGAAACGTGAGGACTTCGGATTTCCTAATGTAATTTTCCTGATAAGATGGTGACAGTGATGTCTTTAGATTCTTATTATATAGAATATAAGGTTCTTATTTTTATACACCCGCATTTAAAAATGTGGACGAGTTATCCTATACCACTGTCGTCCGTCCGTCCGTCTGCTCGTCTGTCTGTTCGTCCATCCCTGTCCGGGCTTCTCCTTAACTAAATGGGGAACAAAACTTTTGATGGTGTCATATGAAAGGGTTTGGCTTGTAGTTGTGCATGTGGGTTTCAATGTTGGGGTCAGGCCCCTGAGGTGGGGGAAAATGGGCGGGGGCGGAAAAGCTTGTCCGGGCTTCTTCTCCTTAACTAAAGGGGGAACAATAGCTTTGATGGTGTCATATGAAAGAATGTGGCTTGTAGTTGTGCATGTGGGTTTCAAAATTGGGGTCAGTCCCCTGGGGTGGGAGAAAATCGGCGGGGTCGGAAAGCTTGTCTGGGCTTCTCCTCCTTAACTAAAGGGGGAACAAAACTTTTGATGGTGTCATATGAAAGGTGTGACTTGTAGTTGAGCATGTTGGTATCAAAGTTGGGGTCAGGCACCTGGGGTGGGAGAAAATGGGCGGGTTCAGAAAAGTTTTCCGGGCTTTTCCTCCCTAACTAAAGGGGGGGGGGGATGTTTTGACGGTGTCATATGAAAGGATGTGGCTTGTAGTTGTGCATGTAGGTTTGAAATATTGGGTCAGGCTTCCGGGTGGGGGAAAATGGGCGGGGTCGGAAAGATTGTCCAGGCCTCTGCTCCTTATCAAATGCAAAGTTTGACGTTTTCAGCTGCCAAAATACGGACATCACAACATCACAAACTTACGTATTTTTTACGGAAATTAAGTAAAAACGTTATACTGTGTTTACCTTTTATTTCTGTGAAAAAAATTGTACTGTAAAATACTGACAAACTTGCTAGAAAGTACTATGAAGCAACGAAAGTGTAAACAGAGCTGAACTTGCGATCTGGCACTTGGTTACTAACGGTAAGTAACATTGACATTTCCTTTAATGTGCATGCTAGCTTTCTTAACTGCTTAACCTTGAATCTTTTCTATTTTCATAGCATGTCTATGGTGCTTAGGAGATGGGTAGTAATGCTTTCCTTACCCGTTTCCTTTATCTTGTAGTATGTGCTCTATTATTTAAAACAAATTTAGACAAAAACGTTATCGATACAAACCAGTTAATACTATATTGTGAAGTATCACTATGCCATGACCTGTCTTCATTATTTATGCACTGGCTGCGTGTGGAGATCCTCCTAGGGGTAGCACTGGAAGCAGTGAATTGTTATGTAGCCTTCTCATGGTCATATTACTGTAGCTTTTGTAAAAAGATTTCAAATGCTGTTGTAAGCTTAACTCTTTTTTTTACCTCCTATTACTGTCGTGCCAACAAACCAAGCATTGTGCAGAATACACTATAATCTGGTTAAATATGTGAAGCAATTAGCTGACTAAAAGGTCATGAGATACTTTTGCATGTACATTACAATGTGTCTGCACTCTGCAGTGATGTTTTGTTTATCCCAGCTTGTGTATCGTCTTATTTACTGGTTTCTTTCGTTGTATTTCTTTACAGCATGTCCCTTCCAAACTAAAGATGTAAAGCTTATTTTATTAATACATAGATTTACATTTTATATCTTTTAAATACAGAGTACATCTATTAGACACGAATTGAATTATTTACACCTGGTGCACTTGAAACCTTGAAACAAAAGCATTGACATTAAAGTTTTATAGGGAATCAATGTCTATAATTTCATATTTCATTCTATGGACAGATGAAAAGTTACTCTGTTTGTCTGTGTAGAACTATTGAATTGAAACTTGTGCCCATATTTGAAATTTTCAAAATAAACCTTTTTCAAGCACAATTGAAACACTCATATTCTAGTTTAAGGATATCAGAATAATTTAGGAATAATTCTTAAATCTTGAATGAATATAGGACCAAATACATAGCTGATTTCGTGGACATATAGGCTTGGGATCGCTTTGTATGTGTACGTATATTTGTAGTATATAAATATATGTATATGTAGACATACCAAGCGATCCTTTAGGTAAGGTTTGCATGTACAGGGAGATAACTCGTATTAAAATGCTAGATGGCGCTGTACCGCAATGCGGATCAGTTGAGCGAATGAATTCATAAGACCGAATTTGATGCGTGTTATACACATGTACACAGTGACAACTTGTAAACATACGACAATGCGACATCTACCGCATACGGAGAAATCCTGCCACTCTCATTTGCATAAATGACGTCACAGTCTACCACTGATCCGTATGTCAGTACTATAAACTACTTTCTTACAAAATAAAAAATAATCGTCTTATACAGCGACTAATCCAATACATTTCTACCTTCCGCCGTCCGGGTATCATATCTCGTTAGTAATTGATTGATTGATTGATTTTTGTTTTACGTCACACCACGAATATTTCACGTATATGGTGACGGCATCTGCCTGATGCGGGGCATACAAATTTTGACCTTTGCAACGGACCCACCCGAAGCAGTGAGGGATCTTTTACGTGCCATGCATACCACGACACGGGGACTCGGCTTTTAATGTATCATCCGAAAGACAGGACACCGGCATGGCCAGAGCGGGAATCGAACCCCGGTCTCCCGATCAGGAATCCTGCGCGATACCTCTAGGCCACGCCGGCTTCTATCTCGTTATTGAATGTAGTCAGATATTCATACACTATACAGCAATATGTTTCATGTAATATTCACGGTTCCCAATTAATTTTAAATACAAGTCGAAAATTGCATACACCTCCATACAAAATCAAGAAAAAATTGCCGAAAACAACAATTTTATCAGTTTCAGGAGCCTTGTTTACCTTTTTTCTTTACATTTCCGGGCATACTGCCAGCAGAACAATATTCTCAGAACAATGAAAACAATATTCTTCTATGCATTTAGACATTTTTCCGAATTTGAAGGTTCCCCTGATGTTCAAATATGTAAGTGACGCCTATTCTCGTATTTCACAAAATTCAAAATGCCAAATTTGAATAATTTTGTTTGTTGGAACTTGCAAACCTCACCTTAAGGCGTGTGCTTTTAATGGATCTTGAATGTGCTTTGCAATCAGCTGTACAATTGTACATATTATGTTCTTGCTCAAAGTTTTCCCTAGTTGTGTTTGTAGAAAGTTTAAATCAAATAATATGTTTTATTTTCAGCACAATGGCACAACCAGTCCATACAGCATTTGAACAAGTAATGTCTTCGCAATGTCAAGCAATTGATGAACACATTAAAATTGCTCTTTATGACTTATCTAAGAAAGATGTAACAAGCGCAAAAGGAATTCTTGAAAGAATGGGATTAAAACTGAACTTGCTGGAGGAAAATTCCAACGCAGCGAGCAAAGCAATAAAAGGAAGGCTTTTAAAAGCCAACAGGGCCCAAGTAAAATGTCTTAAACAGGAAAATTCAAAACTAAAAAAAGAACTAAAAGAATTGAAAGAACAATTAACTTTCTATACTGAAGATGATTCAGTTCTCTCCTCATGTGCCAGTGCAATTGAAAACATGATGCTTTAATCGCTGTCCACATAATGCGATCAGAAATGCCAGTAGGCTTAAGATAACATATAAAGAGTACGGCAAATTTGTAAAAAGCTGAAGAGAAGGATGTGTAATGCGTAACATAACTAATACAACAGACACAGTTAATGCAACAAAGTTATTTCAACAGACAGAGTTATTTTAACAGACCGATGTATTACAACAGACAGAACTATAACAGACTTTTTGTACGTAACTGTATAAGATGTATTTGCTCTGTTTGACTCCACAATGTATTGATTTGTGTCAGCCTATTTATTTTCCAAATGTGTAATTTATGGAAGTAAAGGAATTGTGGTCTTATCCCCCTAATCAAATGGAAAAAAGTAATAATAATAATAATAATAATAATAATAATAATAATAATAATAATAATAATAATAATAATAATAACAACAACAACAACAACAATGATAATAATAATAATAATAATACTGATAATAATAATAATAATAATAATAATAATAATAATAATAATAATAATAATAAATCAGTTGTGTGTGTGTGTGTGTGTGTGTGTGTGTGTGTGTGTGTGTGTGTGTGTGTGTGTGCATTGTAAATGGTATGATGGTATTTTGAAGTTCATTTCGGATCTTCATTTATTGGGTTATTTTTGGTTATTACTAGCATAGTCATTGTTGCGACAGGTGCAAACGGTAAGGTTATCAGGGCCACAGGAGAAAACTCATTCTAATAGGGTATACTGCCCCTTATGGATATCAAATCTGTCACAAGGGCGATGAAGGTCTCCGTGAGTGCCCCTCTTCTAAATGATACATTAAACTTCTAAATTTGTAAATTGGCTGTTGTGTCATCTTAGTTATCAGTACTATTGATAAAAACTGGTACATGGTACATCTAATATTGATCTTTTATCTATAACATTCACGTATTATCACTTTGCGACACTTCATCTAAGTTGTATGAAATGCATATTACCAGCCCTATCTATGTTTATAATCTATCTGTACTACTTAAGATAATTTCATACGACTGAAGAGCACCGATATGATATGGCATGTTGACTGGATTATGCTACCCGCCCTTGAGATGTCAGAGTTCCCAACACTGAATTTTATCATATCGTGCATCACGAGGTATCGATTCGGGACATAGAAACATATATAGTGTTTGTGAGAAAAAGTGTTGGGTTTAAGTATCATGAATTAAATTACAACTGTAGGGATCTTTTAAAAATGATAAAAATGAAAAAAAAATGGTATTTTTATATATAAATATAGAACATTTATATCTTTTAATTTTGTGCACCAGGTGCGCATTTCGACAACTTATGTCTCTTCAGTGATACTCGTGGCCGAATGATTCGAATTCTCATGATATGTAAATATTTGAAGAGCAGTGTAGAAACCAAAAATGACCGAAAAGTGAACCAAAGAATCTACCTAAGGATAGAGCTATGCATGAGGGAGATACTCCTTAGTTTTAGAGTGATTTACTTAATTTGATGACTGACAATTTGAAATATATATTACTGTCAGCACCGAAAACTAGACATACGATGCCCTCGGGAACCATCAGTCCACCAGCAGTGACACCGGCTTAGTGGTTATAATAAATATAGAATATATATACCTTTTAATTTTGTGCACCAGATGCGCATTTAGACAACTTATGTCTCTTCAGTGGTACTGGAATAAATAGCAATGCCTATTTACTTTTTAGGTTTTCGTAATCAGTTCACAGTTCAAACGATGGATAGACTTATCCAGTAAAGATTCAATGAAAACTGAAATACTTTTCCATATGTCAATTTCAATTAAATATTCACCATACAATTGAAACAATTACTGTTACTCGGAAACGGAACAGTGATATGACTTCATATATGTATTTTTATTCAAATATATCCGGGCTAGTTTGTTTTACATGTCCTTGATGGTCGCTGTAAGGCTGTAGGGGAGCATGATGTAGTTAGATAGTGTAATATGTAGAATGAAATAGCTTCGTTACATATTAGGGACTAAATTTGAATGCGATATGAACATCATACACATATATAATTTCGTATTCATTTTTTGAAAAGAAATCAAGTATGCATTTAGAAGAGTAACATGCGATGTCCGGTGTCCAAAGTTATTAAAACATTGCAAATACCATGGAGATGGTTTAAAAGAGAAATAATGTATATGCCATATGGGTTGAGATCAAGTGTCGAGGAGATGTGAGAGTCCCTTCAAGCATGCTACACCAGTCAAAAATGTTCCATAGAAACCTTGAGTCTGGACTATCAGTCAGAGTAGACTAGACTCGGGAGCTCGTTTCCTCTGAAAAGGTTGAACAAAGCCCGTCACAGAGTGCCCAATGCTCTGTCCAACACAGTACATGGAACATTAAATACTAAAGAAAAAAGAGGAGTTACTGGCTCAGTTATATGGCAGAAGTCACCATGGAGCTATACAATACATGAATATAAATAATGTACTAGTACATATAACACATTACATAAATAGTTGATGATAGTGCAATTACGATACCGACTTAGGACGATCATTTCATTTGACAAAAACCAAACAAATGGTGCGGTTAACCGGTTTACGGGCCCACCTTCCCACTCACTGTAACAGCAGAACAATCAAAGGACGTACATTTAAAAAATTATAAATAATCAGCCATTTAAAGAACAAGGGTCAACAGGTATCGCATATTGAGAGGTCATAAAAATATAAACACGAAAGGTATTGGAAGAAAAAAGAGGAGTTACCGGCTCAGCTATGTGGCAGAAGTCACCATGGAGCTATACAATACATGAATATAAATAATATAATAGAACATTTAACACATTACAAAAATATTTGATTGTAGTGCAAATACGATACCGACTTAGGACGGTCATTTAATTTGACAAAAGCCAAACAAATGGTGTGGTTAACCGGTTTACGGGCCCACCTTCCCACTCACCGTAACAGCAGAACAATCAAAAGACGTACATTTAAAAATTTATAAATAATCCTCCATGTAAAGAACAAGGGTCAACATGTGTCGCATATTGAGAGGTCATAAAAATATAAACACGAAAGGTATTGTAAAACACATAATGGTATAAAAATATATGCGACATCAACATGATAAACCGTGCTCTGCCAGTCTGAAAGCGAGCTAAGACCCTAGATCTGTAGGAGTCCTGACTAACAGTCAGAGGGGACGAGGTTCAGGACCATGTCTCCTCTGAAAGAGGTTTGGACAAGGCCCGTCATATAGTCCCCACCGCCCTGTTCA
Source organism: Pteria penguin (assembly GCA_035048485.1). Lineage (NCBI taxonomy): Eukaryota > Metazoa > Mollusca > Bivalvia > Pterioida > Pteriidae > Pteria > Pteria penguin. The sequence continues at coordinate 42,148,959 of CM068589.1, forward strand.
TCAGCGTGCAACGTTCAAGTAAAAGTCTGCATAAAGCTGTAGAGGGGCCAGATACAAGACCTATAGTGAAATACAAAGTACAAATATTTGAAGAGCCGTTACTAGATAATTGAAATTCATAATCACTTATTTTTTTGCTTTAAGTCACTTTTCTCGTCTATTTCCACCAAATCTACCGATCGATGACCAGTTGAAAAAAAAAAATAAGCCTATTGGTTTTCGTTTCTAAGTATTGCAGATCAAGGTCACCTCCTGAAAGTATAATATTAATTTTCTTTTTTTTTCATTTTTCTCTTTCAATGTTTATTGTCTATCGCCACCGAACTAGGAGACGGATGTTTCATTGGAGATAAACAGACCAAGAGGGTAAAGGGTTATTCAATCCAGTAGAGCTCGGTTTCCAAAAGTCGTTTTTAAACATCTGACATCGTTTTTAACATCATATGGAAAACACATAATGATATAAAAATATATGCGACATCAACATGACAAACTCTGCCAGTCTGAAAGTGAGCTAAGACCCTAGATCTGTAGGCGTCCCGACGAACAGTCAGAGGGGACGAGGTTCAGGACCATGTCACCTCTGAAAGAGGTTTGGACAAGGCCCGTCATATAGTCCCCACCGCCCTGTTAGTCAGCGTGCAACGTTCAAGTAAAAGTCTGCATAAGGCTGTAGAGGGGCCAAATACAAGACCTATAGTCTTTTTGATGATCTCAATATCATATTGTCTATTTAGGAGACGTTTGACTATTTTATTACATGATAAAATAACGTTATCGGAGCCTTTTACTTTCCTTAGTTTATATACGAGATCACCGTAAAAATTAGGATGGGAAATTCCATTGGATACATGTTGAAAAGAAATATTTCCAAATTTAGATAGAAGTTCTGAATAAGATCTGAAGAATTTGCCGAATGTTTTTCTTAATTTGTGATATCTGTAACCCTGAGTTAAAAGTTTAGTAGTAATTTGTAAATTTCGTTTATGAAAGTCCAAAACATCGGTGCAGCCTCTGACAAATCGAACTAATTGAGATATATAGATACGATATGATGGGAGTCGAGGGACATCGCCATCCAAGTAAGGGAAATTTACAATAGGAAATCCAAATTCCTCACGTTTATCATAAATATTAGTATATATTAGGTTGTTGATAATTTTGATGTTTAAATCTAAGAAAGGTGTAAATTTATCTCAAGTATTAGCTTTGTTCAATGTGAGCTCTGGTGGATATATTTCTGATATAAATTGTTCGAATTCAGGGTTGTCGATCACCAAAATGTCATCCAGATATCTGCAAGTATTATTAAATTTGTCAATGAGGTCAAAACGTTTTGATTTTTTAATAGAAACCTTAAAATCCCTCTCATAACAATAAGGAAATAAATCTGCTATCAGAGGCGCGCAGTTAGTACCCATAGGAATCCCAACTATTTGTTGATATATCTTGCCATCAAATTGCACAAAAATATTATTCATGAGAAAATCCAGTGCTTTACATAATTCCTTGCAAGTCCAGTATTTATATGAAGTATATTGTTTGTTGGAAAAGAATCCAGAGTTATTGGAAGTACATATGTACGTTTTAGATTCTCTGTGAAAACACCATTGTATAAGAGACAGCAACTTGCTTTTAATCAAATCATGAGGCAGAGATGTATAAAGTGTAGAAAAATCAAATGTAGAAATTTGAGTCGCTTTGAAATTTAGCGAAAGAAGTTTGTCTATAACTTCATGAGAATTTTTAATCGACCAAAAGTAATTGATGTTACTATTATGAAATGCGACATCACAATATTTGATAATATGATCTTTTATAGCAGTTAGAGCAGACGTAATATGTTTCGATAGTACCGTAGTAGAGCAGTGGCTAGAATTAGATATGAAACGTGATTTATATGGACTTTTATGTAGTTTTGGGAGCCAATATATGGTTGGTAGATCAGATTTATCAGTTTTAATTTTGAAGTCGGACATGGTCATGAGGTGATCGTGCAAGGTGCTCTCTTTTGGGGTAGGGCTTTCCACATATGTATGAGTAGAGTTTAATTCGTTTTTAAGTACTTCAATATAATATAGTTTTCAAACAACTATTATGTTATTACCTGCTTTATCAGCGGGAACAAAGACATATTTAGCATGTAAGTCAGCTATCTTCTTTTTAATAGAATTTGTCGTCAATGTATTAGGCTGTTGAAATAAATGCGGATTTTCCGTAAAGTTCTTAATACGGATATCGACAATTCTTATCATCTCGAATTTCCAATCATTAAGAGCATGAACCTTTATCTGTTCTTTTTTACACCAACGTTTACAATATGTAGTTAAAGCATCCTCTATAATGTCACGGCATTTATTGAAAACTATCCTGGACGGTAACTTATATTTAGGTCCTTTTCCAAAAAGGGTGCGCAATTTCTTGTCCGAAATACAGTTTAGGTCACCAGTAATAACATGACCTGCCGGTTTATAAACATATTTAGAATTTTCACAAGAACACAACGCAGGAATAGAGTCTGAAACATCAGGGTTAGATGTGACTTTATTATAATTTAAAATAAGATTTCTTATAGGCTTTTTGTACTGGTAACAAATAAGTGGAGGTTCTAAATTCTCAAAATATTGGTGGATTTTAGATGTGACTCTATGATCACGGAAACTATTAGAAATGTTAAGTAGATCGAAGCCTTTATTAATAAATTTAATTTTGAGAAATTGCTGCTTGGGTGGAAGAGACGGAATACGAGGAAAGAGTTTATTATATGAAAATAAAATAATCAAATTGAGTTTATATCAATCAGAATTGCGTAAACTTCGAAGATCAGCTTCGTCCAGGATAGGTTTCAATTTATTTACCGGAATAGAGGATAATGCATGCAAAAGTTCATGACAGCTATTATTTTTTGCGATAAATAGAAGATCGTTTTATGACCTATTTAAACGATTACGTTTTCTGATGTTACGATTAGGACGACGACCATGTGACCTACGTTTTCTAATAGTTTTATGTCTTAATGTAAAAATATTGATCTTATTCTGACGACAAGAAATATTACCTTGTCGATATATTTGGTCGTTGAGACCAAGAGGGTAAAGGTTTCGTAGTTATTTAATCCAGTAGAGCTCGGTTTCCAAAAGTCGTTTTTAAACATCTGACATTATTTTTTAACATCATATGGAAAACACATAATGATATAAAAATATATGCGACATCAACATGACAAACTCTGCCAGTCTGAAAGTGAGCTAAGACCCTAGATCTGTAGGCGTCCCGACGATCAGTCAGAGGGGACGAGGTTCAGGACCATGTCACCTCTGAAAGAGGTTTGGACAAGGCCCGTCATATAGTCCCCACCGCCCTGTTAGTCAGCGTGCAACGTTCAAGTAAAAGTCTGCATAAGGCTGTAGAGGGGCCAACTACAAGACCAATAGTCATTTTGATGATCTCAATGTCATATTGTGTATTTAGAAGACGTTTGACTATTTTATTACATGATAAAATAACGTTATCGGAGCCCTTTACTTCCCTTAGTTTATATACGAGAACACCGTAAAAATTAGGATGGGAAATTCCATTGGATACATAGTGTTGAAAAGAAATATTTCCAAATTTAGATAGAAGTTCTGAATAAGATCTGAAGAATTTGCCGAATGTTTTTCTTAGCTTGTGATATCTGTAACCCTGAGTTAAAAGTTTAGTAGTAATTTGTAAATTTCGTTTATGAAAGTCCAAAACATCGGTGCAGCCTCTGACAAATCGAACTAATTGATATATATATATATAGATACCATATATAGATACCATATGATGGGAGTCGAGGGACATCGCCATCCAAGTAAAGAATTTACAATAGGAAATCCAAAATCCTCACGTTTATCATAAATATTAGTATATATTAGTCGGTTGATAATTTTGATGTTCAAATGTAAGAAAGGTGTAAATTTATCTCAAGTATTAGCTTTATTCAATTTGAGCTTGTCGATAACCAAATTGTCATCCAAATATCTACAAGTATTATTAAATTTGTAAATGAGGTCGAAACGTTTTGATTTTTGAATAGAAAACATAAAGTCCTTCTCATAACAATAAAGAAATAAATCTGCTATAAGAGGCGCGCAGTTAGTAATTACGATGTTTCATTTTAATTATTTTAAACTGAAATGTAAAGGCATTTAAATGATTATTTTATGTTTACACATATATGTAGTGTCATGTTATTTGCACCTGTATCTCAGATTTTCATTAAAAATATAAATAGATGAAATTCCAAATGTTAAATTTCGAAGTATTATGCGTAGTGAGGAAGCATAAAATGTTCATACGTTTTGTACAGCCATGTTGACCATTCTTTCAGGTAGCCGCCAGTCAAATGTCACGGTTTGTGGGTTTGACTGTTCTTTCATATCGTGAGGATATTTGGGTCTGACTTTCATCTAGCATTCATCATATATAAGAGCGAGGTTGACCTATGTCGACTTCGCTCATGTAAACATTTTTCGGAACACTTTTTGGTTGAGAGGCCAGCTGTAAGAAGATTTAGACAGTATAAAAAGACTAAACATACAAACGGAGAGAAATACTGACGCCCAATGACCGAATGAGCGTTACGTTACGGCACCATGCATTCAACGACTGAAAAGTCGCAAGGGACACATCAAAATAGTAGACAATTTGCTCGTAAAATGCAATATCATCTGACAACAAAAACACCGACTCGGTATTCGAGTTCTTATAAAAAACAAGAGAATTCTCTATTGACAGCAGACTGCAAAGCCACCATGCTAAGTAAGCAGCAAGACAGAATAAATAAAAGAGCTTTACGATGTAATCTGCCATCAATCATCACTGTTAAGTTCCAAATTACTTAGGAACAATGATACGTTTATCTTTTGAGAATTGACGTAGTGGTCTACATCGTATAAGATATACCAGGGATAATGTGAACAAAAGTTGATATAACTATAATTTCATGAAACCATGCTGATTAAAGTCCTAACATAAGTCAAGTATGTTTCGTGAATTTCAACGTGTACAGAAGTGTGCTAAGATCCTACATGTTTAGATTTAAGAAATCCTAAACTTCATCAATTTATCAAATATTTGATATAGAGACTTTAGAACAATAATTCTGAAAGCAAAGCTAGTAAGATAAGACAAACGTTGTACATGTGACAATGATTCTCGGAAAACCAAGAAATATGTAAAGTATTCATGTATGCATGTATATGCTTGTTGTGCAACAAAAAATGATTTCATGCAATAAAAATGATTTCATGAAAAGAAAACTATTTAGTTTGGCGCTCGACACAAATAAGATTGCAATAAAACAAGGAATAAATCTACATATATGACCTCGATACATGGACCAATCAATATAAAGTAATATACAAATGGTAAATAAGCAAATCAGTTTTAACACTTCCAGATCAGGAGAAGACGGTTTACTCATGTTGATGTTAATTTAAATAATTTTGATATCTTAGTCTTACTCTTTATTACTATACGTATTACTCTGGTCATATGTCGGCTCAATATGAATTTAGAGTAAGTTACTAAATTGGAATGTTGCAATAGGACTAATAATACAAGACGTCGTTGATAAATTTACTTAACAAATTTGAAAATATTTTTTTTAGAGAAATTGTCTTATTTAGGCCCTTTAGAATAAAATTATAGAATGACACAACGGTTTTTCACATACAAACACAATGACAGGCGCAAATTGTTGAAAGAAAAAAGAGGAGTTACTGGCTCAGTTATGTGGCAGAAGTCACCATAGAGCTATACAGTACATGAATATAAATAATATACTAGAACATATATCACATTACAAAAATATTTGATTGTAGTGCAATTACGATACCGACTTAGGACGGTCATTTAATTTGACAAAAGCCAAACAAATGGTGTGGTTAACCGGTTTACGGGCCCACCTTCCCACTCACCGTAACAGCAGAACAATCAAAGGACTTACATTTAAAAATCTATAAATAATCCTCCATGTAAAGAACAAGGGTCAACAGGTATCGCATATTGAGAGGTAATAAAAATATAAACACGTAAGGTATTGTAAAATACATAATGGTATAAAAATATATGCGACATCAACATGATAAACCGTGCTCTGCCAGTCTGAAAGCGAGCTAAGACCCTAGATCTGTAGGAGTCCCGACTAACAGTCAGAGGGGACGAGGTTCAGGACCATGTCTCCTCTGAAAGAGGTTTGGACAAGGCCCGTCATATAGTCCCCACCGCCCTGTTGAATCTTAATTACTCTACAAACATTAGGAAATTCAGAAAGCAGTAGCAGGTTTTTTTTTTTCGTTTGAACACACAAATACAAAGTCTTTTTCCAAGTGCACCTGGGGCTATCAGCATAGTCCATGTTCCTATAAAAGGCAAGAACTATAGTAAATGTTACATACTATTAGTCTTTCCGATATATATATATATATATATATATATATATATATATATATATATATATATATATATATATATATATATATATATATATATATATATATATTACAGCTCTATTTTGGAGGCATGACAGGTGATTCGGCACCAATAGGTCGTGGGTTCGAGTCCCCGTCGGCGAACGAATATAAGTGAAATATAGGGTGCCTTGTTAACTGTAGTATCTTTATGCTTTATATGTTTGTCTAATTTGTCTTTATGTCTACAGGTATTTCTTCGGAGATCCAAGGTCCATTGTACTCCCGGGTGTTTCACTGTTTATATTTGTGCTTTGTATATATATTAAGGCTAATTTCTTGTAAAGTACATGTATAAACTGCAATACTTTTATATAAATACCCTATTAAATATATACGCGGCATATTTATTTGTTGTGTTATATTTAAAAACCCCCATTGAGGGGTGTCATTTTAACATTACATGTAATTCCTGTATATATTGCCACATTCTGGGTGACCGATTTCATTTACGCCATCCGCAAAGCTGCATAGAGGGAATTAAGTATTCTAACGTTTGGCTGGACTGTACTCATGCGGAAATAAATCGCATACGCGTCAGGTCGAGGAAAACATGATTTATATTGAAACAAAAATGATAAAAATGGAGTTACACGCCTATTCTAAAATTATTTCCGGAGTTTTATATGTAAGAGAATTAACTGAGTGTCGCGTTTATTTTACTGCAGTTTGACTAAGTATGTGTAACGCATTTGCAGCATAATTAATACAAGAGGCATAGTTAATGCAAGAAAGTTATTTCAACAGACTCATTTATTACAAGAAACTCATTTATTACAAGAAACTGATTTATTATAACAGAAAGATTTATTGCAACAGACAGAACTATAACAGACGTTTTGTAAGTAACTGTATAAGACGTATTTGCTCTGTGTGATACCACAATGTATTGATTTGTGTCAGCGTATTTATTTTCCAAATTGTGGTCTTAAACCACAAAATGAAAAAATAAATAATATAATAATAATACTTTGCACAGTCATTGTGCGACAGATGCCAGCTGTGCGCTTATCAGGGCTACAGGAAAAAATTCATCAGGGGATATTGACCCTTATGGACACTTAATCTGTCATCAAGGTGACGAAGGTGTCCGTGAGTGCCCCTCTTTTTAATTTTAAATCAGATTTCTAAATTTGTAAATTGCCTGTTGTGTCATCTTAGTTATCAATACTATTGATAAAAATTGGTACACGGTATATCTAATATTGATCTTTTATCCGTAACATTCACGTATTATCACTTTGCGACACTTCATCTAAGTTATATGAAATTCCTATTACCAGCACTATCTATGTTTATAATCTATCTGTACTACTTTAGATGATTTCATATGACTGAAGAGCACCGATAAGATATGGCATATTGACTGGATTATTACCCGCCCTTGAGATGTCAGAGTTCTCCACCCTGAATTTTATCATATCATGCATCACGAGGTATCGAACCTGGACTTGAAAACATATATAGTATTTGTAGGAAAATGTGTTAGGTTTAAGTTTCATGATTAAAATTACAACAGTAGGGATCTTGATATTCTAATATATACTGGAATCAATGGCAATGACTATTTACTTTTTAGATTTCGATCATTAGTTCACAGTTCAAATGATGGATACACTAATCCAGTACATATTAAATGAAACCGCAAATACATTTCTAACTTTCCATATGTCAAGATCGATTAACTATACACTATGTTATTGTAACAATTATTGGACAACACTCGGAAACAGAACAGTGATAGCACTTCAAACTTAAGTGTATTTTATTCTAGGTTCTATGGGCTGGTTTGTTTTACATGTCCTTGATGGTCGCTGTAAAGGTGAAGAGGGACATTATGTAGTTAGGTAGTTAAGGACAAGGCCCGACACAGAGTTTCCACCGCTCTGTTAATCACCATGCATGGAACATGAAATACTAATTACGATATTTCATTTTACACTGATATGCAGACTTGCATTCGTAATGTATAATATCAGTCAAAATGCAATAAAAGACACATAACTAAATGGCTGAAAAAGCATTTAAGTGATTGTGTTAAATTTACACACATGATGTGACTTTCAGTTAGTATTCATTATACATGAGAGCGAGGTTGACCTTAGTTGACACCGTTCACGTTAATAAATTGCGGAACACTTTTCGATTGGGAGGCCATCTTTAAGAAGATGTAGACAGTATAACAAGACTAAACATACAGACGGAGAGATATACTGACGCCCAATGGTGGAATGAGCGTTATGTTAGGCCACCATGCATTCAACAACTGAAAAGTCGCAAGGGACACTTCAAACTAGTGGACAATTTGCTTGTAAAATGCAAAAATCATCTGACAACAAGACCACCGACTCGAGTTCTTATAAAAAAGAAGAAAATTCTCTACTGACAGCAAACTGCAATGCCACCATGCTAAGCAAGCAGCAAGACAGAATAAACAAATGAGCTTTACGATATAAACTACCATCAATCATAAGTGTTAAGTTCCGAATTACTTAGGAACAATGATACGTTTATCTTTTGAGAACTGACATAGTGGTCTACATCGTATAAGATATCCCAAGGGTAATTTGAAGAAAAATTGACATAACTATAATTTTATGCAACCATGCTGATATTTGGTCTTGAGTTAAGACATGTATCATTCATGAATTCCAACGTGTACACTGGCGTCCAAAAATCCTACACAATTAGATTTAAGAAATCCTCAACTTTATTAATTTATCAAATATTTCATGTGGAGACTTTAGAACAATAGTTCTGAAATCTAGTAAGATAAGACAAACGTTATACATGTGACAGGGTTTCCCAGAAAAAAAAAAAAAAAACAAGAAATATGTAAATATCTCTATCACGTATGCATGTATATACTTGTTGTGCAATATAAAATGATTTCATGAAAAGAAAACTATCTATCTAATTTGGCCCACGACACAGATAAGATTGCAATAAAACAAGGAATAAATTTACATATATGACTTACATACATGGACAAATCAATATAAATGTAATGTACATATGGTAAGTATGCAGATCAGTCTGAACAGTTTACTCATGTTGATGTTAAATTTTCATAATTTTGATGTCTTGGTCTTACTCTTCATTACTATACGTTTTATATTATGACCTCTCAGCTTGAGAAACTTTGTGATACTGGCTCCCTATATGGAGGCTAATTAATGTAAATGTATGCTCTTTGATTATATTATTTTTGTGGTGATTGGAAATATGGACTAGTAAACCGGTTAACAACACGAATGAAATGACTACTGCCACTGCTCAAAATTGGTATCGCAACTGCACATCACTCGAAGTTATTGTGATGTCTATATTATTCTTTTTCCTCCAATTTATTACAATATAACCTTGCAATTCTCTGGTGACTTCTGTCTGTAATAGAACTGTGGAGGATGCCTTTATCTTTTCCTTTCAGTACAGAATGTATATTTTCCTTAAGGGATGGTAGAATAACATCCCTCTTAAATAGTATATTTATAAATAGGATAGAATATTGAAAAGGAGATTCAAATAAGAATATTTAAATAAACATATACGTCATGGAAAACCATGAATTTAAGTAAAAATGAATTTGACTCAATAGTATGCAGAGTAAATAAGAATGAACTGGAAGGTCTTAGAATACATGCACGAAGACTGTTATAGGATAAAATCTTTATGACAAAGTTATTGCAATCAACATAATTCAACAGTTCTTTGCTCATGTGAAAACGAGGTACACTTACGGACTATCGACTCACAGTCAGGCGGTCAAGGCTCCTGACGTAGCTTTTAGTACACGGTATCCACCAGGGCCCAAGCGTTGTTGGTAAAACTGAAAAAATATACCTACGGCTAAAATAAAACAATGTCGTTTAAAAATGGTGACGTATCAGAAGCTTTTATCCACTCTAGTTTGTAGATTATCGTTTCGTTTGTTTGACTGTGAAGTTATATATTTATAAAATTAAAGTTGAAAGCAGAAGAACTAGGTTATATCATTAATTTCCAGTTCCTAAAGACATCAGAAGAAATATGACCAAGCTATATGACACAAATCAACAAGGACATGAACATACATATTAAAATAGTAAAATATACACAGAAAACGACAACAATTTCAATACTGCAGATACGATACTTATTTAAGACAGTCAATTAAAATACGAAAGTAACTGGTGTTACATGACGATGACTATGACTATGACACTATGACACTAACAACAATGTACCACAGTGGATATTCCCGGACCCCTGAAATTCAAAGGTGAGACCAGGTGCCCTGAAGGAGTGAGCGTTTCGTGTTTGGTTACCCACATTCGCCGTGAATACTCTGACATACAGTCGAAACAATATAATACAGCACTGTATATATACATGAATGTGAAAAAACACTGTGAAAAAAAGTGTAACAATCAGATAACATCAGAAGAAAGGGTATAATAATACCTATGTCTTACAAAGTAACAAACATCTCTGAATTGGTATAGTCAATCGGTTAACGGGCGCCCAAAGTATCTTCACCAAAAAGGAGCGCAATCAAATAGCATTCATTTAAAAAATCCGCGATAAATAGAACAAGCATCGGCGGTTTTTTCAAGACTAGAGGACATAAAGATTATAAAACACGAAACGTGTTATGGAATAAAATGCTAGTATCAAAACTAAGTTAGGAGACATAAACATAAGTAAACGATGTTCTGTCCGTCTGTGCAGGCTCTGAATTTTTATCTGTTTGAGTGTGACTAACAGGTGGTTAACCTCCTGTTTCCATGTTGAAAAATCACTGAAAACAAAATTGAAAGAGACGTGAAACACAAATTAACCAAATAATGGATATGAGTTTAATGGAATACTTGTTTAATGCTGCAATTTTCTTTTTCTTTGGATTTTTCTCGAACTAGATACAGCCAGTCGTGTAGCAGAAGTCATGTCACATGCCAGCATACTATAAAGCTTTTTCTGAAAATTTATTAAAACACATTTGAGCATATTTATTTTAAAATTGTCGTATTTAGGTCCTTTGAATTAAAATTATTGATTTACATAAAGGTTTGTTTACATATAAACACAACGACAAGCGCAAATTGTTGAATATAACTTACTCTTGCATCCTTAGGAAATTCAGAAAAGTACAAGAGGGTTTTTTTTCTTTCGTTTAAACACAGAAATACAAAATCTTCTCCCAAGTGTATCTGGGGCTATCAGCATATTCAATGTTCTTATTAAAGGCAAGTGGTACAGTAATTATTACATACTAATAGAATATTTCTTGAAAATATTATCTTGAAAACTTTTCCTGGAAATGGTAATCAGAGAACATTACACTTTCTCAATGGCATACATAGGCTTATAATCCAAAGTAAAGACAAGTAAATATCAAAAGTCAGGATAGATGGTAATTTTTAACATGATTCCGCTAAATTACAACACAAGGCCCAGACGACTCGTTTACAGCTGCAGACAGCTAGTTAGATCTCATCACTAAGGCAGAATCATGATTGACCCGGTACGAAGTGCCAAGATACTGAATAAGTTGTTTCATAGATATTTACACGAATTCATGTCATTGTATTGGAATGGATGTTAGTATTTAATTTAAAATACCAAAGTAAATGGTGTCATATGGCTATGACACTAAAGGGAAAACAGAGACCATCTGACTAGGCTGTATGACACAAATCACTAAGGACCTGCATACAAAAAATGGTAATAGTAGAATATACACGGAACGACATTACAAAAATATTCGATTGTGCTGCGGTTACGATACCGACTTAGGACGGTCAATCGAAGTAACAAACGTCACTCAACTGGTGTGGTTAACCGGTTTACGTCCACCTACCCACTCACCACAAAAGCAGCACAATCAGGCATTAAAAGATTTATTACCAATTATCTGTAATCATCAAACCTTAGGTGGGCACGAATAGTTGCCAATTTAACTGAAACTTTCTGACGATGATTGTTGTGGTGAAATATGAAAAAAAGTCTACAGGTGTCATATTGTTTAGTGTACCGTTACCATGGCAACCAAGGTTCAATTCTGGATTTACACTATTATTTGTGTTTTAGGCTTAAAGGCAAATTTTATTAATAAAGTTGATAACCTGGGCGAATTATATCTCTGAACATAACAGTTAAATAACTATTAAATGTTATAAGCACTTTTCACGAAGTTTTTTCTTGTATTATGTTACATAGTTCGATTTTTTGTTATTTTCATACCGCTTCCATACGTAATATGAACATAAAATGTGAAGCAACTCAGGGATACCATGGAAAAGTAAAATATGTGGTGGAAAAATATCTTTCTGTATTTTTCAAAAATGTTATAATATTTTTGGGGCTATTTGAAAAACTCCTCAAAATTATTGGAAAACATCTCTGAAAACTGCATTAAATTTTAGAAAAAGGGGATTCCCCATGAACACTCTCCATATTGGAGGAAGTAAAAGTCATTTGTTGATGTTTAATGTTTACAAATGATACTGATGTATTGCGAACGTCTGCAGTACATAGAATTTAAACATTTTATTTGATTTATGTAATATGAATACGTGTTAAGAGTGGAATGTTATTTTTATCACAAAGGTAAACACATTTGCTCATAGGAAAGGAAATACAGATCTGTTGAAGCAGATGTAAACAGCGAACATAAAATTATTCTTTTTACTCAGTGTGATTTGCTTCCGTCAGATCTCATCTTGTGTATTTGTTCGAACAATTATATAAACTAAGGAGGGGGGGGGGCACTAATTTAGAACACTCTAATTATTTACATGTGCAAGCTTAGCAGGTAAATTGGTGATACAATGTATGTAATATTATATAAAATGTACCTGCTCAATCTGTGTTTCTTGGGATGCTTCAACCTAATTAACTTGACTTTCATATAATGCCCTTCTGAAATCTCTACAAATACCTGTAATCAAATGAAATGAAACATTTTACTAATAAAATAATTTTGTATAATTTCATCCTTATTTTTTAGTTATTTTTCAGTAAATATGAACAGCAAGTAATGCATTGTATAGTACCAATATACAACAGTCAGTATAACTAAGTTTCAGAAATAGACAAAATTGGTATATCATTGCTAACGATAAAAACAAAGTTTTCACCCACAATGCAAATAGAATACTACCGACATCTTCTTAGTGATCAAAATTGAAGCATTATATTCTATGTATTGTCAATGCAAACAATATTTCAAAAACACAGGAACTAGAAACATTTTGAAAGTTATAAAGTCATCTTGTTATCCATGTTTTTTGTGTTTTACTGATATAAATAAAGATTATCTTATATTAAACAAAAAAGACTCACCTTTTCAAACCTGTACTGAGTATGACTGATCCATAGTTTTCATTTATTGTCACAACATTTGTCAATGACAATGTACGATCCGATCTTCTTGTCTGCTCATGATTACTGATGAAAGATGGTATTTCGCAATAAAATCGTTGTTTTCTTTTCTTTGATATGTCAGAGGCTGCACCAATGTTTTGGACTTTCATAAACGAAATTTACATATTACTACTAAACTTTTAACTCAGAGTTACAGATATCACAAGCTAAGAAAAACATTCGGCAAATTCTTCAGATCTTATTCAGAACTTCTATCTAAATTTGGAAATATTTCTTTTCAACAGTATGTATCCAATGGAATTTCCCATCCTAATTTTTACGGTGATGTCGTTTATAAACTAAGGAAAGTAAAAGGCTCCGATAACGTTATTCTATCATGTAATAAAATAGTCAAACGTCTTCTAAATAGACAATATGATATTGAGATCACCAAAAAGACTATAGGTCTTGTATGTGGCCCCTCTACAGCCTTATGCAGACTTTTACTTGAACATTGCACGCTGACTAACAGGGCGGTGGGGACTATATGACGGGCCTTGTCCAAACCTCTTTCAGAGGAGACATGGTCCTGAACCTCGTCCCCTCTGACTGTTAGTCGGGACTCCTACAAATCTAGGGTCTTAGCTCGCTTTCAGACTGGCAGAGCACGGTTTATCATGTTGATGTCGCATATATTTTATACCATTATGTGTTTTACAATACCTTACGTGTTTATATTTTATAACCTCTCAATATGCGATACATGTTGACCTTTGTTCTGTACATGGAGGATTATTTATAAATTTTTAAATGTACGTCGTTTGATTGTTCTGCTGTTACGGTGAGTGGAAGGTGGGCCCGTAAAGCGGTTAACCACACCATTTGTTTGGCTTTTGTCAAATTAAATGACCGCCCTAAGGCGGTATCGTAATTGCATTACAATCAAATATTTTTTGTAATGTGTTATGTGTGCTGGTATATTATTTATATCCATGTATTGTATAGCTCCATGGTGACTTCTGCCACATAACTGTGGTCAGTAAATCCTCTTTTTTCTTTGAAAATAATGGAAAATTTTCACTTTTTTCCCATGGTTACTGCTCTTGAGCTTAATTCCCCCAAAAATATTATTGTGTATAATGATACTATAACAGGTCTTCTTTAAAGTGATTGTCATGTCCTAGTCAAACATGGATGCAAATGGATACAAATCGTTTTCAAAATATGTCTATATGTAACACTTTGTAGAGAGGCCATGGGACACCATATTGTCACATTGTATATCGATGGTAACTAAATTGTTTCAAAATATTATAAAACATAAAGGCATTAACATTGAACCATGTTAGGAAAATAAAAAGTGAAAACATAAAAATAATTGTTGTATAGAATCCAAAAAAAAAAAAAAAAAAAAAAAAAACTCCAATTTTCTTAAGAAATAAGGTGCATTTAAGGAGGGCAAATTACATAGATCTGTTACCATGGCAACCGTAACAAACAGCAACCAAATGAAAATATATTTTTTATCTGCTCATGTAACTTAAATACGGAAAACAGTTTGATGTCTTTCTGAGACTATGCGTGCCACACCCTCTATATGACATGGTTGACGTTTACATAGAATCAGTATTATAAATAATCCTCCATATAGAGAACATAGATCAACAGGTTTTTCGAGGAGAGAAGTAAAAAAAAATATTAGTCACGAAAAAATAAGGAAACTGGTGTCGTATGAGTATGGCACTAACAACAATATACCACAGTTGACATACAGGGACCCATGAGATATTATTCTCCTGTATCACATAGTAAAAGGAAGTAGATACGAAAAGGTTACACAGAATACTAAAGTAACTAGCGTCTAGGAAACCAATGATAATCACGTCTTTTCTTCATTTATCTGGATGGGGCAAGATATGGTCTACAGTACAGTATTGGTTCTCAATATGATAATATCTTAAGTACAACCTTATCTGCTATAAAATAAACCCTGTGAAAGGTTACCCTTTAGAACAGTTTTGGCTTGGATAAATAGCAGACATCAAAACAGGTATACAGTCTATAATTCTTAGTCTCCATTATAAATGAAATATCGTCATCTTGTTTCAAATTAATCTTTGACAAAGGAAGTGCTGCGCAATGTTGTAAGTCTATTTTCTCATAGTGTATATGATGTTCCAATGATTTCAATGTTTTCCAATACAAACTGCGTCAAAATCATTTTCATTTATTGTATTATAATAATCAGTCAAGCCATAGTGCAATACGTCAAGCATTAATTTGTTATTACGTTACACAAAAGGTTAAAGACCTTTTGAAATGGGTATATGATGCACTAGAATAATATATGTATATATGTTCTAATATGTAATATTACCACTGGCTCTGTGTAACCGTTTGTTACTCTTAGTCATCTAGTTTGTCATAAGCACAGTTTTTTGTCTATCTGCACTTTCCCGAAATATATACTTCAATTCACTGTGAAACTTTCGGAACGAAGTAGTTTCTCCAATATGCATAGCAATGTGACTTTTACTTTCAGGTCAAAGTTGTAAATAGCTTGCTCTTCAGGTACAATTTCTTTTGATTTCCACAATTTCGTCCTTGAACATCACTGAGAGATACACGTTTTCGAAATGCACATATGGTGCAGTAATTTGATACATGTAAATATTATGTTCTTATATTATTTGCATGTAAATACAGCACTTGAAAACAGTACACATTTAACAGTGTTACTAGACAAAAATAAATATAAACTAGATTATTTCCTCACTCATATAATGGAATATATACGTATGATTACTCTACTAAAAATTAAACCTGGCTGTATTGAGTCAAAAAAGGCAAAAGTAGAAACGTTATTTGCCTCAAAATTTCTCAAATGGAATTTTTCAATGACTTCGTTAGAAGTTTTAATAGACCAAAAGTGATTTATATGGATTTTTGTGTAATTTGGAAATCCAATACTTTGTTGGAAGAACGTATTTATCAATGCTTAAATTGAAGTCACACATAGCAATACAACGGTCAAATAGGTTCTTGTCTTTGTTTCACCATACGTAGAAGAAGAGTTCAATTCAGTTTTAACAACTGTAATATAATATATTTTGCAAACAATGATAATATTATTAGCTGTTTTGTCAGCAAGTAGGACGACATAAATATAATGTTAATCGGCCATTTTCTTTTCTATAGACTGAACTAGTATATCATGTGACTGTTTCAATAAATAGGGACTAATTGTAAAATTATCGATGCGAATATCGATAATTTTTAAGATTTAACTTTTCCCCGTCATTCAAGGCATGTGTTTTTACACCTTTTACACCATCGTTCACAATAAATGTTACATACTTCTTCGTGAACGTAAATATTTGTCCAAATAATGATAAATAAAATGAAGATTACATGTTAGAATAAGGCCCGCAGACTGATAAATGAATTTAGAATTATTTCATGAACAGGACAATGGAATAAAGTCAAGAGAATTAAGAATAGATATGACTGCATTGTAATTAGATATCAGGTTTCTAATAGTTTTATATACTGATAGCAAATCAGGGGTGATTGAAGATTCTCGAAATACTAAAGGATTTGACTCTATGAGCATGACAAATTTTAGAAATATTAAGCAGACCTAAACCTGTTTTTACAAATTGCCATTTAGGAGCAAGAGATGGTATACGTGGGTAAAGTTATATGAAAATGCTATAATCATTTTAGTCTAAATCAATCCATGTAACGTATACTTCTTTAATCAGTTTCATCCAGGATGGGTTTCAATCTAATGACCGGAATAGATAGTAATGTATGCACAAGTTCATGACGACCGTTATTTCTGGCGATCTGCAGTACTCTACCATGTCTTCTGCGGTTGCCATTACGTCGACGGCCGTGCGAACTGTGTTTTATGTTAATCTCTGGTGTTGTTAAAAGACATTGATATAGTTATGACATGAGGAAGTGTTACCTTGTTGAAAATTATGGTCATTGAGACCAAGGGGATAGGTGGTTTGTAGATATTTAATCCAATAAAGTTCAGTAACTAGACGTCGCTTCTTCATTTCAGATTTAGTTTCTCCAGGTTGTTTTGTAACGTTTTCAATAGGATTAATAATAAAGTTAGCAATATTGTGATTATATTTGATGAAGTGATTGTAAAGAAAGTTTTCGCAATTACGTTAAGAATTATGTCTGATTTTATTTGAAATTTGAAAAGGGCTTTTCAATGTTTGGGAATTTTCACCAACATACTGAGCCCCACATCCCTTTACTACTCAGATTATAACGTATATTAAATTGGGGGTGTTGCAGTTGATGACTTTGTTTATTTTAATATTATAAGGGTTACCATTAACATTGAGCATTAACAATAAACAATATTTCTAGATCACGAAACTACATCCCGAAGAATAGAATATATTTCACATTATAATTCGTGGATGTAACTGATGATAAGTAGCTAAGTAAGCACGAATGCACTTTTAACAAGAATACGGTTAACTTAAAATACGATATCTGTACAAAAAATTAATTCGGTGTCTTTATTAGATATTCTACCTACTGTGATAGGGCGATCAGAAAATTGCTTGAAATATATCCAATGGGCAATAACTTAGCCCCGCTCCTGGTTGATATATTTCTTTACTCATACGAAGCTGGATTTATTCAGTCTTTGCTTTCACAAGGAAAGAAACAATTGGCTACTGGCTTCAGTTTCACTTACAGATATATAGATGATTTGCTTTCAATTAATAATCCTTCTTTCCTGATTACCTTAGCATCATCACCACAGAAAGTCGTATTTCGTATTTAGATATTATGTTGTCTTTCAACATTAATGTTCAATTGAACACCTTACTCTATGACAAACGGGACAATTTCAATTTCGCTATCACAAACTTTCCTTCCATAAGTAGCAAAATTCCATCATCGCCCACATACGGCGTATCAATATTTCAGTTAATTGTTATTCTAGAGCATGTTCAAATTGCAATGACTTTGTTCTAAGGGCTAGGCGACTTTCAGATAAGCTATTCAACCAGGGTTATATATGTGCTAGACTAACAACGTCACTGATGAAGGTATATGGTCGTTAAGAAACTCTTATTACTCAATATGATATCTCGTTATCCAGACTTTTAAATGATATTCTGGATTTAGACCGATTCTGATCATTTTACAGAGATTTGACACATTCTGCAATAGAAGACTACCTACTTTGACTTCTTCATATATAAATATATATGGAATTTACAGAATTTGACTCTTTCTACTGGGTATGTGTGACGGGTGTTGCTAGCAAGCAGGATATGCTCGCTCTCCCCGGGCACCTGATCTCACTCCATCATAGGGGTTCACATATGCTCTTCAAATAGACATTTTTCGTTATTTTCTACTTGGTTTTCATTTTCAGTAATTCCGTATGTCCGGACTTTGCATCTTTACATTTCATGGCAAGAAGCCTTGCTCTCAGGACGAAATTTTTGTATATCCAGCATACCCTGTCATAGCGTATAAGTTGTGAAATTAAGACGACATATGCCGGAGAGGAAGGAATGTTGCTACTCGGGAAAGGGAAATGAAATTGAAATCGTCACGCTTGTCATATAGAGAGGTTACTAATGAACCCTCGTCACTAATTGATATGAGTATATTGAGGTGTAAAGCAGAAGATGCACTTTCAGTTGTATCATTTATCTCGAGTTCCGTTGTATATATGATAGTGAGACCTATCGCAAATGTCTAAGTTCAAATTAATCAAAATGCGTTGTTTGCAATGTTCGCATCAACAATTTATCGGGAAATATTTTTATCTTATAAATCAAAATCATATCATTAGAATAGTCATTTTGTTTTCTTCTCATTTCTTAAATTTCATCTCATTTGGAGTAGAAATAAAGAAATTAGGGCAATTTGAAAATACATGTAGCTAAAATCATTAAAATATCTAACGATACCGCGGCGGTACAGGGAGATGTTTTTTTTTTGCCTTATAATTGACGGCGCGCTTAGAATCAATGAGCATAAAAGCGATATGTTCACTGGCGTTGTTCGGGGTCACGGTTATATCAAATCGAGTGAAGTGAGGTTTTTCAGGTAGATACGTCCATTACCTGTAAACAGCTGATCGCCGAAGCGAAAACGATGGGCACATAAGTTTTTTTAAATATATAATTTTCAGTTTTTAATTTATTTCTACCGACCCATAGTATGCAATAAGTATGTTTCCCCCGATACATGTGATATAATTTTTATGAAAATATACCTAGAAATAACTACAAACATTTGAAAATAAAAAGATAGCGTCTTCTTCTTTGCCAAAACACGGTCCGCCATATTGTTTTCACGAGTCATTTGATTACATCGATATACATAGTAAACAATCGTGCATTATAAAGTTCTCAAATAAGACAACACATAACGAAAACAATGTCTATAGAAGTAATTATGATTATCCTATTTGTGAAAAAATTACCCCGTAGCTGTTATTTACAACGTTATATTTCTCAAAAGTTTCATTTCATCATTCATGATGTAATTTAAAGCAAGGCGTGGGCAGAAACATACATACACAACATGAACGAGTTTTACATTCGATTTGATAATTATTGGTATTTACATTAATTAAATATTTGACGATTTCATATAGTTTATTGTAATTTTGTAGCTCTATTAATACGATTTTACACGTGTTTCCTCTGACTCGGGGCGACCTCCACGTATTGTCGTATAGAATTATGTACAGAAATACACATTTCAATGTAATAAATACCAAGACATATTGTGCGAGAAAAAAAGACATCATTTCATCATTTAGTTTAAATTGACCCACTGTTTACAGCTTCAGACTTACATTTTAATTGTAGATAAGTCTAGACCTCTGCGAAAGGAAGGTTGGGGGGAGGGATAATTTATTCATATTTAAGGAAGACATTTCTATTGTTAAAGCAAACTAAGAGCCTATTTTGATTCAAATGATTTGGTTTTAATCCTCTTTGATTAATTTTGGTATTTATATCAGTAGCGAATACAGGATTTCCGGGAGGGGGGTCGCACAAGTGAAAATGGGAGCGACCCCTATAAATCCGCCACTGTAGATATTAAAATGAGAGGACAAGTATATAACAATGAGAGAACAAGTTATGTTAAGGTACTACGAAACGCCAACCATCGCGTGACCTAAGATTCACGGAAATAAAGGATTTAAATTTATAATTTTTTATTTAAATAACTGTGTATTGAACACTTTATAGAAAATAATTATAATTTTAATATTCCCCCGATATAACTGTAATTGGCACTCGAAAACGTGTGAAGCCCATAAAAACACCAGCGACAGCGTTGACTCTTCGGGTATATCGGGGTAACGTAGTGTAGGGCGATCACCTATCACCTGCGCGGCTAAATTATTACGTAATATCACCTCAACCAGCTGTTTGACCCAGCAAATATCAACCTTCATTTTGTACATTGAACAGCTTTCAAGATATTAATAAGCGGTCTTAATCAACTGGGTATTCATATTAATGAAGGACAAGGACTAATTATCAGGTTTCCTGTTTATTGTGAAGGATTATCATGAAGGAAACATAAAGAACAGGAATTGAAATCAACCAAACTTTACGACATTTTGTATTTATGAAGAGTTTATATTTGAGATTATAACACTTTTAATAAAAGTTTTTATGTTTTTAAAATAAGGAATATAATATATATAGTAGATTAATATAAAAAATTAATCTATACTTTGATAAATCAAAAGATATTTTTTTACATTTTTAAAAAGAGTTATCCGCCCCTGATTTAGGTAAAAATGTTGTTGCTTATACAGAGCATGTTTTTTGTCATACAATCTAAATTCCTTCAAATATCCTTATAAGTAACCATTTTAAATAAGTTTTTACATTATTATGAATCATTGTATATGTTTTTAGAAAAATGACCTTGGACATTTGGACTTCGTCATTTTCATCAAAGTAAAAAAAAAACATTCTTCGTCAAGTTTAAGAGATTATATTTGAGATAATAAGACTTACAACCAATGTTTTTATTTATTTTTTTTTTCGAAATATCTGTAGTACATAAAGCAGATAAATATAAATAAATCACAAATTTGATGCATAACTGATTAAGTTATACACTCATAAAATTGCGAGGTTGTGCATTTTCATTTGCTTGAAAAAGGTGTGAAAATGCAATATTGTCCATTTTCACATCCTCATATCTTGTGAAGTACTCGAGATAAACCGGTGAAATTTTAAGAGTTTGTTGACTATAAAACGTGCTTTGTATTATTTATTTATTCTTTGGTATATTTTGATACCAATAAAGTATTTATAGGTATCTAAAAAGTGTATCTCGTGTTTTTAAGGAAAGAGTTTGGGCCTCCCTTTATATGATGTTAAAATGTGCAGAACCTGGTAGATTTATACAAGAAAATAATATTCTCAGTAAAATATAATGGGGACGAGTATAAATGTATATGAGGTGGAAAGATGTATTTATTTAACTTTTTGTATTTACTTGAGCCGGAAATATAATGTCTTTCATGGGTTCTGTCAAACAGAATGATTACAAATATTGACTGAATTATAGGACTAGTAAGATTCCCTATACAACAGATGATTTCGTATTGCAGTTTTGAGATGTCTGCACCAGTACTCTTCCACCTTCTGACAAAAAGTAACATAGTGAATGACGATATTTGTATGATGATAAATTTTCAGGAAGTTATTAGGGATGTTGAAGTCGCAATAAAGGAAGTTTTTACCTTTAACTTACTTGTTTATATATTCAACTGAGTCGATACCGCTTCTGGTGGACCTTTACTTCCCAACTGTGTACTAAGCCCAGTTGTGATGGGTTAATGGGCTCTGCAAGTTTATATTCTTTCCATTTCCACAGTTTAGGTCTTGAACATCAATATAAGTCTAATATATATATTCGCATTTGGCGCACCAAATTAATAATCTTAAGCCCGTGTGGCTCAGTGGACGCTTTGTTCTGCTCGTGAACGAGAGGTCTCGGATTCGAATCTCGCTTTCGAAAAGGCGTTGTTCTGTCTTTCGAATGAGATAATGGAAACCGATATCTATTGGCTCGTAAAAAATCCTTCATTGCTTTGATGGATCCGTTGCGAAAGTATGACCTTCTGTACAATATGTCGCCATCATCTTCACATTTGACCAATGGACATGGCGGAGACATGTCTGCAATATATATGACATAATTAATTATCTTTCACAAGCTAAGAAAAACATTCGGCAAATTCTTCAGATCTTATTCAGAACTTCTATCTAAATTTGGAAATATTTCTTTTCAACAGTATGTATCCAATGGAATTTCCCATCCTAATTTTTACGGTGATCTCGCATATAAACTAAGGAAAGTAAAAGGCTCCGATAACGTTATTTCATCATGTAATAAAATAGTCAAACATCTTCTAAATAGACAATATGATATTGAGATCATCAAAGAGACTATAGGTCTTGTATTTGGCCCCTCTACAGCCTTTTGCAGAGTCTTACTTGAACTTTGCACGCTGACTAACAGGGCAGTGGGGACTATATGACGGGCCTTGTCCAAACCTCTTTCAGAGGAGACATGGTCCTGAACCTCGTCCCCTCTGACTGTTAGTCGGGACTCCTACAGATCTAGGGTCTTAGCTCGCTTTCAGACTGGAAGAGCACGGTTTATCATGTTGATGTCGCATATATTTTTATATCGTTGTATGTTTTACAATATCTTGCGTGTTAATATTTTTATGACCTCTCAATATGCGATACCTGTTGACCCATGTTCTTTAAATGGAGGATTATTTATAAATTTTTAAATGTACGTCCTTTGATTGTTCTGCTGTTGGGGTGACTGGGAAGATGGGCCCGTAAACCGGTTAACCACACCATTTGTTTGGCTTTTGTTAAATTAAATGACCGTCCTAATTCGGTATCGTAAATGCACTACAATTAAATATTTTTGTAATGTGTTATATGTTCTAGTATATTATTTATATTCATGTATTTTATAGCTCCAACATAACTGAGTCAGTAACTCCTCTTTTTTCTTTTGTATGAATACTGCATGATATGCCACGTGCATTTATTATAACATGTATACCTTCAACATCAGAAATATTTAGGCGCGCAGGTATGAAAACATTATCTGGTTTTAGGTTATTTTGATAATATCTGTAACACTTCCTTTCTTTATATATATTTAATCACTTATCATCCCTTTTGATAAATACATTGATAGAATGATAATCATGTTCAATGGTAGATTTATAGGTCACAAGTGCGAGACTTCGCAGCATGTGGTATGCACATTTAAAGATGATGATAGTAATTATCTGTAATGATTTGTCTTATCTAATAGCTCAAAACCTCCTCTTGTTTCAGACTGTTATTCGCCGGTTTGCATCACTGACGATTTTTGTCTAAGTCTAGTGCATCCTTAAACATAACTTCCTCTCAGAATGTTTTTTCCTTATAACAAATTATTATAGTATATATACATCGAAGACACACGAACCCCTGACGAATCAACGAAAAAAAAAAAAAAAAAAAAACCAAAACAAAAAAAAAAAAAAAAAAAACAAAACAAAAAAAAAAAAAAAACCCCAAAAGATCAAAGGCCTAAAAGGCCATAAAGGCATCGAGCAGGATTGATTATCAAGCCGTTTAAAGTGCAAGTGGAACAATGAGCAACTATGTTGATTAATTTCATTAAATTAACTATGACTGGATGCATGTGACAATAAGGGTATGACAGTAGGTCTCCGGACATTTGCCCTGGCAAGCTAAGCACTAGAGCTGTCCTAACGGGACAAATACCCCACACGGCAAAAAAGTTGAACATGCAATAATTCAGGAAGCTGAACATTTAGTCTTGCCAAAAGCCAATCAGACATGAGTTTAGCCACCAAAGAAACAGCGACATTGAACTATGCCACACCCTTAGGTCATGGGCAACAATCCTGTGAATTATTATCCAAATCTATTGACCAAATAAAAAGTTATGTTCCGGACACAAAATGGCCCAGGTTGTACTATCAGAGGTCTTAAGCCAAGGTCAAAGGCACAGTGACCAAATGTTGGTACATGACACATCCCGTTCCCATGAGGCATTCAAATACCAAGTTTGATCATCCTGAGTCCTATGGTACATAACTTATCAAGCGGACACGAATCGGGACGCACGGACAGACGGACATGGTTATTACTATATAGCCCCCACCCGCCCCCAAACGTCCTTGGCGGGGGTATCATGATAAATATTTCCAAGTCCTTGAAATTTGGAATCCCAAGTCTATAGAGCACACCATCGACTCTGGTGCAGTAACTCTCGTTACAACGACCAGGTCTGTATTTCTGAATTTTGCCGTTTAAACGAAATTAAAATTGCTGATATAAACGAATTGCTGCTATTTCGTATAAAATGATATAAATCAAATTTTTTCAATTAATAAACTTGGAGACAACTATAATTACGGTTATTACCGAACTCTGCTGTGTTCTGCTTAATTGATATATACAGTGCATGTAATGTACATGTATAAAATATTTACGAAGAAATACTGAGTGTAGAATATACATATTCCAGTTGCTGTGTAATTATTGATTTATTATTTCAAATGAAGCCATATGTACAGGTAAACGCATGTACGTTATAACAAAGCAAGTAACAGACTAAACCGCGTACCGGATATTTGGTGCGGTCAGCCGTGAAATTCCTTAAGGAAAATTCCTAGATCGGCAGTTAAGGTAGTCTCCCGGTGTATAGGATTTTAATTGGTGTGAAAATGTACATTTTTTCGGGCTGCCGATGCCAGAAGGCGAATATGCCGGTATAAAGAACACAAATAAAAGCATGTACTTTTATTACGCGCAGATTTCTGCCGATTTCGGAATATGCAGTTATTTCGAGTGACGTTGTAATGAGAGTGGACTGTATATACCATTGAGGTTTATTAACAACAAATAATGCAAATGCAGTTCAAACTTTCAAAATTCAATTCACTGCTGTATCTACAGTTGCATACTCATAATCACGCGCAAAATCGATCTTAAATGAAAACATGACATCATGTATCCTTACGCCCCAATACCTAAGTTTATAAACAACATTCGGAACAATCTCGCGTTTTACATGAAAAAGGTCGAGGATATCCGAAAGCATAAACTTCGAATCTTAGCCTTGGTTAAGGTCAAATCTTGTATATACCTTCGCATAATTTAATCATGAATCACAATGTTTACGTATGTCAATTAGGCACATTACACTGCAAAAAAAACCAAGTTTCCGCAACTCCGGAAACCTTGCGGAAACTGGGACATCAAGTTTCCGGAAGGTTTCCGCAATGGAAACCTGCGGAAACTTGCATGTGAAGTTTCCGCAGGTTTCAGTTTTGCAGAAACTTGGTGGAAACTTTTGGCTTAAAGTTTCTGCAGGTTTCCGCAAGGCGAAAACTTAATGGAAACTTATATTCAAAACTTAACAACCTGATTTCTACAGAAAATTTATATCAAGATTCAACTTTTTTTTTTCAAACAGTTCAATAATATGTGTATGATCTTCTTAAAAATGCTAAGAGTACACTTGGACATCAAGTTTCTGGAAGGTTTCTGCAACGGAAACCTGTGGAAACTTGCATAATTGAAACTTCTCACAAACCCTTCTACAGGTTTCTGCGAGGCGAAAACTTAATGGAAACTATTATTCAAAACTTAACAATCTGAGTTCTACAGGAACTTTATGTCAATTAAGATTTAACTTTTATTTTTTAATCATTTCAATAATATGTGTATGTTCTTTTTACAAATGCTGAGAGAAGTGAAATGTCATAAAGCTTAATAATATAGTTAAGCAGACTACAGATGACTGTCAATTTTTTATTAAATATAAAGACATAAAGCTGATAGAAATTATACCTTTTAAAATTCTTTCTAAACCAAAAAGTCTACTATATGCATTGTGATTTTGTTTGTTCAAGTTTAATGAGATATATGATAATCTAGTTTTACTAGAGGTAGACTGGTTCATAACGGTATATATAATCCTATGATATTTTGATAAAATCATTTCTCATATAATCTGAAAATTGTTATCTCATTTTCATGTAAAAGCTCTTTTCTGTGTATTACTTAAACACTAAAATATCACATTCAGAATGTACTCCACTGTCTAAGTAAATAATTTAAGCAATTTCTCATTTAAAAGAAAATGGCAATCAACTGAAATGTATTGGATAAGTAATCATAATAAAAAAAAAAAAAAAAGGCAAATCAATATATTGCTAGAAGCTAGAAATGCAATGTATAATTATACTTCACAAGTTCTTCTTTAAATATCTTGACATTTCCTATAATTAGACTTTACATGGGATACAGTATATCTATTTCAAACTATATTTTTGTTTCAAATTCAAATATATTTATGTATCTTACTCTTAGATTTAGTACATGATGATACTAAATCAATCAAGTTAGATCATAGATGAGCAACCTAATAGTAATATTGATAAAGATAACCAAGAACTTACACTAAACATAATATTGATTACAAAGTCAAAGGCAGAGACATATATACTTTATATGTCTCTGGTCAAAGGCCATTTTTGTAACTAGGTTTAGTATCAAAGCCATTAATTTATACAGGCCTAATTGATACATGTACTGTACTGTAGTGGTGCCAACAGACTACAGACAGAGAAAATTTAAACTGAACTTCAAAGTATGAACAAACAAAATTTACCCATACATATTTCTACAAAAGTCAGAATAATGTGCATACTATTGTTTCACTAATGTTTAATACTGTTTAATAAAAATGTACTCCTAGTTCAACAGGCATCTCAATGTTTACACGTTCATCTCGACTGATTTTTATTTCGATCCAAGTCAATTCACGGCAATACCTGGTGGAAAGTACTTACTGTATATTAAAAGCACAGGGCACTCGGCTCGTTGCCCCCCCCCCCCCCCCTTCAATTATACCAATATATATTGGTATAATTGAAGGGGGGCAACGATCCGAAAGCCCTGTGATTAAAAGTATAACTATATATATATATAAAAAAAACCCCCAAGAATATATATTATACATACATGTATATAGATATGAACAAGGGATTAGGGCGATAGGAAAGCGAGGCGGGAGCATTTTTCCCTACTTGCTCATTGATGGATGTATCGAACATCTACTGAAATAAATTATATACAAAATTCTCTGCACAATTTGAAAATAAAGATAAAATCTTTTATTGTAATTTTATTTATTACTGAATATCAAGGACAAGTTTATAAACAAGTTGTTTATAAGTCCTTGTTAATATCAACTTCTAAAATTCTGTAACAGCATAATAACTGTACGGAGGCAGTGGCATTCACTGCTCAGAAAGAGAGAGAGAGAGAGAGAGAGAGAGAGAGAGACAGAGAGACAGAGAGAGAGTCAGAGAGAGAAAGCCTCGGAGAGAGAGATTTAGTTAATCCCATGTGAGAAAAGGCAAAAAAAAAAATCAATCTCAGTTACCACTGAGACTAAACCTACCAAGATACAGTGAAAAATAGAGTACATGTATGTAAAAGTATGAAGAACTTCAAAGAAAGCCTTGATTACCTGACAAAGGGGGGGGGGGGGGGTGTTGCACAATTGTATTGAACAATGGAGTGTGTTTTGCTAAATCAATTCCTTGGTAAAATTTTTGATCAATTAAGTTTTAAACATTGATGTGTGTGGAATTTGTAAAAATGTATCAGAAAAAAGAATTAATTTCATTTCCTGCATATTTAACAATTTGCAATTTGAGTAACTTCCTTAAGCTCCATCCTTGCGCCCATCTTTTCACACCTTTCTATCCGGTCTATTGTTCTCCAATAAACTTTACCGTTACCAGGTATATGTTATATGCATTGTGACATTACACAGTATATTCATATTATATACGTACATTTATACCATGCTGCTGAATATTGAATGACTAGGCTAACAGATCATTTCAAATATATGTAAAATTCGAAGCGAACTCCCCGCGTATAGGCCTACAGGGGCACACGAAGTTGTTCAGTACTTTTTAGCCGAGAATGGGGAAACGGGGGAAATGTTTGTGTGGGTTTTTTTCCATATGCTATTAATTAATAAAGTCCTGCGCCGGCATAAGAATAGCCAAGGACTTATATATCTACACATATAAGTCCTTGGAATAGCATGTGAGATTTTTAAACCAAAACTTTGTTTCTAAATCCTTGCCAGAGTCGTATCAAGATAATCCGTGAAGAGGGAAAATAAATATCAAAACTGTGTAAAATGTGCCAGTGGCGGACCCAGAGGCATGTGTGACAAGGATGTAGACTTGGCGCCTGTAGACTTCCATCCAAGCCTGGAGTGCGGGAGTGACCGGTCCCGCTCGAGCCGGCATAGGGGTCCGGGCCGGTTATCCCGGGGATCGGGAATCATTGGCGCGTACGGTACGCGTGACAATTTGGCATTTCTTAGTTTATTATAATCTCCATGATCTGCCCTCTCTTAAAGAAATCTTTCTGAGTTCACAAAAAGATGTCTCTGTAAAAACATTTGAAATGATCGATGGAAAGCCAATGAACTGACACTGTATGGATTTTGATGTGGCAGGGACGTGCGTTATATACGTCCCTGGATGTGGTTAAAGATAATTTTGTTGTAATGGGCCGGATTTTCTTTAATATAAATCAAAGACTTATAAGCAAGTTGTTTATAAGTCGTTGTATAAATCAAACCAAACACGGATCTGAACCAATAAACCCCCCCCTTTTTTTATCAATCAGAGGAAATGCAGACGAAAAAAATGATATAATTGTATTTTATTCTGCATTGATTCCCGCGACTATCCTGAGACAACTCTCACAAAGTTCGTTATTATAGTAATCTTAAAATTAGAATATAAATTTATGGATTTTTAAAAAAATATTTAAATTGACCAATCAGAATGCTCAAAACATACAGCTCTCCCGCGGATCGAAATCAAAACAAACATGACAGAAGCTCTCGAGAAGAAGGTTTTTTTCCAATCATCTAGAAGTCCTTTACAGATGATCTGTATTTAAAGTTAAATACGCAAGGTATGTATATCCAAATTCATAATCTATTCATCAACTAGTTTACAGTTCATTGATTTTTAATTCATGTTCGAGTGATCCCAATCTGACGCGTACATGATGATGATGCAGTAGCCAGTACAGTAAGTGTACATACAGCTACAGCGTGATTTCATTGATAAAGACATGAAATGTTGCATGTATGTACGAAACAGTTGATGTTTAACTTAAAATGTTATATCTTACCCTATAGGATTTATCAATTAAAAAATAAAGTATAAAGGAAAAAAGGGGGGGGGGGGTGTTAAATTAAGGTTAATTACTTCATTCATCACTTCATGTGCTGAAATTCTATCCATCGACATGTAGATGTATATACTGTGTGCATAAAATGTAGTATTTTTGATATAAAGATGTTGATATATGTAATGATGTACTCTTCTAATGGCAAATGTAAGGGGTGCCCCTTCTTTTTTCAGGCAGTGACCCTAAAAAGCAACATTTGCCTTTCACTGTCAAGGGACCTCTTGAAGTTGAATCAATGAATGGATATTGTATTGATCATTATTATCCTTGATTTTTTAAAAAGGAGTATCAGTATTTTTTGATAATCATGTTAAATGCTACATGTATATATATATATATATATATATATAAAAAATCAACATTAAATAAAAGTATTGAATTAAATTGATTAATATTCAGATCAAGAATTAGCTTTTCCTAAAAAAAACTCTTCATAAAGCTGCTATTTTTATCCTTAGAGACCAAGCGTGCTTGATAGCTAGCCCCTATCACCATTATTATATTAAATATATACTAAAAATAGGGGCTACTGATTATGCTTGGAAGTCTACTAATAAACGTACTATAATTCTTTTAGCACAATTCATAATTAAGCCTTAGTGTGAGTATATAGTAATTATGATTTATAAAATTTTATTGCTGTCAGAATGAATTGTTGCTCAATTGCAGATGCAGAAAAAATCTCAGAAAATCACAATATATAAGATGATCTTGTAAAGAAGAAATAGAGGAGAAATCAAATTCAGCATGTGAAATGCAGAGATACAAAGAAAAGTAAGATGGGAGGTTAGAGACTTTTACATTGTTTCAAGTACTATTATCTAATTTTAAGTAGTGATTGAGGGTTTGATTATCATACTTCTCTATCCCACTGATAACATTAGCACATTAGGGCCTTTTTGGGTGAGTGGTCTAAAATAAAGCTATATGTATGTGATGGAAATACATGTAATTCACATAGTCTCCCATTCACTTACGTTACAGGTCGTAGATGCAAGCTTGACCTTGTGCCCCTCTCTGTATAATATACTAAAACATATGCTAATAGCATATTATACACAGAGGGGACACGGGGTTATTGCTTCTATGACCTGTGACTTCAGTCAGTTCTGGGTTTGAATCCCTCGGTCCTTCTCTCCTTGTCAATATATACCAAGGGAAGTTAATTAAGGTCTTTGTTTATTAAACGATAAACAAAATATTTATTGTACTGTAGTTTTGTTTGCTTGATTCTTCAGTCTTCTTTAATTTACACAGAAATTTAGACATATGCAACAAACCTATGTGAAGCAGTGAGGGATCATTGACGTGCCACATAACATGACATGAAACATATGACACCGAATAGCTACCTGTGGGATTTGAACTTGAGACATTTCAATCTAATAGCTAAGCTCCCAACAAATTGAACTAAGCTGAATCATATATTAAACTGACATATGTGGAACTACAAACAATGTAAAAAATATGCATACATTCTGTACTATACAGTATAATTTTGCTTATACATATACAAGTACTAGAAGTAATTTTCACTAGTGATATGGTAATATGCTACTTAGTTTATTTGATATTCATATATAATATTGTAGAAAGCTAAAAGGGTTGAGGGAGGAAGAAAAATGTGATAAAATGTCATAAATTATAAATGATCTTGAATGAATTTTCATTTCATACGGTATTTATGAAGCGAGTTGTTTGTTTTATATCCCGAACCTTGGTGAGGGGATATAAAACACACAACGAGTTTCATTAATACCATATGAAATGAAAATTCATTTCAGATTCTTTTTATCACATGTTTACACTCAGTTTAAATGTGTTTATTTCATAAACACAGCCTTGACAAAATTCTTATCCATGCTATGACGTCAGCTATGTCATAAATTAATTTATGACATAGCGATATTTCACTGCTTAAACAGCAAACATGTGATAAATATATATGTATATTGTTTTAGTAAGAAATTGCAGAGTTATTTCTTATCATCAATGTAGCTTTTTTAAGTAAAGCCAGTAAACATGTGTAAGATTATTTTTTTCCCATTATACATCTATCAATTAACGATTCACTTTCTCTTATATTTTCTTTATTTAGGGCCCTGCTTCATAAGTGAGTGCCCTATACTGTAGTAATCACTCTGTCTGTCCGTCTGTCAACTAAACTTAAACATTGGCCTCATCTCTTACGCTGTCACAGGTAGAGCTTTCATATTTTGCATGTATGTTCCTTATAACAAGACCGTTCAGTTGGTATCAAGATTTTTGATCATGTGGCTTTGACATCGACCTTTGACCGGCATTTGAAAAACTTTAACATTGATCATAACTGTGTAACCGTAAGAAGTAGGGCTTTCATATTTGGCATGTGTGTTCCTTATGAAAAGACATTTCTTTTGATATTATGGGGCCTTGACATTGACCTTTGACCTGCATTTGATAAACTTTAACACTGACTGTAACTATTGAATTATTAGAAGTAGGGCTTTAGTATTTAGCATCTGTGTTCCTTGTGACAAGACCTTTCCATTGATACAAAATTATAGTCAAGGTCATGGCGACAGGCATCCATTTGGCCCCTAATGACTGTCAGTTTTCTACTAAATTTAGTAAAAGTATTTGTCCTTGTTATGCACGATTGCAAGTACTGTTATATTTTGCCACTGGAATCTATTTAGATTTGTTGACATTTGAGGTAGATCTATGCATGGAATTAAAAAATAAAATCGTAATTTTTGGTGTATTGTTTAGGGAAGCTTATTCAGAATTGTTCTGTTAAAGCACTTAATTGTATGGACATGTAGTTCCAAGTTAAATTTCTGATTTAGTCTCTTATGTACATGTATGTGTAGTTTTTAATTTACATCTCTTGTTTCAGAAGCAGGATTAAGATGACAGAAGATCAGTGACAGAATATCAATGAGAGGACATTAAAGAATGCAATTCTCAATGTACACAACGTCGCAAGTTTCAAATTCTTACAGGAACACGTATTTGTGAAAATTCAGATAGTTTGATTACAAGGACAGAACATTGATTTCATTCATTTGCTCTGGTTTTGTTTTATCTTGAAGTGGCGAAATGAAACGCTGTAAACATTTTCAAAACACAGGAATTTAAAAAGCTTTGTTTGTCAGTTACTTTGTGAATGTTGTATGTGCAAGTTTAAACATATACTGAATACTATTAAACAATTGTGAATTATTATTGTATTTCTTTTGTTTGTGTATTTTATTTTTTTTTTGTCTCTGAAAATGTGATGGCCTATACAGTAGATATATTAGATTTCAAGATACAAAATTAGCTGTCAGTTTTTATTGAATTGCAAGAGGTAGATTTCTACCATTACTTCCGGGGAAACAACATCGGCATCTTTACTACATAATAAGTACATTTATTACAAAATGTCCTAGTTTCAGCAGGTTTCCGCCATTTTCCGTAGCGGAAACCTCCTTTGGTCTCCAGCTGGTTACAGAAAAATTTAATTTTCCTGTTTATATGGAGGATATGTTCTGAGTTCAGCTGGTTTCATTTATGTACATTTCCTTAAATGTCCTGGTTTCCGCCAGTTTCCGATGGCGGAAACTTGCTGGAAATGTCCCAGTTACTGCAGGTTTCCGCAAGGTTTCAGTTGCGGAAACATAAGGTTTCCGCGCGGAAACCTTCCGGAAACCTGCAGTGACTGGGACATTTCCAGCAAGTTTCCGCCACCTGAAACCTGGCGGAAACTTCATGTTTCCGCAGGGTTTCCGCCAGGTTTCCGCACACGGAAACTTGGGTTTTTTTGCAGTGATTACATATTAAACATTTCTACGAATAAATGTATAGGGGCATTAGAAGACAATTAGGATATATATAATTGCATTTCTAGAATCTAATATGAGCACTTAAAAGAAAGTACTATTTTCTTTCACGAATGAGATTTGGCCAGGAAATGCGGCGAAGAGGTAACATTTTACGATCGCTATAGGCTCTCGATCATGCTTCGCATGCTCGATGCCTAAAAAACCAAAACGCACATTATTCGCGTATTATAACTTTTTAAAACCCTTGTTTAACAACTTTTTATGACACTCATTCCTTAATTCGACCAGTAATTCTTAAGCTGAGAATTGCGAAATGTGTTGCTAGAAAGCAGGAGATGCTCACTCTCCCCAGGCACCTGATCTCACTCCATCGCAGGGGTTCACATATGCTCTTCAAGTAGACATATTTTGTTATTTTCCATTTGTTTTTCATTTTCACTGATTTTGTATGTCCTCTGGTTTCATGATTTTTAGACTTATGGTTTGGATTTATCCATCATCTTTACATTATAACAAGAAATCATACCCGCTTTCAATTACAAAATACGTCATACAGTTTTGTACTTACTGCTTTAACCCCAATAATCACATGGTCTCTTTATCATGTCACATGATTTGATGCTACGAAGTAAATACATTACGCTTATATAACTTGTCTTGTATTTGATAAAATTTTCACTCTTACGATTGTAGCCAAGTTAACTGTTACAGATTATAGGTAAGTTTAATTTTAACATATCTTCAGTGTTAGTTAAGTTTGTATAGAGTAAATTGTTAATTTTAAATTTAAATACAGTTTTTGAAATTAATAATTTTAATGAAAAGATAATAAGAGTTTATGTATTTTATGTGAGTGGAAAAGGAGCTACCTGAAACGCGTATAACCTAGTATAAAATTTTCGGATTCTACGATGAGCAAATGAAATTACAAGAAAAAAAATATGTCAACACTGATACATGAATAGAAGAGAAAACACAAGATATCTGGCGAAGCTGTATGACACACAAAACAAAGCACCAGCACAACAAATCATGCCAATTGTCAAATATGCACGGAAAACGACGTCGACACCACAAAAGTATTCGATTGTGCTGCGGTTACGATACCGACTTAGGACGGTCATTTGTAGTGTTGGTGTAGTTAACCGGTGTACGGGCGTCCACCATCTCACTCACTGCAAAAACAGCACAATAAAAGGACACAGTTTAAGAGGAGTAGATACATTTTATATAACAAATTGTCCCTGTAGAATGGTGACAATTTGTTTTGTTAAATAGTTTGAGTCTAGTAGGCAAAATCGTACTCTTACACATGGAGGTTCTTGCAGTGAAAACCTTTACGAGATCTGCTGATCGACAATGACACAAGAACCGTGTAAACTTATAACGGTATTTTTGTCATTTTAAAAAATTTCCATAAAATAATATTGAGTCTGGTGTGAGCGCAGCCGTCGAGCAACACCATACTTACACTGTTGATACATTTTATCCTAAAGAATATTTTCACGTATGTTTCATAGTGGTCGACAGCTGCGCTCATTTTCAATTTTTTACAGAAAACGAATTCTGGATTCGTAACTTTAGGCATCGTAAGCGATTGAACATGACCGGTGAATTGAGTATCATGTTAAGTTTACCGACAAAATATGCGATATAAATTCATAAAATTCAGAATTATAAAGCATAACCCAGTAAATGTTTGTGTATTTCTTCAATGCAGGCATACTGAATGTTAATGAATTACATTGATATAGCGGCGGTCACCACCTCACTGAATTTCTATATCCAGATACTAGATGTTGTCATACAACAGGACCCGATCTTAAATTCTTTCAAATACATGTATATCGCCATAGACCTATTTGATACATTATAAAACTGGTTTTGCACCCCGATCAACATGAGAGGGGAGATGGTATGAGGGAGTCATGTGTAGTGTCTGTCAAAAGTTAAAAACGTAGCCTGAATAAAAATGAATTTTTCGTTATTATGGTACCGGTTACATTATTACATATTTCATAAACACACATCTGCTGACTGTTTACGCTGCCAACATTTATGTCACTAATAGCGTTGTATACAGGTTTGACGTCATGGGCGACGTTTAGATACCGACGTATATTTGTACTTATCCAATACATAAAGAAACTTACAGAAGTACATGTATGTCAGGGGCATGTGGAAAAAAAAAAATATCTCGTGGAATATGCAATATATATCGCACAATATAGTTATGTTGTTCGCATCACATAAAAAGTCGTTAAAGTTTCGAACAACTGACTCCTGGTGCGCACGACTTACTATGTCGTGCATAAAAAATATTAAACTTCAGCTACATTCATAACGCTCATTTTAGATGCTCTTTTTCATATATACAACAAGCATAATACCTATCTATTCATGATTTTCCTTTTTTTTTCTTTAGTTCCTTTTCTTTATTTTTTCTTTCTTAACTCCTATCTGTCTGTATGTTTGAATGTATATACACATGTACGGGTATGTACGTATCTATGTACGTATGAATGTACATATGTACACACGTGTGATAATAGATCAATATATATGGCACACACATGTATATGTGAAACACAAGCAAAATACCGTTGATTTTAGATGCTTTTCTTCTAAACTTCATATATAACATCATGCATTATACGTATGTCCTCATGTCTTTTTAGGGTCTTCCGATTCCATCGGAAGACCCTTCTGTTATTGTGAAGTTTTTTCTTTACTATATTTTTTTTTTCATTATTATTATTAGGGTCTTCCGATTCCATCGGAAGACCCTTCTGTTATTGTGAAGTTTTTTCTTTACTATTTTTTTCATTCTTATTCTTATTATTATTATTATTCTCAGCCTTTTTACTGCCATTATCTCAGAAACGGCTTGACCTACAATCTTTTTGATCTGTTCTACTAGCTTGATGAGCCAGGGAAAATTGATTAATAAGAAAAAAATTGAAAAATTATTCTTTTTAAGTAAATTACATAACAGTGCTTTATTTTTTAAATTTCTCAAATACAAGTTTATTATTCAAGATAGACTGTTTAGTTTTTCATAATTATTTTTGAAAGGTATGTTCTAGACATTGAAGCTAACACCGATTATCTAGCTTTTATAGTATAGCCGCTATATAAGTTTAAAAATTACGTAATTTTTAAAATGTTTTATTTTAAGTCTTAGCATTTAAAAACTGCTACAAACCATTTAGAATATCAATTTCACCACGAAAAACTATGTTTCATGATTTGAAAACCATTTTAATACCATTTTAATGTGAAAATTAAAAAACATTTAAAAATCAGGTGAGTAAAATAATTTCATTGTCATTCGCTTATTTTAGGTCGGATGGCCACCAAAATAAATCCTGCACGTGAGAAGGGTTCACTGTTTTAAATTTATTTTTCAAAAACTTCCTATGATTTGCCGTTTTCCCTAAGTTATCGGTCAAAGCTATCGAGAGCCGCCGTCGGAAAGCGAGAAATACGCGCTGTAGTTAGCATCATTTTTCAATTTCAATTTCTGAAAAACGGATTTATCTACACACTTTATATTTTGCCTATAGACTCTAAAAGACGTTGTTACCCGTTTAAGTAAAAAAAAGTTTAAAAATGAAAGTTTTCAAAAAGATTACGTAACAATTAGTTAAATTTTAAATTCTCCCCTACATAGCTTATTTTTAATGCTACACTATCCAAATTTGAATTATCATATTCTCTAGGTTCATATCTTTACAAATTCATCGGCCGATAATATCTATCTATTTTAGTTTGGCCGCTATTTCAATTTAAAGTTTTTAAATAATTACGTGATTTGCAAAACCTGTTTATTTTTAGTCCTATCGTTTCCAGAGTATTACGAAACGATTTTCCGTAAAGATTTTAGTATGAAACATGTTTCTCAGTATTTGAAAGTGAGCAATTTAAAGATTTTAAAAAAATATCCTACTTGCGTAACTTTCATGTATTTTCTTATTTGTCGTATGAACAAAGAATGAAAACGAGAGTTTGAGAAAGAATTTGAATTTGAATTCTTAAACAAAAATAACATTTTTTGCACTTTACCCGCTACTGATGAACAACGCAATAAACTAATCTACTCCGAGCGTCGGGATCACACATTAGAGAAGTGCGTTGAATTTGCCTTGCTTAATACCGACTTAGTATGATAGTCACGGGGAAAGCGCAGTAACTCGCGATTAATCAATCGCGAGATACTGCACTTTGCTCGTGGAATATCTAGTCGACAATTATAAAGGAATTGTATGTTTTACTTAAATTTGAGTTTCTTTGTCTCCTTACTATAGACTAACTTGACCGTTGAAACGCACAATACATACACTCTATCCAGCTATGTCGCATTACGTCACCACGCTTCTGAATGGGAATTCTGTAATACACAGACTTTCTATAGCTGGATTCATGCCGCTTTAATGACATGAGTGTGTTTACATAGTGTCTCGGCGAGATATATACATGTATCTATGTATATACTTCTCCTTTGTCCTAATCCGCATATATATGATGCCGCAATAAATGCGTATACTCATTGCAGTATCTCGTTTCTTTTTTCTTTTC
The DNA here is from genome assembly GCA_035048485.1 of Pteria penguin. Classification (NCBI taxonomy): domain Eukaryota; kingdom Metazoa; phylum Mollusca; class Bivalvia; order Pterioida; family Pteriidae; genus Pteria; species Pteria penguin. Next base: position 42,187,569 of record CM068589.1, read on the forward strand.
TTTTTTTTTTCTTCTTTCTACCTACATATTTTTCTTTTTTCTTTCTAAAGAGGAAGACCCGCCCTGTTGCCTCGGCAACAGGTAAACTCTAGTTTCTTTCTGTTTTTGTTTTCTGTGTACCCGCGTATGTATGTATGTATGTACGCACATATGTACATGTATGTATGTACGCACGTATTTAAGTATGTATGTATGTATATATGTACACATGTACGTGCATGTGTGCATGCATGCATGTATGCATATATGCATGTGTGTGTACCCAAATTTCCGGATATCATTGACAGTAGTAATGTTATTGAGGAGTGTTAACGATCATTGACATAATGTTAAAAGTCTGAACACTACTAACGGAGTTAAACTTATTTAAGGGTTAACTTTAACAATTTTGCCATTTATTGAGATGTACTATGGTTTGAGGCGGTGCACACTATATATTCCGCGAAGCGGATAAAAAAAAGTATGCACCGCCTTAAACCATATTATATCTCGATGAATTGCAAAATTGTTAATGTTAATCTTTATAATTTAATTAAAGACTAAAATAGTTTGAATTATCAACATTAGATTCTTTTTTTAAACAACAAATGCTATGAAACAACTTGTAAAATCTTCACCAAGAGTGTAAATTAAAACATATATTTGTTGATTTTTTTTTCTGACGTAAAATGTATCTCTTTTTTTTAGTATTTTTCTTTTATCAAAACGAACCAAATAAAAGCGCTTGCAATTATTTTATTTATGAACATACTTTCACGTAAGCCTGTTTGACCATACGAAAAGCGTGTCTGACTCATGGTTGGAAAGTCGTTGGTTCGATTTTGGATAAAAGGTTATCCATCTGCTTGTTACTAAAGGTTGAAACGTTGTTAAGAAACACAAACTGCCAATGTCTTGGTTGTCCTGCAGCAGGAAAAAAATTACTGAAGTCTGGACAACTATGACCTGTCACTACATAGCTGAAATACTGCTCAATATGACGTTAAGCACAATAAATCTACCACCTTAACACGGCATCACGTTAAACTAACTAAGCATACAATACTAGCATAACACATTATAGCTAAATATAGTCCATCTTCTGGGTGATGTAGTAGTCCTAGAGGAGCTGCTCCTCCTTGATTTGGAAGCCTGTAGTGGCCGATAAGTTAATGTGTCAGTCCGTGAAGGTCGCCAGTTCAAATACCGCAGTCGCTCACTATGAGCCACTGTGCAGACTTTGCGAAAGTGAATATTGTTTTCACAGGGCAATCAATCTGTTACGTTTTCACATTTTAACAAACTAAGCATTCTTTCACCGGACCGCAGTAAAAAAAAAAAAAAAAAAATCAACAAATTCAAACATACTATTAATAAGTAACGGCATGCTTGCTTGCTTGCTTGCTGGCTTGCTTTATTATTGATTTACGTCACTCCACGATTATTTCATGTATATGGAGACGGCATCTGCCTGATGCATTGCATAGTTTATTTATAGTTTAACAGTACAACCTTGATAAACAAACTCTGCAATTATTTCAGTCCGAATTTTCTATGGCTGAAATTTTCTCACCGGAAAATCGGCCCTGCCTCGGAAGTTGTTATGGTTTTTGTTTGTTTGTTTCAGATTTTTTTTCTGGTTTTTTTTTTTTTTGTTTTGGTTTTTTTTTTGGTGTCTGTTGTTGTTGTTGTTTTGTTTGAATTTTTATGTTTTGTTTTGTTTTGTTTGTTCTTTTTTTATTTGTTTTTTTTTTCTTACGGACTTTTAATATACCGAAAAAAAATCTGACTATGGGATTGACAACACGTGCCTCCTATGGCAAGGAAATTAACAACGTCGGGCGTCAAGGTGTCAGTGTCGAGGAAGGCCTCGCACGTAAAAGACCCTCTCTGCCCATGGTGTTGGTGCCCGGCAGGAGGACTATACACTGCAGTCTGCACGGCTTTGCTGGAATATCGCTGAACTTGCATTTACATTGACGTTAAACCACACCAAAACAAACCAAATGCTGAAAAGCAGTGTATTAGTCTTTAACTATAGATATATATATAATATATAATAAATATAATGTATAATTATATATTTTGAAATGTGTGTTCTTTGATTATACCGCTTTTGTTCTGATTGGGAAGCTGGATCGTGAAACCGGTTAACCACAAAATAATTGATTATTGTTATATCAAATAGCTGCCCTAAATCGGAATCATAGCTGCATTGATGATCTTTTTTATACCTGATGCTTTTGTTTTATTAACAATTCTGTTTATAAAAACTTTTTTATACAAATTACTTTGACTTTCTTCCTCAGGAATGAAACAACAACATTTGATAAATATGCAGGGTTTATCTCTGGTAAGTGCCAAATATATGTTTATATGTAAGATAAAGATAATATGACGAACATAACGTTAAACTATATCATACTACCTTAAGGTCTTGCCAAGTCATAATTCGACACAACTCTTCATTTGTGGCGTAGGGCTCAAACTGATGTCTTAATCGTAGATTTCACTTGAAAGCCTTATAATTATTTTATATGCGATAAGATTTTAAGACCCCTGATGAAAGGAGAATAGCAGAACTGAGTTTTTAAATAAAATATACCTTTAGTTATTGCGTGTACTCTATCTTCTTTGTCATACCTTATCTCTTTAAAATCAGTGGGCGGGATGCAATGGTCAAATGTCTGTGTCATATGTCAGACAGATGCCGTAATCATAATGTGATAAAACAAGAATTTGACATTTTTTCTAAACTACCACCAATTGAAACAAAGAAGACACACTTTTTGGTTTATTTTAAACAGTTCATCTTACACAAAATATATACGGAAGTATGGAAAGACATGTGGTAAAAATAGCTCGTACGCACAACTAAGTAAGTAAGTAAGTAAGCACGAAATAGTTATATCGTTCGCGCGATATAAAAAGTTGTGTTCATGAGATAATTATGTCGTTCACATGACATAATTGTCGTTCACTCGACAGAAAAAACAAATGTTGTGCACACGACATAAAAGGTCGTACGCCTGAGATAATGTCATGCGCATGGGACGGTTAAGTAGTGCATACGAATTAATAAGTCAATAGCACACATCTCTCAGACACTAAATAAAAATGGATAAGGGATGTAATGATGATAATATATTAAAACTGTATTTTTCAATGAGCCTGAGATATAAAGAAATTGTATATGTACAAAAATTAAAAAGATTAATTTCTTGACATTTAGGGTAACATCAGCCACATGAATATTAACTTACCGCAAAAAATGTCCGCCAAGCACCTCGTTTCTATTGGCCAAATTATGTCGTACTCAAGACTTATTATGTTGTGTGAACGACATAACTATCTCGTGCATATGACTTACTAAGTAATGCGCACGAGATAATTTTCCCACATGTCCTTCCACACTTCCGTAAGTATCTATCATTGAAATGTTTTTTATGCTAATATTTGTTTGCACTGCATGTCTATGGCGACATTTATCATCCAATCTAGTGAAATTCCTTCATTCATTTCTGCCAACAACTATTATTTCTAGGTTTTGTTGAAAGCTCCAACAAAATCTTAGATTTCAACATTTTTTTTTAGAAATAGTACCTTAACCTCTCCGACTTTTTTCATCCTAAAAAAGTAGAAGAAATTAGACGTTACGAAACCCCTCTTGCCATAGCCTTTGGATGCAGATTATAAAAAGTAAAAAAAAAAAAACGAAGAAGTACCGAAGTGTAAACCATATCTCATACTCCAATTACAATGTCGTGTAAAGTGTCATATTCAGACACATACGAACCCCAATAAAATCCAGCTGAGACCAGGCATCCTGGAGGAGTAAGCGTCCTCTGGTTGCATACATCACCCGTCGCAAAAGTCCTGGAACAACTGTTCAAGTCCAGCAAATATATATATATATATATATATATATATATATATATATATATATATATATATATATATATATATATATATATATATATATATATATATATATGTACCGAATCACCTCGCTGTCGTGCGTCTAACGAACTGAGCTACCCGAGCTCCACAAAAGTAGAGCTTTAATAGCCAACCGTATGCAAGACAACATGGTCGCGGAAAGTGAAGAGAATTACCGGACGTAAACGCAGGGGGATCCTCTTAAAGAATACAACCACTGAAACAGAAATGAACATATAAAGCACAAATAGAAACAGTGAAACACCTGGGAGGACAGTGGACCTTGGATCTCGACAGTATACCTGTAGAAATAAAGACAAATGTTTGTCTAAAGTAATGTTTGGCAATTGATCTATTGATACCCGTATTTCTGCAAAAAAATGTTTGAAATAATGTTGAATTTCACAAAATAACTTCCCTATTCCCGCTAAAGTATTACAATTCATTTGGTAGAATTTAAGTAAACTAAGTAAACACCTGATTAAGAGTATAGTAAAACGGCCTTAATATGCAGCCCATCTAACTATGTGGTAGAGTTTAGATCTGAAAATTGGTACTATGGATACATTGTAAGTTTGCATGTGCAGTATTATGTAGAATACATGAGATTATTAAATACCCAGTACTTTGTGATGCGTATCACAAAGAGCGGGCCATATGTTGTGCTATGATTTCATAGATTTCAGATATCATGCTATAGTTTTATTTGTTAATATGGGCATTTGTACGCACTGCACATCTTGGAACCTGTAAGAATAGTGGAACGGATTTCATTTCATTATATTGGAATAATCGCTAAAAGTGAAATGTGCATAGGAAAAGGAGGGTTGATCTTGGTTTATCGTATCTCTTTAAAATTGTAAAAAATACAAATGTAGGGGGGGGGGGGTTCGTTTCTGTTATGGTCCATGCATGTATTTGATGACGTTCTTGTATAGCCCACTTAAAGTCGACCATAAGTCGGAGAGCACTCAAGACATTACAATGCGCATCAAATGCTCATGCATTTCTGATATCAGCATGATCTCTACAAATGTCCTGACCTTAAATCCCAGCCTTTCTTCTCTAGACCATAATTGACATGTAAAAGAATTGTGTGTACCTGAACGATATCTTCTACTGAATGTATTGAATTGAGAAATATAAGTTTTAGGACCTACAAATTGTCAATTCTTTCAATGTTCTCATAGGCAGATGAAAATAACATTTCATTTCCTTACAGGTTTTATGCATAGTGTGTGTGTGTGGAAACTCAATCACCTCAAAATACAGTTTTGGTAATAAATCACATGTAATCCTTAGAGTCTGAACTGTAAACTAAGAGTTGTTTCCGTTTTAATTAAAGCATCAGTGATCCATTAATAAGTAAATCAAAGTTTTTATGCAGTTAACTATTACCCCATAGGTTTAATGTATAACGTACGGTTAGAAGCTTTAAACAAGTAGAATATGCTTATAATGCCAGAAAAAAAGTATAATTTTGATACATTTGTAAATCTTATGTTTTTTTTTTTAAATTTCAGTTTGTAATGAGGACATGTCTATCGATTTTATTGGTATTAAGAGTGACGGAGGAGGAATTGCATTACTCAATAAAGCAGGTGCATACATTGATTGTTTAAGTGATAATTGGAATCCAACAGCTGACGTCAACGGTATAGTAAATATACCATCAAGTTGTATAGAGGTATTTGAAACATTGAGTCAAATCAAATTCTATTCAATTGAAATTAGTTTTATCAAAGATAACGCTAGAACCTTTCGCCAATAGACTACGTAGTACAAATAGTCAATTTAATATATACTATAATATCGTGGTGCTCAATTAATCCTAAGTCCGGTATTTTTGGGAATTCCACTTGTCGGTAGACAAGAAATAGATAGTTTTGCGCCGAAAATCCACTGTTCTGATCAAGGTAAAGCTTAAGAAAAAGGAATTTAAAAATGCGTTACAACTGATTTTGTAATCAGACCTTTTCTTCTAAACTATTTACCTATTAATGCCTGTATCCAATTGAAAGCCTAGGATTTATAATGTGATGCGCTATTAAGCTTTAATACACAAACTTTGGATTTATTTCCTCTATAATGTGCCCTAAAAGGTGTATTCAAGATCACATAGCATTTAAAAGTAACTTACTCAATTTATGCTGAACTTTTAGAGTAAAGTAAAAAAAAAAATATAGATGTGTTTGTGAAATTTCATTGTACGCCAATACTAAATCGCATATTCGTGTTGACACATTTACTTGATGGTTTGTATGGAAATTACGACTTTTGCAACAGATGCATAAATTATCAAGCAATCATCTAAGTGCAGAGTATAACACAGACAACAGTTGAAAATTAAATTCTTTTCATCATTTGTACGATTTGCACTTCCCAATTTTTCTTGTACATTTTGTCAAATGGTATTTGATTCATTTTAATTGCTACAGAGAGCACAATCTGTGCCATTACTGAAAATTTGAAGTATATATGTCATGTCAGTACAAAAACATTGAAAAGTAGACCATCAGTACAAAAGCATTAAAACGTAGACTTATGATGCCCTCTTTTACGTATTTATCGATAGTTTGGAACTGTAATATATTAAATCAATCATCCATGGCCATGTGGAGCTACATTCTTATATAAAAGAAAATGCATACCTCACTGAATACACTTACAACAAACTATCGTCCATCATACATGTATGTCGTAGAGAAACCCAACTCCGAACAAACACATGTGTATAATGATGTAGTGAGATGAAAATGAACATGTATATCATTTAGGGTCAGATCTCCGGATAAGCATATCCTGCTTGCTAGAAACACATGAAATTAACGTACAGTAGCTATTGGTAGTGTGAAGTGAATTCAAGATATGCAATTCTTCTAATTCGGTTTTTAATACGACCAGAGTAGGTGGCAATCCAGAATATTCTTGATAACAAAATGTCTTACTTTGTGATCACATTCTTAATTCTTTTTCTGTATATCATTTATTTTGCTTATTTATCTACTTAATGAATAGAATAATTACACGACATCGAGACATGTTTATGTTCGTGTATGGGATAAAAACTTTAATGAGACGTTCACCACAAGAATAACAACATCAGCAACAACACCGACAAACCAACAACATCCAAAACAACCACCGGGAAACCTACAACAGGCAGACGATCCACAGACAAACCAACAGCAAGCAAACCAACAAACGGCAAACCAACAATTAGCAAACCAACAAGGAAACCAACCTGCAAAACAACAACCGGCAAACCAACAAGGAAACCAACAAACGGCAAACCAACAATTAGCAAACCAACAAGGAAACCAACCTGCAAAACAACAACCGGCAAACCAACAAGGAAACCAACAAACGGCAAACCAACAATTAGCAAACCAACAAGGAAACCAACCTGCAAAACAACAACCGGCAAACCAACAGGGAAACCAACAAACGGCAAACCAACAATTAGCAAACCAACAAGGAAACCAACCTGCAAAACAACAACGGGCAAACCAACAAGGAAACCAACCACAGACAAACCAACAACAAGGAAACCAAAAACCGGCAAACCAACAACAAGCAAACCAACAACTGGCGAACCAACAAACAAACCAACTATCAGCAAACCAACAAACGGCAAACAAACAGCAGGCAAATCAACAACCGTCAAGAAGTAACATTCTTGGAGGAAAAAATAATTATCACCAATTCAGTCTCACGTGTAATCCTTTACCGGAAAGCGGATTACATGAGCAGACAATTCACCATTTTCAGGAAAGGTAATACGCAAGATCGTGACTACTGATTGACGGTTTTCTCTCCTGCTTTTACAAACACAATTCTTTTGTTCACTAGTCGGGCAGAAAATCTTCCCAAGTTTAAAACAGTATCTTAAGTAGGTAACAGAAAGACATAACATGAACGAAATAAGTATTTGCGATCTCGCGTATTCGATTTATTTAGTATTATCTGTAATCGACTGGTGATTTTGATATATCGAAAATATTTAGTGTGCTGTCTTGGAAACGACAGCATTGCATTATCTGTAGTAAAGGTAATTATCTAGGAACTTATATACTCAAAAGATTTTCATAATCCAGTTCCATTTTGTGTAAAACTTTATTCCATTCCCAAAAATGCACTGCTAATGAACAATTATTTCACAGGTTTCAAAGAATATATCATAAAAGTATATACGTTTTTGTAGGAGATGCTTTATATTTCATAGTAATCTTCACAGCTTATATTAATCTTGACATATAATTGATCATGTCAGAGGTTATCCAAAGCTAATGGTATGATATCAGATTTAGCTGATCAGTGGGAGATGCTTACTCCTTTATAATACTTGATTACATCTCCTTTTCTATTAATATTTGACTCTAACGTCAATGGGTTCCATGGTAGTCGATTGTTGTTGCTGACACGGAATAATCATAAAAAATGACATTTCCTTTATCATTTGTAATTTGTTAAAGGTTTTCTGAAAAAAAGAATAAAGAAATTTTCGTATACCATATTCTGATGTTTTGTGGTTATGACATTTCATAATAGTATATCTTTTCCGCCTTCATGGATAGGTCTTCTAGTCTACCATATGGTATTTTGAAAGCAAACAGTATCTACCCTTAAACATTGTAGTAAATACCATGTCACTGATATATTAACAGCCACTTTGAAAAATTACATACCACAAATTATTGACTGGGTCGTGTTTTTGCTCTAAGTTTAGATGGCTTTACTTATTTAATCATGAAGTTTCATATTTGAATTGTAGCGATATCAAGCCAATACCAGCACTTCAGAATGAGATATCGCAGGTAGATATGTACTTCATGAAAGAGGAAACCTACAGCAATACCGACCAGGAAATATCAAATATCTATGTTGGAGAGCCCTTTTATCTTATTCTGAAATACCACGTATCACCATGTACGTACCATAAAGTATTTGCGTTCATACATTACAGATATACAATAGACAACCGGTCTATTTTACAAACCAAAACACCGTAAACATTCAATATGTAATTAGGGGTTACTATGCAAGTGTTTTACAAAAACTGACAGGGTATCGGCGAATTTCCTGCCAGAAATTGAGTTTTACTGCGAGGCGGTAACCAAGTTGTGAAACGGAAATTTCTGATAAGGTTTTTGCCGATATTCTGTCAGTTTCGTTTTGTAAAACACACGCATGGTAACATTATTCTATTGCATGTGATAAAAAATAATAACAACCAGAGGCAAAACACAGAGAGTCACTGTTTTCTAAAGCAGGTCTCTGGGGTATACTGACGTCATAAATCAAAGACTGCAGGGCAACATGACGTCATATTAAAAACTGCAGGGTAGCGTGAATACCGTTTGCAGTTTTGATATCGGACAGCCAATAGGATCGCGTGTTGCAAACAAAATGCATTATAATTCATGTTGAGTGATGAACAGAATTCTATTTTTCTACTTTCTAACAAATTTACTTTACCTAACTCTATGATAGGTAAAGTTATTGAGTCAAGTGTGTGCATGATTTATTTAGTATTACAATACACTTATATATTTCTTGTAGCCAATTACAACATCATTCCTAAACAATGTACAGCCTTCGAGGGTGACGACGACACAACAAACAACAAGCTAGAGCTATGGAGTACTACATCTCAAAAGTTAGTTGATTATTAGGTATAAAACAACAATGCACGTCTTCGTATATACAACTTGATACATATTACTGAAATCAAAGTCAAGAAATAGATTACAGAGAACTTTTAGAAAATGACATACATAGATAAATGTGTAAAACATTGGTATGATTATAAGTACACATATTAGTTCTCTTTTAGTTATACTTTTATCACACAAAATTAGCGTGTTATGCCATTTTAAATAACCATCTTACGCCTGTGTCGTATCTGTACTTTATTCGAAGTATTTTATATCATCCATAACCATTAGTACAACTAGTCGCAGAAAACAAAACCAAAATGAGACCATTTATTTACAAATCATCTTGGTTACTAGGTGTCACTAAAGTTCTGGATTTCGCTATTTCGCCTGGATTTTAATAGAAAAGCTCTGATACTGAATTAACATTTGAAGCATTTTATTAAACTAATGTAATTTATTTATCAGTTAAATTTTATTGCAGCGTCTCCACAATGGTATATAGAAAGTGAGTTTCTGATTCCAGAACATCATTTTCTTATAGCTGTACGTGTCATTTGTTTTTGTCATTTTCATTTCACAAATTTATCTATTATCTAAATTACTTTTTGTACATTGTCTACTCGGTATCGGTTTTTAATGTCCAGTATGCTTGAATGCAAACATCACCTTCTCTTTATTGGCCTATGTGGCAGCGATTAGAAATATCATTCGGTAATCATCAGTTCCATAGATAACATATTATCAAGTTTTTATTTAAATTTTTGTCTAATTTTAAATAATTTTTGAAAGATATATAGCTGAAATAAACCCACAAGAAATTCAATTAAACAAAGCTAATATCTGTGATACAGAAGCACCTTTCTTAGACTTAAACATTAAGATAATTAACATTAAAATTCATATTAATAATTAAGACAAAAGTGACGATTTTGGATTTACTATCGCTAATTCCCCTTATTTGGATGGTGATATCCCTAGACTCCTATCACATGGCACTTATATATCTAACTTAGTTTGATTTGCCAGTTTGGCTGGATGTTTGCACTGATGTTTTGGATTTTCATAACAAAATCCTACAAATTACTTTTAACTCAGGGTTACAGATATAACAAACTTAGATAATCATTTGGAAGTTGCTTGAGATCGTATTCAGAAGCGAATTTTACTAAAAGTCGTTGAATTAGACGTAAATGTAGACATAGACTTCCTTGTGTGTAGGTTGCGCTGTGCTAAAATTCCACTTTTAAATGTACTTAGACGCAGTGTCAGTCACAAGTTATAACATGGAAACGGAAATTTCTTAGCAATGGGAAATCAATTTTGCATATTGTGTACTTTTAATTTAACAAGGAAGCCAAGATGGAGAAAACAAGAAAGCCAAACTGGAAATGGAACGACCAAAATGGGAGTGTTGGCAAATAAATTCCACGAATGCCCCCGTCGGCAACAAAGTCGAAAACAGCTATTTTAGTATAAATGTTAAGGTCACAATGTCATTTATTTTGATTTTACTTGAAAGGGTTTCAAAGCTGAGTATGCCTGTCAAATATGAAGTTTTTATCTCTTATGGTTTAAGATTTATGGCAGTCTGACATTTCCTGGATACAAGAAAAAAAAATTCCAAGATATAGAGTTTTGGAGTAAAAAAGCGTTTCATGATTATTGATAAAAATGCGGGATTCCTCTCATAATGCCTTTTCAACTAGCTTCTCAAGGTCGAACAGGGCGTCATGTTATTTAAGCTAGTGGCTAGTCCTAACGTGAGAGTTATCTAGACGACATAATCTTACTCTCTGCGTAAGTTCTTTGATTGACGTCACGCACAAAGTCATACCGATGTTACCAACTATTCTAATTTGGTTGTTTTTTTGGTGATTTTGCCATTCTAAAGGTTAATTAAACGATCTCTTATAACTCTCGTACGTGGGTTTTTGCCTTATGCTCGACAAACACCTTTTGTACTCATGGCAACTTCTTTTCTTTAATGAATTAACAATGAAACAGCCTCCGTTGTACTTACGTCTGCTAATAGGCACACGTAAGTTTACATGTAAATCTACGCATAATCGTACCTCACGATGTTTGATAAAATGCAAAATACTCGTAAGCTACGTTTACTTCTACGTCTTGGTTACGACCTGTAGTAAAACTCGGTCCAGAACTTTGATCTAAATTATGAAATATCATTTTTCAACAATATGTATCTGGTGGAATTTTCCATCCCAATTTAAACGGTGTTCTTGTATAAAAACTTAGGGGGACTAAAGTTCTAACAACTCTATTTTGTGGGGTTCCACAAAAAATTAACGCCTTCGTCATAGAAAATATAATCTGATGACCATCAAAAAGACTGTATCTTGTATTCCGCCCTTCTACAGTCTTATACAGACTTCTACCTGAACGTTACACGCTTATTAACACGGCGGTGGGGACTAAATGATGAGGCTTGTTGAAATCTCTTTCACAGGAGACATTGTCCTGAATCGTGACCCCTCTGACTGTTGGTCGGGACTCGAACAAATCAAAGGTCTCAGCTCGCTTCAAGACCGGCAGAGCACTGTTTCTTCATTTGATGTCGCTTAATATATATTGATACCAAAATGTTTTCTGCATCAACATACATTATATGTTTCTATATTTTTACGACCTCTAAACTTGAGACGAGTGTTGACCCTTGATCTCTACATGGAGGAATATTTATGTATTTAAGTATGTAAATAAAATATATAGAATTAATTTAATAAAATCCTTACGCGTTAAAGGATGAATATGAAAAATATTGAATGCAATTTCATTTTGACGTTAAATGAAACATTCATAACGGCGCCCGTAAACCAGTTAATCACACCAATTGAGTGACGTTTGTTACTTCAATTGACCGTCCTCGGCATCGTTACCGCAGCACAATCGAATATTTGTGTAATATGTGTTTCCGTGTATATTCTACTATTATCATGTTTTGTGTCATACAGCTTTGTCAGTTGTCTTCTATTTTCTCTTTTGAATAAAATGAAATTTATTCCAATTTTACAACAAAAAGAACAAGAACAGCAACAATAATAGTGATGAATGCATAAAAATAAACAAATAAATAAAATAAGATTTTTAAAAGTAAATTTGTTACTTTCTTCATAGTATACACTGACGGAGTTTTCAATAAATACCGTGTCGCATGTCTACACAGTAATTTCTTTGTAGTGTTACATATGAAACCTTTAACGAGGGGTGTGCTTTTAACGTAACATTTAATTCACGTAAATATAGCGACAACCTCGGTGATTTAAGTAGCTCCATTTTATTTCTTACATCAGTACCACTGCATAGAAAGCATTTGTTGTAGGTACCTGTAACACAAAGCTGGATAAGTTAATATCGAATACATAATGAATAGATCTAATTAACAACCATAGTGTTTTGTGGCAGATGCACTAAGAAATGCAATTGATTATAAAAGAGGCCGATTAAATTTTTGAACTAATTTTCAGGAGAAAATGTAAACAGAAAGAGTCTAAAGCACGCGAGTATGTAAAGTAACTATGTGTAAATATATTTGAATTTCCACAGAAACTATAACATTAACAGATTAAATTTTAGGAAATTCATTACCCATTATTCGTAAAAATCTTGACTTCGTTTTACAAATAGGATTCCCATTATTATTATTAAACTTCACATACACAATGACAAGTCAAAATCTGGCAGATGGACCATTTTCCAGTTACTGGTAAATATATAAATATTTCAATTATTTTACTCATTTAAACTTTTTATTTTACTAGAAAAAAAGAGGAGTTACTGGCTCAGTTATGTGGCAGAAGTCACCATGGAGCTATACAATACATGAATATAAATAATATACTAGAGCATATAACACATTACAAAAATATTTGATTGTAGTGCAATTACGATACCGACTTAGGACGGTCATTTAATTTGACAAAAGCCAAACAAATGGTGTGATTAACCGGTTTACGGGCCCTCCTTCCCATTCACCGTAACAGCAGAACAATCAAAAGACGTACATTTAAAAATTTATAAATAATCCTCCATGTAAAGAACAAGGGTCAACAGGTATCGCATATTGAGAGGTCATAAAAATATAAACACGTAAGGTATTGTAAAAAACGTAATGGTATAAAAATATATGCGACATCAATATGATAAACCGTGCTCTGCCAGTCTGAAAGCGAGCTAAGACCCTAGATCTGTAGGAGTCCCGACTAACAGTCAGAGGGGACGAGGTTCAGGACCATGTCTCCTCTGAAAGAGGTTTAGACAAGGCCCGTCATATAGTCCCCACTGCCCTGTTAGTCAGCGTGCAACGTTCAAATAAAAGTCTGCATAAGGCTGTAGAGGGGCCAAATACAAGACCTATAGTCTTTTTGATGATCTCAATATTATATTGTCTATTTAGGAGACGTTTGACTATTTTATTACATGATAAAATAACGTTATCGGAGCCTTTTACTTTCCTTAGTTTATATACGAGATCACCGTAAAAATTAGGATGGGAAACTCCATTGGATACATACTGTTGAAAAGAAATATTTCCAAAGTTAGATAGAAGTTCTGAATAAGATCTGAAGAATTTGCTGAATGTTTTTCTTAGCTTGTGATATCTGTAACCCTGAGTTAAAAGTTTAGTAGTATATAAGAAAATGTCAGCAAAAAGTGGGACGCAGTTGGTATCCATAGGAATGCCTACAAAAATATTGTCTATCAGAAACTCCAGCATTTTGATGACGTCGTTTTTAGTACACGTCTTGTAAGAATCAGAGTATTCTTTTACGAGATGTGTCCTTCCGCCCTAAAACAAGGTATTTGTATCTGCGATTCCATTTTTATAAAGAAAGGGGTCTCGTTTTATTTTGGTCAGTCTATTTTTAGCTTTTAGTGAGGAATGATAGTGTAGAGCGAAGAGATATCAAAAGATTTTTTGCTGGTAACATGATTGAACTTGGGGTATTTCAGATTATCTAAAAGTTCTCTACAATTCTCTAGAGTCGATATCTACTAGCGAAATAGGAATATAGGATAATGATTACACAGTTATTTCCGCATTTGATTGCAGTCCTTGTTAAAACATTTATACTGTGATAATACAATATCACTTTTTAAATTTAGCACTAATTTTCTGAGTGTGACTACGGTATCACCGTCACCATTTACATCATGCCTACAAGATTTACTAGCTCATATGATATAATGGAATCTCTGAAAAGGTATTAGTTATCAAACTGTCCTTATGGTGTCTTAAGTTAAGACAAGTTTTGATGTATATATCTTCTTATATCTATAAGTAAATTTAAATTTCAAGCATAATATTTTGAGATCATGAATCGTAAATGGTACGTGAATGGTGCGTGATAAGATCTCTAGGCAACGGAAGTACTTTTAAAAATAAGGGTCGACTAAATTAGATATCGAGTATACTTTTCCAAATTTTCGGACAATATTGTAAATTTAAAGTGCTATTAGAATGCTGGAGAATTTTGCGTTTTCATGTAATACTAATTGAATTATTCCTCCATTGATAGAAATTACAACTTTTCCTGCTTCAGTATTTATCTGAGATGTTTTTAAAATACCAATTTGCCTAATATCACGAACAAAATTAAAGGCTTCCGGTTTAACTTGTTACAGAACCTTTGTACAACATTTAACGTCATTAAGTATGACGTCACAATTCAAAGTTTAACGTAATAATGGAAAATCAGGGAAACGCAGCACCTGTACAACTTCTGACGTCACATAGAATGGCGATTAACTACTGAAAAAAGCTATCGAACTTTTTGTTGCTTATTGTATATATCTTCAGATCGGCGTCACGCATGAGCATAATATTTTGTGAGCGACTCTTTTATGTACATAGGCAGATAATATAGAAAAAATGTGATCATTCTAATAGCACTTTAAGATTTACTTGTCTTAAACAGCAGAATGTACGACTATGCATTATTATATAAGTTATATGTATTTATTTCTAGCTGCATAGGCAATGAAGCTGGTTCATTGATTGAAAACTTCAGAAATGTGAAAACTGGTGAAGTGTCTGCCAAATTATATGGATTTAGATTCACGGATAGCCCATATATTACCATTGAATGTGATGTCCTAGTTTGCCGATTGAATGACAACCAATGCTATTCTCAACATGTGAATGATGTACGCATTATTTCATTATTAACTTTGTTGATTTTAATTAAAAGAATACAGTCTAATACAATGTGACAGAGTTATGTATCATATCAGAAAATATGAGTAAATATTAGAAATTATTTACAATTTATGCTTAGTAATTATAATTATTGTATATTAATTTTAAAATCTTTGGCAAACGGTTGCATTATTTAGCGAGCCCCAAGCACTAAAATTCTATAGTTCTTTGTCTCAATGCAGTGCCTTGGTAAAGGAAAGCAGAGGAAAAGAAGAGCTGGAAACATCGAAACTTCGAAGGGTTATGAAGATCGAGTTAAACGAACATTCAAAGTATATGACACTGAGCAGTTGCAGCAGCTGAATGGTGGAAATACTAAATATAACGGTATTTTCTCCCCGTTACTCATGAAGAACAATAAATCTATCTCTTTTATACATAGTCATGTGGGAATTTAAAACATTATTTAAACACGAAGGGATAAGCATAAAATACCGTATTTGTAGGTTAAGATCAAATTATAACCAAAGAAAGAAAAAAGAAAAAAGAGGAGTTACTGGCTCCGTTATGTGGCAGAAGTCACCAAATAAAATGGTATAAGAAAATTAGATTAATGATGCTGGAAAACAAATATCGATATGTGTTTGCAATTTTAATTTCATCGGGTAGATAATGCATATGCAGGATTTGTAAACTGTCGATGGTATCTCAATCCCCGGTTTCAATTCTCGGGTATTGACATGCCACAATTGTAAATCTTTTGCGAGGAAATAGTAATTTATTTATTTATTTAGAACGTTTACAGATATTTGTTTCATTAATAGTTGGGGTATACAGAAACACCATGCATGTAAATTCTGGTAATTTTATCATAGAAAACACTACCTGTCTCTTACACTATCTTTTATGAGAAACTATAATGTTCCATGTCTAAAGAACTTAATTAGAAATTTTCCAACTTAAATTACTTTCAAACATTTGATTATTTGTATAGACGAATGATTAATTTTGTTTATATATTTATTTTCAGGTATGGTCATATCGTACATTGCTGCTTACTTTGTGATTTTGTCTTGGTAAATTATTTAGTATGGCATTTATGGATTAACAAAACAGCTGAAGAATTTCCATCACATATGGAATCAAAAATAATTACAAACTGAACGTAGAATTATGTTGTACATGTAGAATTATCCATCAGTGTGTAAGAATTGTTTTTTTCTGATATATATATCTGATTGAACACTAACGAGTAAATGGTTCATTGCAATGCAAAAATTATCTTTATTTCTTTGATACTTCTATTTATTGTGATCGAGAAAGAAACTCGTGCATGTGCATTTGAGTCTTTCTCTATATTATGATAATATTATTATAAACATAAATCAACACTATTTGCTATAGCTGTATCCTAACTTTTGTTTCAACTGGAAACAGGCTATGCAGTACAAAAATATCATACATCTTACTCAAATCTCTACTCATGCTCTTTATGTAAATTCAGTTATAAGGTATATATGTTCCATATTTATTATAGTTTATTTGGAATATGACATTAATGGAGATGTTAAAACATCGCAAACCATGTAACTCCACGCTAGCAATGCAATGTTACTGCAAAATGTCTTTAATTATCTTAACATTTTTAATATTGTGATATATTAGAGATTTATGCTCGAACATGGGCTGGCATGAAACTTCAACAGGGTGTCGGAATGGAATGTGTTGGCTGTTTGATAAAATCGCTTATCTCTTAACTAAATAGATACATAAGGACCGGTCATCCTTTTGCATTTGATGACGGAGATTAATGCATTAGTGGAAAAACACAAATCGATAATGTATTAAAGCCCTCGGATAAAGCCTTAAACAACATTTTATTTATTAGTATTCTTTGACATTATAAGTTTGCATACAGACTTTTTTATCACGTGCATTTCCGACACCAAAAATTCAGTTCAACGGCACTGTATTCCACGAATGGGATATTTATTGTACTTGTCTCATTGCTCATGTGTGTATGTATAAGAATTTACTACTTGAAACTGAAAGGTTGTCTTAGGACTTTTGCGGCGGGTTCTGCATATAAGCAGTGGTCGCTTACTCCTCCCGGGCACCTGGCTGCACCTAAATCTGTCTGAATATGACATTGTACAGGAAACTGTCCTTCAATGGACTTCGATATCTGGTAAATCCTTCGGTACCCCTTAATTGTTTACTATCTGTAAGGTTCCGTATTGCAAGTGTCTTTTAGAAGAACGCCGGGAAAAATTAGGGAGACTACGTATATGTACGATAATATACTGTGTTCGGGCATAAAAGAAAAAAGAGGAGTTACTGGCTCAGTTATGTGGCAGAAGTCACCATGGAGCTATACAATAAATGAATATAAACAATGTACTAGTACATAAAACACATTACACAAATATTTGATTGTAGTGCATAAGAAATCAAAACTTAAGTATGAATGAATTCGGTGCACCATATGCGCATTTCGACAACCACTGTCTCTTCAGTGATGTTCATGACCAAAATTGTGGAAATCGAAAGGTTAAAACAGCAAAGTCATTACCATATTTCCATAAATGTAATACCCATGTGAGAAGTACTGATAGTAAAGTTTAAGTATATATTTCGGATCACTGAAAACAGCGCTGAGGATACGCTAACAGTCCACCAGCAGCGGTATCGGTCCGATGGTCAAAATGAATATCAGAATTTTTATATGTGAATTATCTTCGAAAATGTGTCTCTTCAACTAAATGAGAGTGACTCGAAATTTTGGCACTCTGAAAATGGAATAAAGTTGCATTGTTTAACAGCAAGAATTTTATGCTCCGCGGATACTTTCGGGGAGCATATAGTCGCTGTCTGTCCGTCTATCAGTATGTCCATCCGTTCGAATCTGAATGGTGACTTATTAGCTATGACTTAAAACACAATGAAATACTTATATCTCCTACTCCTTTCATCAGAATTTGATCATATTTCACCAAAATGTTATTTACGTTAAGGGTTTTTGGACAAATGTCACTCAATGTCATTTCTGAAAGGTCAATGTCAAGAAGTTTTATGTCACTACTAATGAAGGTCAAGTTTACTCATTTTAATTTAAGATCACTTCTACAGTTGACTCAAAAGATCTTCATATAGTACATTGAGAGTCCAAAGTTTATTGATTTATATACATCCTGTTTATAAATGTAACTCGACAAATCTGCAGGAACTATGGTCACTTTTGAAATGAAGCAATACACTTACAAGATGCCTTTACACAAGAACCGAAATAATCTTACAACCTTATGCACACTTTTCCTTGAGCGTTGTACACTGACTAACGGACGGTTCGGACTTCATGACAGCCTTGTCCACACCTTTTTAGAGGAGACATATTCCCAAACCTCGTCCTCTCTGACTGTTAGTCGGGACTCCAACGGATCAAGGGTCAGAAGTCGCTTCTAGACCAGAAGTAAACAGTTACCTCATGTTGATGTCGCTCTATGTATTTCTTTATCATAATGTGATTCTACATTACTATTAGTTTTTTGTATATTTTACATTGTCTCAAAATTACATTCCATTACTACACGTGTTTCGGCATTATGAGCCTCTTCAGGTAATGATGCATGATAATACAGCAAGCAAGTATATATACACATATTCTTAGATAATAATGATAACAGTAGAATATCAGATAAAGTATATAAAGAATATTTTAACAAAAGTATCTGATACAATCTCTCATTCCACTGCGTGGGATGATGCTATGTTTTATGTAAAGAAATCTTCTCCGAGCGTCGGGATCACATATTAGAAAAGCGCGATGAATTTGCTTTGCTTATTACCTCGCACAGCACTGCTCAAACTTGTGTGAATTGATCGCGAGTTACTGCGCTTTGCCCATGGAATATCTAATAGACAATTATAAGGGAAACCCGCAATATATATGTTTTACTTTAATTTGAGTTTCTTTGTCTTCTTACTATAGTAGTCATCTCAGTGGTATATATAGAGCTTTCGTGACCGCTGACACGCGCAGTACACACACTCTATCTAGCTATGTCTCATTACGTCACCACGCTTCTGAATAGGAATTCTGTGATACAGAGACTTTCTATAGCTGTATTCATACCACTTTAATTACATGAGTATGTTTACATAGTGCCTCGGTGAGATATATACATGTATCTATGTATATATTTCTCCTTTGTCCTAATCGGCATATCTATGTAGCCGCAATAAATGCGTACATGGTGTATACTCATTTAGTATCTCGGTTTTGTTCATAAATATCCAATCTATTTTTAAGAAAATTCTAAATGTTTCTTTTTCTTGATATTCGATTGTTTCTTTCTTTAATTTAAATTAGTAATTTGTTTGTTTGCTTAAGGTATTGGAAAGGGGGGGGGGGGGGTTATTATTATGAGTTAAGCAAGTCATTCTCGTGATCTTTTTACTTTTTTCCTTCTTTCTATCTACATATTTTTCTTTTTTCCTTCGAAAGAGGAAAATTTGCCCTGTTGCAACAGGTAAGCTCTATTTTTTTTTCTATTATTTATTTTTTTTTTTTTTATTTTTTTTTATTTTTTTTTTTTTTTTTTTTTTTTTTGGTGACGACTTTTGTCAAACAGCTGAGTCAGACATATTTATGTCTTCCTTTTTTCATGCTACCTCTTATCGGGTTTTAATATTGAATGTCCTTTTCGACAAAATAAATTGATCAGTCGTGTAATACATTAAGTCTTATAATTCCTCTACTCCTTACACAATCATTACTCATGATACATGTAAGCGAAAGATCGATAATTTGGTATCATTGATAACTGCTTCGTTATTAAGAACGGTTTTCGCAAATGTAAATATTTTGTGTTGGGCTACAGGAAAAATCAGAACATGTGCACGAGAAATAATTTGGTGGACATACGCGTATTTTGCAGCTTATCTCACTGTAGTGATGCTCAAAACCTAAATCGAAAAAATACATATCTGAAGAGGAAAGTCATTATCATATTTACCTGAAAGAAAATGAAAAAGAACCATCTAGAGACAGAGCTCTTTATGAGGGAGATATTCATAGTAAACTGAAGTATATTTTTCGAGTCAGTGAAGGGGAGCTTAAAATTAAGCTGACGAAACCCTTAGCAACTAATCGTCCGGAAGCATCGACCCAGTAGCAAAATAAAAACTAGATTATTTGTACGTGAATTGCATGCAAACAGGGATGCTTACATCTCCCGGGCACCTGGTCTCGCTTCAATTGAAATTCCAAGTCGCATTTATGTGAATATGGCCCTAGACACGATATTATTTCTTTTTATCCATGGACTTGGATATATGATTAATCCTTCGGTACTTCTTTATTGTTTGCTTATCATAGTGCACCATGTGCTCGATTTTCTTCAGCTACATAGCAGTGATTCAATTATGAAATAATGAACATATGTGTTTTTGATTAAATTTAGCATTCCAACGTTTGCCTGGACTGCACACGCGGAAATATATTACCTACAGGCGAATTTCGTCCCGAGTTTACGCGAAAGGAGCACATGTTCTGAAACAATAATGTTAACAAAGTGTTATACACCTGCTCTAATATTATTTGCGGAGTTTTAAATGTAAGAGAATTATAACGGTATGTCGTTTTTTCTTTACTGTTTGACTAAACTGTAATTCTGGGATCCATGGTGGTAATTGGAGTTACTATAGAAACATGGCTTTGCAAAGAAAATTGTTCTTGAAATACCCGTAGTGAGTAAAGTGTAGTAATGAATTAATATGAAAAACGAAATGCCAAACTGAAGACGCATGCTTTATTCGCTTTCTATCCAATGCGGTCAGAAATGACAGTAGGCTTAAGATCATATAAAGAGGGGCAAATTGGTAAAAAGCTGAAGAGGGGCATGTGTAACGCCTTTACAGCATCGTTAAAACAACAGATATTGTTAATACAATAGACATAGTTCAAGTACCATTTCAACCTAATGTTCAAAATCTAATTGTTCCCACTCAATAGATGCATGTTTATACAATAAATAAATTGCCGAAAACCCGAAGTTCATGAACTGTAGATAACGAAATATTTGTGATAAGATGTTGCGCGCTACTGAGCCACACCTGGTAAATATTCAGAAACGTCAAATACAGCGACGAAGATATGCTGATGTCATGTTTTGGACTTTCGTCAATATAGAAGTGGCCGAAGAGCAGAGTTGTTTAATAATATTGAAGAGAAAAAATGCCTCTTGAAGACAAGGGCGGGTTAAGCAAAGTGGGGGGGGATTATTCGTTGTGTTGCTGCTAATTGTGGGAACACCAATGCGGATGGTGTGTCAATGCACAGTTTTCCTAAGACTCCCAATAAACAAGGACAGTAGATTCAGTTTGTTAAAGAAAAGCGAGCAAAATGGGACGGTCCTACAAAATATTCGGCCTTATGTTTTGTGCATTTTAAATCAGAAAATTTTCTATTCGTTTTGAAATGCAACAAAACGGTACAAAACCAAAGAAAGTATTGATAATTCCCAGTGCAATATTAGGGAAGCCCATTTAGGACCTATCAAAAATATTTTTGGATTTGATATATCGAATTCTTAAATTTGTTAAACTGATTAAAATCGTTATACTAAATTTGAGGAATTCGTGATAAGAAATTAAAATCTGTTATACCAAATCTGAGGAATTCGTTACAACGAATTTACTCCGTTTTAACAAATTCAGGAATTCGTTATATCAAATTCAACAAATGTGTTATAACACATTTACTTTGTTATAACGAATTCCTCAAATTTGTTTTAACAGATTTAATACTGAATGGCACTGTCAAGATATGACATGTTTGACTAGATTATGTTTCTCGCCCTTGAGATGTCATAGTTTACAACACTCAGTTTTATCATATCATGAATCTCGAAGTATCGATTTGGATCTAGAAACATATATAGTAGGAAAATGTTTAAAATTACAACAGTTGGGATCTTTTAAAAATGATAATGCAAAAAAAAAAAAGATATTCGTATACATAGTGGAATAAAGAAAATGACCATTTATTTTTTAGATTTCTGCGATTAGTTCACAGATCAAATGATTGATATTCGAATCCAATAAAGAATTAATGAAAACACAAATACATTTTAACTCTCCATATGTCAAATTCACTTAATGGAAAGATGATGGATAAATCCAAACCATAAGTCTAAAAATCATGAAACCAGAGGACATACAAAATCAGTGAAAATGAAAAACAAGTGGAAAATACAAAATATGTCTACTTGAAGAGCATATGTCAACCCCTGTGATGGAGTGAGATCAGGTGCCCGGGGAGAGTGAGCATCTCCTGCTTGCTATCAACATCCGTCACATATACCCAGTAGAAAGAGTCAAATCGTGTTAATTCCATATGTATTTATGTATGGAGAAGTCAAAGTAGGTAACCTTCTAGTCAAAAAGGTGTCAAATTTGTGTATAATGATCGGAATCGGTCTCAGTCCAGAATATCATTACAAAGTCTGGATAACGAGATATCATATGGAGTAATAAGAGTCTCGTATCGACCGTAGAACTTCCTCAGTGAAGTTGCTAGTCTAGCACATATATAACCCTGGTTGAGCATCTTAACTGAAAGTCGAATAGCCCTCAGAACAAATTCATTGTAATTTGAGCATGCTCTGGAATAACGTATTAACTGAGATATGAATACGCCGTATGCGGGCGATGATGGAATGTTGCTACTTATGAAAGGAAAGTTTGTGATAGCGAAATTGAAATCGTCACGTTTGTCATAGAGTGAGGTGTTCCATTGACCATTAATGTCGAAAGACAATATGATATCAAAATACGAAGTAAAATTACTACTTTCTGTGGTTTCTTTGACCTGCAGTTCACTTGGATAGATGATGCTACGGTAATCCGCGAATGAAGAATTATCAATTGAAAGCAAGTCATCTATATATCTGTAAGTGAAATTGAAGCCAAGAGCCAATTGGTTTTCCTTGCGAAATCAAAGACTGAATGAATTCAGCTTCGTATGAGTAAAGGAATATGTCAGCCAGAAGCGGAGCACAGTAAGTGCCCAATGGAATGCCGACAATTTGTTGAAAAACCTTTCCTTCAAAGAATATAAAAATGTTATCGATAAGAAAGTTCAACATCTGAATGACAGGAGTTTCAGTGTATTTATTTTTGGAATCAGAATTTTCCCTAACAAAGTAAGATTTATCATGGCCTATAACTATAAATTTGAATTTGCAGCTTCCATTTTTACTAGTAAATGCATTTTGAATAATTTCTGCTAATCTGTCCTTTAATTACATACCATACTATCGAAGCAATTATTGGAAAATACTCTGAAACAAAACAGAGATAAGACTTCAAACTTAAGAGTATTTTATTCGACGTTGTACGGGCTAGTTTGTTTCACATGTCCTTGTCCTTGTAAAACTGAATAGGGGCATCATGTAGTTAGACACTGTAATATGTTGAACGAAAAATCTTCCTGATATATATTAGAGAATTGACTTGAATGCAATATGAACATTATACATATATAGTTATATAACTTTTTTGAGAAGAAATGGAAAATGAATTTAGAGGAGTAACATACGAAGTCTGGTATTCAAAGTCATTAACACATTGCAAATTCGATGGAAATGGATTAAAAGAGAACTACTGTATATGTGATATGGGATGAGATCAAGTGTTCAGAAGTAAGAGTCCCTGTTAGCATGCTACATCCGTCAATTATGTTCCAAAGAAACCTCTAGTCTCGAATAACAGTCACAGTGGACTAGACTCAGGACCTTGTCCCCTCTGAAAAGGTTTTACAAGACCCGTCACAGAGTGCCCACCGTGCATTGAACTTTAAATAGTACTTACGATGTTTCATTTAATTTATATTACATTGGTATGTACACTTGCATCCGTAATGGATAATATCAGTGAAAATGAAATAACAGACACATAACTAAATTGCTGTAAAGGCATTTAAATGATTGTGTTATATTTACAAATACATGTATTATCATGTTATTTGGACTCATTATCATTTATTTTTTGTGTGTACATGTGCGTGGTGATGTGTGTCTTCGTCAGATGTTTTCTGTTTTCTTTTGTCGAGTTGTGGAAATGGGACTGATATCACAGATTTTCATTACAAATATAAACAGATGAATAAATCTGGTGTTGCAAATGTTAAATATCGCAAGTATTATGCGTTGTGAGGAAACATACTGTTTATATACGTGTTGTGTTAACCATCCCTTCAGGTAACCGCATGTCAAATGTCACGGTTTGTTGGGTTTGACATTTCTTTCATGTGGCGAGCGAGAACATTTGAGTCTGACTTTCATTTAGTATTCATTATACATGAGAGCGAGGTTGACCAAAGTCGACTCCGCTTCTGTTAAAACTTTTTGGAAGACTTCGGCTCTTTAGGGTGAAAGACCAGCTGTAAGAAGAAGTAGAAAGAATTAAAAAAACCAATACATCCAGACGGAGAGAAGAACAGACGCCAGACGAGCGGAAGGTAGGGCACTATGGAGTAAATGACAGAAAAGTTGCAAAAAGACTTCAAATTAGTGGATAATATGCTCGTAAAATGCAGTATCATCTGACAACAAAACCACCGAATCGGTATTCGAGTTCTCATAAAATGAATCCAAAAACAAGAGAATTCTCTATTAAAAGCGGACTGCAAAGTCACCATGCTAAATAAGCAGAAAGACAGAGTAAACAAAGGAGCTTTACTGTGTAAACTATCATCAATCATCACTGTTTTGTTCTGAATTATTTAGGATAGAAAACTGAAGACATCTCACAAAGCTGTATAACAGCAATCACAAAGGACATGCACACAGAACATGATTATAATAATATAATATACACTGAAAAACGATACTGACCTAGGACGGTCAATTAACCAACGTCATTCAATCGATGTGGTTAATCGGTTTTCGGGCGCCCCTTTTCCCACTCACCGCAAAAGCAGCACAATCCAAAGACACACATTAAAAATTATAAATAATCCTCCATATAAAGAAGAAGGATCAATAGGTTTCTCAAGAAAAGAGGCCATAAAATGTTATTAATAATGATACGTTTATCTTTTGAGAACTGACATAATGATCCACATCGAATATGATATCCCAGGGATAATTTGAGCAAAAATTCACACAACTACAATTTCATGCACCCATGCTTATGTTTTGTCCTCAGATAAGCTATGTATCATTTGTGAATTTCAACGTATACACCAGTGTGTCAAGATCATACACTTTTGAGAGGGTCACGTGATACGATATGAGATAGACGTGTGAAAATCAGCTCCGCTGTTTTTGTGGATTAATATACATTTCTAGAGTTATATGGATAGTTTACCATCATCAAACATCTGGATATGATATAGTGATCAAATCTGTGGCCAAACAAATCAAGAAGTGATAGTAGTTTTGTGTATTTCAAAAGACTTTAAGAACAAAGGAATTTAAATTAGTGATCGCCATTCGCGGGAAAATACCTACACTACACACGAAAATAACCCGCAGGCATTATGTCTTCAAACAAAGAAAATCATACCGTAGTAGACAAAGAAGAAAGGAATAAAGGTAACGAAATTAAAGAGCTAAAATCGAAGAAAGAGGACAAGAAGAAGTCTGTTCAACTTAATCTTAACTCAGTGTCGAAATCAGTGAAAGAGTCTATTGTCTCAAACAAACCTGCAACCAAAAAACAACGTATAAGTAGTTCAGATTCAGCACAAGGAAATTCAATGTCTGAGGAAATAAAAATAATACAGGAAGATCTAAGTGAAATTAAAGGCAGTATGATTAAAAAATCGGACATACAACAAATTGTAAATAGTGCCGTGACGGAAATCATTACACAAATGAAAAATGAAATCAAAAATGAAATAGTGGAAGAAGTCAAACAAGACCTAAAAAAAGAGCTCAAATCAGAAATAATCGAAGAAGTAAACGAAGGAATTGAAGAACTAAGACAAGATCAGGTAGAAGAAACAATGAAATTAACAGACACAATGGACGGCTTTAATCTTGATATGGACTCCCTTCGCGAAAAAATAACGTCACAAGCAAAGGAAATCAGACAACTAAACAAAAAGGTAACAGAATGTGAGAAGATGATGAGAACTGCAGTCACCATGGCCAACAATAATCAACAGTACTCGCAGAAAAATAATATTAAAATCCTAAACTGGCGAGAATCTCCTCGGGAAAATCTGCGATCCGAGTTTTGTCGTATACTGAAAGAGAAAGCTGAAGTAAAAATTCATCCAGCCGAGGTCTTAGCAATTCACCGTATTCCGGGCAACAAAAGTGGACCGAGGCCTGTCATAGTGAAATTAATAAACTCAGAAAAGAAAACAGAAATTATAAGGAAAAGGCAAGTTATTAAAGACATTTTTTTCATGTTTGATCACATTACACAGATGAATGCAGACTTGATTAAATCTTTAAAGCATTGTGATTCTATCCATTCAGCGTGGTACTTCAATGGTAGAGTGTTCGCATTGGATCTAAAGGGCTAGCGTCATAAGGTTGATCTGTTCGATGATCTCAGCCATAAATTTAAAGCTTAAACTCCGAAGCGTATATGCCTCGATACCACGGTTGAGTTGAAAATTCCACCTGACAGCAAATCCACGGACTGATTGTTAATCCCTACCTGTATGTTCAGGGACAGTCTCTCGGACTTCTGTATGTATTGTGTGTTGTGCTTTGTACTGTGTTTTGTGAATGAATGTTTGGATATATGGAAATTATTTGGGCAACATCTTAAAGTGGTAAGCCATAACATCTCATTATTTGTACTCATTATAGTATGCACTGCGTTGTATACTTTGGTTTATATATATATATGTCGTATACATATCTAAGTATATATTTTGTATTTGCGTGAACTTTAACCTTTCATGAGTATCAAGTTTCTTACTCTTAATTGTAGAGGTCTTAATGGCATGGAAAAGAGGCGGGATGTTTTAAATTATTTAAAACAAAAGAAATGCTCTATATACTTTTTACAAGATACTCATTTTACCTCAGACGACCTTCACCTTGTTCGATCTTTATGGGGCTATGAAGTTTACTTGAGTCCGGGAAAATCTGACTCAAGGGGTGTGGCCATACTGCTGAATAATAACTTTGAATTTAAAGTCTGTAATACAGACACTGACAACAATGGAAATCCCATTTCCATAGAAATTTTCATAGAAAAAAAATATATAACACCCTCATTGTTAATGTTAACGGTCCAAATAAAGATTCTCCTGAATTTTATGATAAGCTTTTCGACACCCTCAATAATTTCAGTGGAGAATTTGTAATATTAGGTGGCGACTTTAATCTTGTACAAGACCCAAAGCTTGATTACAGTAAATACAAAAACACTTATAATCCAAAATCAAGACAAGCGTTGTTAAATATAAAAGAAAAATTAAAGTTACAAGATCCTTGGAGGGTGAATCACGAGAACACAAAAAGATATACGTGGTTCGGACCTGCAGACAAAAAAGCCAGGCTGGACTTTTTTCTTATTTCAAATGAACTTATGACTTTTGTAGATAACTCAGCTATTAATCCTGGCTATAGAACTGATCATTCTATTGTTGAATTTAGTGTTTTACTATCAGATTTTGAAAAAGCCAAAGGATTTTGGAAATTTAATAATTCTTTATTAAAAGACCAAGAATATATTGAAGGTGTAAAAAATACAATTCTGTTGTTAAAACAGCAGTATGCAGTCACACCCTATGTACGTAATAGAATAAATGAAATTGATACTACAGATCTTGTACTATGTATTGACAATCAATCATTCTTTGAGCAAATCCTTTTACAAATACGAGGATATACCATCGAATTTAGCTCAAGAAAGAAAAAAGAAAAACGTAACCGAGAAAAGTTATTAGAACAACAAATATCTGAACTCGAAAAAATCAACATTAAATATCGATCAAGAACATCTTAAACGTCTAAAATGAGAACATGAAAATATTCGTAAAGAATATATCAACGGTTTATTTATAAGAACACATGCTAAATGGATCGAAGAATGTGAAAAGCCAACTAAATATTTTCTCAGCTTAGAGAAAAGAAATTACATAAATAAAACTGTCAACAGACTCATAGATGACCAAGGTCATATCATCACTGGTCAAAAAGCTATTCTCTCTGAGATTGAACATTTTTATCAATCTCTATATTCTAATAAAGACTCTGAATTAGAAGATATTGATTTAAACACCATCATAGATGGGACGAATATTAACACTCTGAGTGAAGAAATGTCTTTATCTATAGAGGGTTATGTTACTAATGAGGAGGCCAAGCTTGCTTTAAAAAATGTGAAAAATGGAAAATCGCCTGGCCCTGATGGGTTTACTACTGAATTTTTCAAGTTTTTTTGGTCCGATATTGGCAATTTTTGGTTACGATCTGTCAATACAAGTTTCGATAAAGGTGAATTAACTTTAACTCAAAAACAAGGTATAATAACAATACTTCCAAAGGGGGATAAACCAAGAGAATTTCTGAAGAACTGGAGGCCTATCTCATTACTGAATATATCTTATAAAATTTTATCTACCTGTATTGCAAACAGATTAAAACCAGTTTTATCTTTTATCATACATGAAAACCAACGAGGTTTCATGAAGGGGAGATACATTAGTGAAAATACCCGTCTTATCTATGATGTCTTACAATATACTAAAACAGCAAATATACCCGGAATTTTGCTTCTTATCGATTTCGAAAAAGCTTTTGATTCTGTGTCCTGGTCATTTATGTATAAATCTCTACAATTTTTCAATTTTGGTTCAGATATTATTAAATGGATCAAGACCCTATATCATGATGCAAAATTATGCGTAATTCAAAATGGATATTTCTCAAAATTTTTTAATATAGGACGTGGCTGTCGTCAGGGTGATCCCGTGTCATCACATATTTTTAATATCTGTGTAGAAATTATGAGTATAATGATCCGCCAAAATATAAATATCAAAGGTATTCATATTGGTGAAGAAATATGCTTACTACAGTATGCAGATGATACTGT
Organism: Pteria penguin; assembly: GCA_035048485.1. Classification (NCBI taxonomy): domain Eukaryota; kingdom Metazoa; phylum Mollusca; class Bivalvia; order Pterioida; family Pteriidae; genus Pteria; species Pteria penguin. Next base: position 42,217,374 of record CM068589.1, read on the forward strand.
TTTATTTCTAGATGGAAGTGAAAAATGTTTAAAATCTGCGCTTGATTTATTATTTCAGTTTTCAAAATATTCTGGCTTAAAGCCAAATATTACAAAAACAAGAGCCATTTGGATTGGCTCAAAGGTACACTGTGAGGACATTCTGTGTAAAACACACAATTTAGAATGGTCTGATACGCCATTCAACATACTGGGAATAAATTTCACATCTGATTTAAAAACTATTGAAGAATTAAATTTTGATAAAAAACTAATCCAAATTGAAAAAAATATACATTCCTGGAATAAACGTAAATTATCTCCTCTTGGTAAAATAACTGTTATCAAGTCTTTACTTATCCCAAAATTAATACATTTATTCATAACACTTCCCAGTCCATCAGAAATTATTTGGATTAGTAATTTGGAAAAAAATTCTATTCAAATTCATTTGGCATGGCAAACCAGACAAAGTATCTAGAAAGTTACTGCAACAAGACTTCCATCTGGGTGGGTGCCGTGTGACTCACATCAATTCTTTTATAAAATCACTTAAGCTAACATGGTTTAGAAGACTTGCATCTGAAACAAGTGATACACTAAAATCAATATTTATTTCATATGTAAAGGTAATTTCACATTTCTATGTCAGTTTGGATCAGATTATCCAAAATACTTATCTGAAAACATTGAAAATCAATTCTGGAAAGAATTTTAATAGTCTTACATGAATTCATCTTTCTAAGCTCTATTAAATTAACTTTAAATGTATCACAAAATCCCCTTTGGTATAATCCTAGTATCCACATTGATGGTAAATCTGTTATGTTTAAACCATTACAGCAAAAGGGGTTCCATATTGTTTCAGATGTTCTTCAAGAAAATGGAAACTTCATACCATACGATGAGTTAAAACAAAAACATAATATTAATTTACCCTTTACCTGTTATTTTGGATTAAAAAAATCTATACTAAAGGCATGGCCTCACATAGATGGAAGTTTTGAACACACAGAATGTCCTCATAAACCAAGTTTCATACACATTATTCTGAAAACAAAGAACGGGTCAAAACATATATATGATTGTTTTTAGAAAATATTCAACATAAAAAAGACCATGAAAATAAATGGAAATCTGTACTGGATCTAGACAATACATTTGATTTTAAAATATACTACAATCTTTTACACCATTGTACCAGAGATTCCAAATTAAAATGGTTTCAGTATAGAATATTTTACAGAATTCTTGGTACAAATAAGATCCTTAATGATTGTAAAATCAAATCAAATAGTATATGTAGTTTGTGTGGGTCCAATACAGAAACAATAGAACATTTGTTTTTTCATTGCTACTATACACAGCAACTTTGGATACAACTAAAACAGTGGCTTGAACCACAGTATACATGTAATATAAACTTGAATTTTACTATCAATCATATTCTATTTGGAATTCCTGGTAAAAACAATAAAGCAATTAATACTCTTTTGTTATTAGTAAAATACTATATATTTACTAAGTCTAGACAAAATGTTCATCTCAGTTTTAATGAATTAAAACATAATATCTTAACATATTATAAAGCAGAAAAAATGTCATACGTTCTTAATATGAAACTGAAAGAATTCACCAATAAATGGAATGCTATTGAAAACATTATAACTAACATAAATTAAATTTCATTATTATTATTGATATCTTTATAACTTATATCATGTATCTCTACTACATTTCACCATATTAATATAGGTTTCATAGTGCGTTACAGGTATATGTATGTTTAAGCACCTATATGTATATATATTTGTACATGTATGTATGTGTATGTATATATATATGTGTGTGTGTGTTTATATGTATGTAATGGTATATGTATATGTGTATATGTATATGTAGGTGTATGTGTATGTGTATGCGTATATGGATACAAAAATAAAAACTGTGTATGATGCGTATGTGCATTGGATTTACATTTAAGATATATACCCAGTATTTATTATTGGTGCCTATCAAAATTGTACAAATGGATGGACATTATATGCTTAAACCACTTATTTTGGTAATGATATATATTTATATATATACAGTTATTTAAACATATCATGTTCTGTGAGTTGTGAGTGTAAGTTGTGAGTGCTGTGAATGTATTTTGTCTTATATATGTTGTACTGTTATGTATGTTTATATTGAAAATAAACTAAAAAAAAAAAAAAAAAAAAGATCATACACTTTTAGATTAAAGAAATCCTAACATTCATTAATTTATCAAATATACTATTTAGAGACTTTAGAACAATAGTTATACATGTGACCATGATTTCCGCAAAACCAACAAATTCGAAAAAGCACTTTATAATGTATGCATGTATATATATTGTGCAATATAGAATGATTAAATGAACAGAAAACTAATCATTCTGGCGCTCGACCAAAAATAAGATTACAATCAAACAAGGAATAAATTTACATGTATGACCTCCATACACGGACAAATCAATATAAAATATCCATATGGTAAAACAAATAATGTTATGAATAATATATAATTTCCACGAGGTCATACCACCGTGCAGAATAATGCACACACATTTCTTAAATATTTTGCATCTATGTGTACTTTATGTAAACAAGAAATTTCGTCCCTCAGAAATAACATTTATCTATCAAACAGCATACACAAAACGTAAGGATTTTGTATTTCCACTTTTAAATTATCTGGATGGCTATAACTCTCAGTCTATTTGCCATAACCTATACTAAATTGCTCTTTCATGCAAAAAGCTTACTACTAATGTTGAAATTTGAACAGGTCACCAACCGATCAACCAATGGATTGACTACTCTCACTCTCCTTAATAGGTATCACAACTGCATTTAATAGAAGTTTTTGTCATGTTCATATTTCTCTGTTTCCCAAAACATTATTACATGCTTAACCCTGCAATTTTGTGGTGACTTCTGCCTGTGATACGACTGAGCTTGGTGCTTTTATCTTTTCTTTTAGGAATTTATATTTCCCTTAAGAGATGTCAGTAGAATATCTCTGATATAATATATCTATAAATAGATACTATGAAGGAGATTCAAATGGGAATATCTAAATACAGTGTTGACCATATGCATGATAGAAAACCCTGGATGGCAGTAAAAATGTATTTGAATCAAATGTGTGCTGAGTAAATAGATATGAGTTAAGAAGTCGTAATATATATAATCGAGGAGTATTATAGGATAAATTTAACATGACTCAACTGTTTCCTGCCCCTGTAAAACGAGCTAATATGCATACACTAAAGGACTCCCCACTCACAGGGTCGGGGTTCCTGACGTCATTTCTTCATGAACGGTTTCGACCATGGTCCATGCTCCGTTGGTCAAACTGCAATTATACGTATGTCTACATGGGTTGCAGTATACAACGATATCAAAAGCGGTTAAAAATGATGATTTATAAAAAAGCTTTGATCCTCTCTAACTTGTACATTATCTTGTCGTATTTACGTTACGTTTATGAGAGAATGGAATTGTATGTTTATAAAATCTAAGTAGAAAATAGAAGAACTAGGTTATATCTTTAATGTCCAGTTCTAATAGGAATCAGAAGGTATCTGACCAAGCTGTATGACACAGATCACAAGAGACATGAACAGAAAACATGATTATAGTAAAATATACACAGAAAACATTGCAAAATATCCGATTATACTGCAGTTACAATACCCGACTTACGAGGGTAAGAAACCTCTCTGGATTGGAATGGTTAACCGGTTTACGGGCGCCCAACTTCCCACTCACCGCAAAAGTAGCACATTCAAAATAATGGTTTGCATGATGTAGTTTTCTAGCAATATATGATGTTGGAAAAACCCCGACACCCAAAGTCCTTTTTTTTCGAAAATTCTTTGTGCGAAGTCAAATAAACATATACACCTTTCTATTTTATCGAGCGACAATGGATTCAAACGATTTTTTGTTTTACTTCCAGTTGGGTGTACATGCTTTTATCTTTTGAATATTTCAAAGAAAATTTCGATTCATGAACATTTCAATCACTGTAGAGTGTAGTGTTGGTTCTGGTCTGAATAGTTCACATTTTTATCTACCCAAGTTTCAAGTTCATGTGCCAAGTTGATTTTATTCACAGAAATTATAGCGAGAAATAAAACATCCAGGAGTTGACAAATAATAATGCACTGTATGGTCATTTCTAATTTTAGTTTTCTTCATGCATCAAGTAACTAGCGTTTGGGGTTTTTTTGTGTATCATAATTATCCTTCTAAGCAATCATTTATTTATTTTTTATGCCCTCGGAACCTTTTTGTCTGTTTCCAACTTTAACCATGGTCATTTCTTTTAAACTGAGAGGAAAAGAGACTTCATATTTGACATGCGTACTCAACTAATAAAGCACTTTCATATGACACTTAGGTCGATGATCTTAAAATATCTCTTCGGATTTGTTGCTGATGCAAGCATTAGTAGTTAACGAACACAGCTTATTTTATACGTATTTGTGTCATTTTCTTGCTTTTTCATGAATTTATTTTATTGTTGATGTTGGCCGGTACTAGCATGATGAATGGAATAGGTTCAAAACTCTCAATACGTAAATTGAATCCTTTTTGAAAAAAAAAGGCGAATGTATATCCGATTTAGTCGTTTTTGTACATTTTCATGTCATTTTTCTTGATTTATTCAATGCATAGAAGCTATTGATGTGTTCCTTAAGGTTCACCAAGAATCTACATACATATGTGATCATTTATTTTAAATTTCAGTTACCCTTTGATTTTCTAGATTGGAATATCTAACGATTTTCTGAGCGAGCACCGGCATGCCGATAGGTAACACTGGGGAGTGGTTGCTTTTAGTTTACATGATACTCCAGTTCAGTTTGTAAAATACTTGGGTGCTCACGATCATTAGAATCTTTGAAGAAATTACCATGCTTATCTACTGATTTATTGATTTTATATTTGGTTTGAGTAATCATGGTTAATGTTGATGATTCAAAGTTTAGTGTCATATTAAGTGTCACAACGCAATGAAGAAAAGAATATATGTAACATATAATTTTTCACCAAGACCATGTATTAAAATTGTAATCTGGTGACCGATAAAGGCCCACCTGGACCATGTGTAGTTTTTCTGTCCTTCTCTTTTAATACGCCAAACTTGAATGACTGACAATAATGACCAAATTTTGCAGCTCAAAAACCTTTATACTATTAACCCAATATACCACATTGATCATATTCATTATAGGCACGAAACAAGTGTAGCAAGCTTTTTACAGCCACATTTGTTAGCCTATAAATTAATTCTACATTTGTAAATGTACAAGAACACGTGGACACAAATTACACTTGGAATTTGATCAACGTTGCTTAAAAATGCAATGAGGATGACAACAACATTTTAAGAATAAAATGGTAATTAACAATTGAAAATGCTAAACAATATTTGTATTGTATTATAATAATAATACCAAATAGTAATATGAAAATAAATTCATATAACAGTTGCTTAAAAGGGAAATTATGAGACACAAAAAGTGATCGTTACTCGATAGTTAAACATGAAAATCATCCTACAGTATTTTACTACATGTTTAGTTCAGTGTGTTATATTTCTTGCTATACCTTTTGTGAATAAAATAAACTGAGCATGTGAACTTGAAACTTGGCTAGATAAAAAAGTTTAATATTCAGACGGTGTCCAAGACTAACCTCTGTATCCACTGAAAGCTCATGAACCGAATCTGTCTTTGAAATACTCAAAAGATAAAATCATGCACACCCAGTGTCCAGTGGAAGTAATTTCCTAAGCTTTAGAGAGATCATTTACACTTGGTATCAAGTCAAATGTAAACATCACATACAGCACACCGTCATTTATATTTAGGCACTGAATCACCCTTGCCTCCTAAAATATGCTTGCGTCATGCCCTTTTGACACCCAACACCCACAGAAAAGAGTATTGAATCGGATCGATATAACAAATGACATCACAGGGAGTAAAGATCTTGTGGTTTGCTTGCAGTATACCCTACCCGCATGGACAGTACAAGATATCATAACACTGCAAAGCATTAAATCAGCGCGGGAATTCTTATAGCTCCATGGTGACTTCTGCCACATAGCTGAGCCGGTAACTCCTCTTTTTTCTTTATTAAGATTTTTATACAAGTGTGATTCTTAAGAGTCTAAATGATAACATAAATTAGTAATATGGATATGAAAAATGCCTGAAGGACTCAGTTGTCTGATGAGAAACCATGGAGGAATAAGCAGAGCTGCCGCTTGGTGATCATAGAAATTAAATCATTGCCATAGTCTACTGATCAGTTGGTTGGTTCATTGGGTTTTGATACCGCTTTCAAGAATGTGTCAGTGATATCCCAACATGGAAGCAGATATCAAAACTCTTATATATGGATACAAGATGTGTTAGGGAAACACTAAACCCCCCCCCCCCCAAGGTGGTAACAAAATCCAAATAAGACGCATTTTAAAATGTGTGTCAGATGTAACGGTCAAAGTCAATACATGTAGATCAAGACCTGTGGCAGCAACTTAATGGACTCATCAAAAGGAATGCACATGCAAAAGATAAAAAAGCTCTAAACACAAGATGCCCCCAGATTGTATTCCTAGGCATAAAAAATATGAAAAATGAACACCAAGAACTTAATGCTAATGTAGTTTTAAAAGAAGGTCAATATTGATTATCCTAATTCATTCACAGAGTCTTATGTATGTCAAGAGGAAAATTAGAGAAATTATTCCCGGGTGTAGTTAGCACAGCACTATCGTGGGTTACATGACATTGACATGACATCTTGTTAATGACATTACCAGCAATGTTTTGTAAAATTCGTTATTCCACCGCTGAAGTCATATTAAAGAACGATTTCCACTAATTTTCATATTTTTCTTGTTTCACTTGTTTCATCAATTTGAAAACAACAGATAATATTGGACAGAAACAGGAAATTTAATATCGGAGTCAACGTTCGCCTTACTGTATTACATAAATTCTTCGACCAAATGAAATATAAATCAATTCCAATAATTAGATATCTGTCTAAGGTGAAGTATTCAGAGCGTGGGGACGGATTATCCCCTTAGCAATTTGAAGTTCGCGAAGAAGAACGAGTCCTTGTACTGCTAGAATGATATGTGAAAAAAACGAAAACTGTAAAAGTTGACAGTGTACAATATACAGAATACGATGTGACCTTTAATATTGACAATGTTGATTAGGAAAATATTAAATAGTTTGTGCCAAATCACTATGACATACTACATAGTATATCATGTGCCAGGTCACTATGACATACTACATAGTATATCATGTACCAGGTCACTATGACATACTACATAGTATATCATGTACCAGGTCACTATGACATACTACATAGTATATCATGTACCAGGTCACTATGACATACTACATAGTATATCATGTACCAGGTCACTATGACATACTACATAGTATATCATGTGCCAGGTCACTATGACATACTACATAATATATCATGTACCAGGTCACTATGACATACTACATAGTATATAATAGAAAAAAGAGGAATTACTGGCTCAGTTATATGGCAGAAGTCACCATAGAGCTATACAATACCTGAATATAAATAATATACTAGAACATATATCACATTACAAAAATATTTGATGGTAGTGCAATTACGATACCGACTTAGGACGGTCATTTAATTTGACAAAAGCCAAACAAATGGTGTGGTTAACCGGTTTACGGGCCCACCTTCCCACTCACCGTAACAGCAGAACAATCAAAGGACGTACATTTAAAAATTTATAAATAATCCTCCAAGTAAAGAACAAGGGTCAACAGGTATCGCATATTGAGAGGTCATAAAAATATAAACATGTAAGGTATTGTAAAATACATAATGGTATAAAAATATATGCGACATCAACATGATAAACCGTGCTCTGCCAGTCTGAAAGCGAGCTAATACCCTAGATCTGTAGGAGTCCCGACTAACAGTCAGAGGGGACGAGGTTCAGGACCATGTCTCCTCTGAAAGAGGTTTGGACAAGGCCCGTCATATAGTCCCCACCGCCCTGTTAGTCAGCGTCCAACGTTCAAGTAAAAGTCTGCATAAGGCTGTAGAGGGGCCAAATACAAGACCTATAGTCTTTTTGATGATCTCAATATCATATAATCTATTTATAAGACGTTTGATTATTTTATTACATGATAAAATAACGTTATCGGAGCCTTTTACTTTCCTTAGTTTATATACGAGATCACCGTAAAAATAAGGATGGGAAATTCCATTGGATACATACTGTTGAAAAGAAATATTTCCAAATTTAGATAGAAGTTCTGAATAAGATCTGAAGAATTTGCCGAATGTTTTTCTTAACTTGTGATATCTGTAACCCTGAGTTAAAAGTTTAGTAGTACTCATGAACAACATTCAGGAGGATGAGATAATCAACAATGTACCAAAGAAAACAAGTCTATAACGAGGATTTGTTGAACACATTCTATTCCCCAGTGTATCACAAGGGACAGCAATACAATGGGAATATTCATGAATACATCAAATTCAACAACGTTTCACAGTGAACGGCCATATAACAGAAATCATAGATAAACACATCACATTGCACAATGCATTAAGGAGAACGGCCAGATCACAGCGTTCATTCATTTAAAACATTATATTCTACATAGTAAGGCAAAGAAAAGCCATATAACGGGAATATTTGTCAAACAATATTCAACAATGTGCCAGAGTAAACTGCCATAAATGTAAATTCATCCAATATATTACATGTACAAAGAGAGATAGTTCTATTAATGTTGTTTTATTTAGCATGATCTGTAACATTATAATCAACACATTGTCACTGAAAAAAAAACCAGTATCCGTGATTGTTCGTAATAATCGTTATTCAATGGCTGCATAATTATGATAGACAGGCTTTCATTTCTTCTTCATATTTATTTCAAATATTTACAAATAATATGCAGTTATACAGGTAGTGTAAATCAGGCGTAACGTTTGGAGTATAAAGTAAATATTGTACACATATAACCACATCGACTGAATGACTACTGCCTCAGTGTTTATGTGGTTTTCAAGTTAACGTGTTGGCACGCGAGTCACTTGTACGGTGTTTGTCACAAAAGAGACCTGATGCAGTGGTATACTCCGGTCCTGAGCTTCAACTATAGGTTTCTAGTCTATATAGTAAAAGTACAACGTATATATGTTGTAATATTTATCATATATTTGCCAAATACGGAGCACCAGTGTCGATATTGCTAAGCGATGAAAGTTTGAAAGACTCCAATGATATGTTAAATATTATAATATAATGTTTTTCGTGAAAATAGTAGAAATATATAAATAAGTACATGAAAAGTATAAATGAACAAATAAATAAATACACAAATTAAGAATAATGATGACATAATCATAATTATAGCAGAAAAAAGAAAATGTAATCTATTAAATGCAAAACTTTTCCTTCATAGATATGGATCTAGAAGTCACTGACAAAAGTTTACACACTGACATATATAAGAAACGTGAGGACTTCGGATTTCCTAATGTAAATTTTCTCTGATATAATGGTGACAGTGTTGTCTCTAGATTCCTATTATATGGTATATAAGGTTCTTATTTTTATACGCCCGCATTTAAAAATGTGGACGAGTTATCCTATACCACTGTCGTCCGTCCACCCGGCTGCCTGTCCGTCCATCCTTGTCCGGGCTTCTCCTTAACTAAAGGGGGAACAAAATTTTGATGGGTTTGGCTTGTAGTTGTGCATGTGGGTTTCAATGTTGGGGTCAGGCCCCTGAGGTTGGGGATTATGGGCAGGGTCGGAAAAGCTTGTCCGGGCTTCTCCTTCTTAACTAAAGAGAGAACAAAAGTTTTGATGGTGTCATATGAAAGGATGTGGCTTGCAGTTGTGTATGTGGGTTTCAAAGTTGGGGTCAGGCCCCTGGGGTGGGGGAAATGGGCGGGGTCGGAAAGGTTTTTCGGGTTTTTACTCCGTAACTAAAACGGGAACAAAATGTTTGATGGTGCCATATGAAATGGAGTGGCTTGTAGTTGTGCATGTGGGTTTGAAAGTTGGGGTCAGGCCCCTTGGGTGGGAGAAAATGAGCGGGGTCTCAAAAGCTTGTCCGGACTTCTCCTTAACTAAAGGGGGAACAAAACTTTTGATGGTGTCATATGAAAGGTGTGACTTGTAGTTGAGCATGTTGGTATCAAAGTTAGGGTCAGGCTCCTGGGGTGGGAGAAAATGGGTGCAGTCAGAAAAGTTTTCCGGGCTTCTCCTCCTTATCTAAAAGGGGTACAAAAGTTTTTATGGTGTCATATGAAAGGATGTGGATTGTAGTTGTGCATGTTGGTTTTAAATATTGGGTCAGGCCCCTGGGTCGGGGGAACATGGGCGGGGTCGGAAAGATTGTCCAGGCTTCTCCTTATCAAATGCAGAGTGACGTTCTCAGCTGCCAAAATACGGTCATCACAACGCCGCTATAATTTGTACGTATTTCTTTTTTTACGGAAATTAAGTAAAAACGTTATGCTATGTTTTACTTTTTATGTCTGTGAAAAAAAAACTATACTGTAAAATACTGACAAACTTGCTAGAAAATACTATGAAGCATCGAAAGTGTAATAAGAGCTGGACTTGCGATCTGGCACCTGGTTACTAACGGTAAGTAACATTGACATTTCCTTCAATGTGCATGCTAGCTTTCTTAACTGCTTAAACTTGAATCCTTACTATTTTCATAGCATGTCTATGGTGCTTAGGAGATGGGTAGTAATGTTTTCCTTACCCGTTTCCTTTATCTTGTAGTATGTGCTCTATTATTTAAAACAAATTAAGATAAAAACGTTATCGATACAAACCAGTTAACACTATATTGTGAAGTATCACTATGTCATGTTGGTTGGTTGGTTGGTTGATTGGTGTTTTACGTCGCTTTCAACAATATTTCAGTTATATCGCGACATGGAAGCAGGAGATTACTCTGCAGTGATGTTTTGTTTATCCCATGTTGTATATCTTCTTATTTACTGGTTTCTTTCGTTGTATTCATTTACAGTAAGTCCCTTCCAAAATAAAGATGGAAAGCTATTCTATTAATACATAGATTTACATTTTATATATTTCCAATACAACGTACATCTATTAGACATGAATTGAATTATTTACACCTGGTGCACTTGAAACCTTGAAACAAAAGCATTGACATTTACAGTTTTATAGGGAATCAATGTCTATACTTTCATATTTCATTTTATAGACAGATGAAAAGTTACTGAAAAAGTTATTGAATTGAAACGTGTGCCCATATTTGAAATTTTCAAAATAAGCCTTCTTCAAGCACAATTAAAACACTCATATTCTAGTTTAAGGATATCAGAATCATTTAGGACTATTTCTTAAATCTTGAATGAATATAGGACCAAATACATTGCATATTTCGTGGACCTATAGGCCTTAGGATCGCTTTGAATGTGTACGTATACTTGTAGTATATAAATATATGTATATGTATACATACCAAGCGATCCTTAAGGTAAGGTTTGCATGCACAGGGAAACAACTCGTATTAAAATGCAAGATGGCGCTGTACCTCAATGCGGAGCAGTTGAGCGATTGAATTCATAAGGCCGAATTTGATGCATTTTATACACATCATGTCACATGTAACAGTGACAACATACGACAATGCGACATGTACCGCATACGGAGAAATCCTGCCACTCTCATTTGCATAAATGACGTCACAGTCTACCACTGATCCGTATGTCATTACTATAAACTTTCTTACAAAATAAAAAATAATCGTCTTATACAGCAACTACTCCAAGATATTTCTACCTACCACCGTCCGGGTATAAGATCTCCTTATTGAATGTAGTCAGATATTCATACACTATACAGCAATATGTTTCATGAAATATTCACGGTTTCCAATTAATTTTAAATACGAGTCTAAAATTGCATACACTTCCATACAAAATCAAGACAAAATTGCCGAAAACAACAATTTTGTCAGTTTCAGGAGCACTGTTTACCTTTTTTGTTGACCTTTACATTTCCGGGCATACTGCCAGCATTCTCAGAGCAATGAAAACAATATTCTTCTATGCATTTAGATATTTTTCCGAATTTGAAGGTTCCCATGATGTTCCCAATATGTAAGTGACGCCTATTCTCCAATTTCACAACATTCAAAATGCCAATAATTTCATGTTATATATTACGTAACATATGTGTGCAATGAGCGTCATGTTTGCAACTCTTTTCAAATTATCTAGGTCAGGTATGACACATAAAGTTCGTCACGCATGCAAATATGCATGGTTCTTTATTTTGGTTTTGTTTAACGCTTAATATAAACCCATAGGCGCCTAACTGGCGCTAGCTTCGCTGTTTATTTCTAAAGTTGCTTTGCTGTATACTTTGAAAATGTATACATAAAACAATGCTTTAGTATCACTTTACGATATAATATCAATAGCTTCCATTTCCAAAAACAGTTTATATCGTAGGCGGCAGCTGCAGGCAACCCAGAGTGTTTCCTTGACAGGTAGACAGGTCAGCGTATAGTGCTCTCTATAATGATCAATACTACATCATTTATAAATTGACATTTACGTCTTCGTAATAATTCTTCTCAGAATATATTTTCTTATAATCCCGTTAATCCATACGCCGATGTCTTTTTAACATGGTGAAAGTGTTATGCAAATTAGGTCACGTGAACGAAGCATCATGAATTTCAATAAGGAGAGTGCATTTTGATGGTCTAGACCAGACTAGGTTGTGACTGTGCCCTTAACAGTGTATGTATATATATATATATATAAAGGGATGAAATAAAATGTTGACGCAAAAAAATTACTAATAAACAGAATATGATATGTAATCAAAATGCAGTTTAACCTTTGTGAAGTGGGAAGTTCGACAATAGGGAATGGGGGGGGGGGGGGATGTTGTTTGTTCCTATGATACCCAGTAGATTCTTATCAACAATCAAACTAAAGCATATGTGGAAATTGATTTACAAAGTGGCTTTTTATATCTTATTTCCATGGAAATGAATTTGGAGACATATGAATTGTATTAGCTAATATTAATCACAGTAACAATGTCTTTCTAACATTAATTTTTGTCAACAATATAGAATGTGTAAAAGAGACATTTTTATAAGTTTTGTTGCCATGGCAACCATTTCATCTTAAAACAGTTGAGCGAAAATGACGTATTTTTCATGATAATGTACAGCAATACTTAATATGATCTTATATTGTGTTGAATTGATATAATGAAATAATTTAAATACTTTTGGATATACGAATCTCATAACCTTGATACATATGGATAAGAAAAGAACAAATACATAAATAATGATCAAATTATCATGCATCATATATTTGTCCTAGTTCTGCACGGAAATGGAACGGGCAATTTTCAGTAAAATCTCATCATTTGAAAGAGCATTCCTTTCTGTCTTTTGTCGTATCTTCTTTTAGTATAATGTTTGAATAATGCTGTTTGTTGGAACTTGCAAACCTCACCTTAAGGCGTGTGGTTTTAATGGACCTTGATTGTGCTTTGCAATCAGCTGTACAAATTTAACATATTTTTCGTTCTTGCCCAAAGTTTTCCCTAGTTGGGTTTTTAGAAAGTTTCAATCAAATAATATGGTTTTATTTTTAGCACAATGGCACAAACTGTCCATACATCATTGGAACAAGTAATGTCTTCGCCATGTCAAGCAATTGATGAACACATTATAATTGCTCTTTATGACTTATCTAAGAAAGATGTAACACGTGCAAAACGAACTCTTGAAAGAATGGTATTAAAACTGAACTTGCTGGAGGAAAACTCCAAAGCAGCGAGTAAAGCAACAAAAGGAAGGCTTTCAAACGCTAACAGGGCCCAAGTAAAATTTCTTAAACAGGAAAATTCAAAACTAAAAAAAGAAATAAAAGAATTGAAAGAACAATTAACTTTCTATACTGAAGATGATACAGTTCTGTCCTCATGTGCCAGTGCAATTGAAAACATGATGCAGGCGTACCATGCACCCGTTAGCGGTGCCCTATTTTTCACACTTGCAGTGTGTGTATAAAGTTCCCCGCGGAAGGTTTGACTTAAGTATTATTATACCCTCTTTACTAAAATTGTGTGGCTGTGGCACTTTCTACACAGTGTTCACATTCATGTATATATAGAGCATGTTTCGTCTGTATCGAAGGGCATTCAAGGCGGGTGTGGTTAGCCAAACAGGAGACTTTCACTCCTCCCGTGCACCTGGTCTCACCTCTTAGTTTCATGGGTCCATTAAAACAGGGTTGCAAAGAAAATTGTTTTTGAAATACCCGTTGTTAATATAGGGTGGTAATGAATTATCATAGAAAAGGAAATTCTAAATTGAAGACGCATGCTTTAATCGCTCTCCAGATAATGCGGTCAGAAATGCCAGTAGGCTTAAGATAACATATAAAGAGTACGGCAAATTGGTAAATAGCTAAAGCGAAGTATGTGTAACGCGTGACATAACTAATACAACAGACATATTTAATGCAACAAAGTTATTACAACAGACAGAGTTATTATAACAAACAGAACTATAACGCACGTTTTGAAAGTAACTGTATAAGACGTATTTGCTCTGTGTGATACCACAATGTATTGATTTTTGTCAGCAATAGTAATAATAATAATAATAATAATAATAAATCGGTTGTGTGTGTGTGTAGGTGTGTATGTGTGTGTGTACATTGTAAATGGTATGATGGTATTTTGAAGTTCACTTCGGATCTTCATTTATTTGGTTATTTTTGGTTATTACAAGCATAGTCATTGTTGCGATAGGTGCAAACTGTACGTGTTATCACTTTGCCACTTCTCATCTAAGATATATGAAATGCATATTATCAGCCCTATCTATGTTTATAATCTATCTTTACTACATTAGATAATTTCATATGACTGAAGAGAACCGATAAGATATAGAATATTGACTGAATTATGCTACCCGCCTTTGAGAGGTCATAGTTCCGAACACAGAATTTTACCATATCGTGCATCACGAGGTGTCGTTCCGGGACGTAGAAACATATATAGCATTTGTATGAAAATATGTCAGGTTTAAGTATCATGATATCATGATTTAAATTACAAAAGTAGGGATCTTTTAAAAATAATAATGAAAAAAAATTATATTTTTATATATCAATATAGAACATATATACCTTTTAATTTTGTGCACAAGGTGTATATTTCGACAGCTTTAGTCTCTTCAGTGATGTTCGTGACCGAATGATTGGAATTCTTACAATGAATATTTGAAGAGTAGTGTTGAAACCAAAATGACCGAAAAGTGAACGAAAGAATCTATCTAAGGACAGAGCTATACATGAGGGAGATACTCCTTAGTATGATTTAGAGTGATTTACTTAATTTGATGACTGAAAATTTAAAGTATATTAGGGTCAGTACAAAAGGACTAAAAAATATACTTATGATGTCCTCGGGAACCATCAGTCCACCAGTAGTGACACTGGGATAGTGGTCATAATAAATACAGAACAAATATACCTTTTAAATTTAAAAAGCAATGACTATTTACACTTTAGATTTCCGTATTCAGTTCACAGTTAAAATGATGGATAGACTTATCCAGTAAAGATTCAATCAAAACTGAAATACATTTCAACATGTCAAGTTCAATTAAAGTTGTATACCCTACAATTCGGTATAATTTCAAAAATTAGCGCATGTAAAACAAAAACTGTATTTTTCTCGTATGGCTGAAGTTATTAACTTTGCGTTAATAACATTTTTTGTTGCTTCAAACCCTCTGAGATATCAAAATAAAAAGAGAATTCTTCGTAAATAAAGTGGGCATTCCATAAATACAACCATAACCTGACTTCGCGCATGCGCAGTTTAATCAAAACAAATACGATGAAGGGAGACTCCAACAAGCAAACGATTTCAGTAAATACTAATTTTAGCAGTCTTGAATGCAGATTTTTAAAGTTACTTCTCAAGTTTATTTACCTCGCCCTCCATCAGTGTCCATGATCTGGCGGCTTCCGAATTAGATCACGTGATAAGTTGGTTGTAAACATTCTGTTTACAAACATCGCGATTTAGACAGCCATATCTCACTTAATACGACGAATTTTATCACAACATTCGCAAGGGTCCTCTTTCAATATGTTTTAGGCATATATATAATCAAAACAATTTAGAATAAATTAACCTATAATATGCACTGTACTAGCGAATATAGGGTATACAGCTTTAACTATACACGATACTATTGAAACAGTTTCTGGACAATACTCGGAAACAGAAATGTGACAAGACTTCAAGTGTTTTTTTTTATTCGAAGTTCTCCGGGCTAGTTTGTTTTACATGTCCTTGATGGTCGCTGTAAGACTGTAGAGGAGCATCATGTAGTTAGATAGTGTAATATGTAGAATGAAATAGCGTCGTTACATATTAGGGACTTAATTTGAATGCAATATGAATATCATACACATATATAATTTTATATTAATTTTTTGAAAAAAGAAATTAAGTATGCATTTAGAAGAGTAACATACGATGTCCGGTAACCAAAGTTGTTAAAAATGGCAAATTCCATGGAGATGGTTTAAAATAGAACTACTGTATATGCAATATTGGATGAGATCCAGGAGAAGTGAGAGTCTCTGCTAGCATGCTACACCCGTCAAATAATGTTCCATAGAAACCTCGAGTTTCGACTTTCAGTCAGAATGGACTTGGCTCAAGACCTGTCTCCTCTGAAAAGGGTGGACAAGGCCCGTCATATAGTGCCCAACGCTCTGATAATCACCAGGCATGGAATATTATATACTAATTACGATATTTTTCATTTTATTCATTATACATTGATATGCAGACTTGCATTCGTAATGTATAATATCAGTCAAAATGCAATAATAGACACATAACTAAATGGCTGTAAAGGCATTTAAATGATTGTGTATATTTATACATATATGTATTGTCATGTTATTTTGACTTCGAGTTCTGAAAATGGGATTGGAATCTCAGATTTTCATTAAAAATATAAATAGTTGAACTTGCAATTGTTAAATATCGAAGTACTATGCGTAGTGAAGAAGCATAATGTTTTCATAAAGCCACGTTGACCGTCTTTTCAGGTAGCCGCCAGTCAAATGTCACGGTTTGTAGATTTGACTGTTCTTTCATATGGTGACGATATTTTGATCTGACTTTCATTTAGTATTCATTATACATGAGAGCGAGGTTGACCTACGTCGACTCCGTTCCCGTTGAAAGTTTGCGGCACATTTCGGCTTTTTGGTTGAAAGACCAGCTGTACGATGATGTAAACAGTATAAAAAAGACTAAACATAAAGACGAAGAGATATACAGACACCCAATGATCAAATGAGCGTTACGTTAGGGCACCATGCATTCAACGACTGAAACACTTCAAACTAATAAACAATATCCTCGTAAAATGCAATATCATCTGACAACAAAACCACCGACTCGGTATTCGAGTTTTTATAAAAAAGAAGAGAATTCTCTACTGACAGTAGACTGCAAAACCACCATGCTAAGTAAGCAGCAAGACAAAATAAACAAAAGAGCTTTATGATGTAATCTACCATCAATCATCACTGTTAAATTCCAAATTACTTAGGAACAATGATACGTTTACCTTTTGAGAACTGACATAGTGGTCTACATCGTATGAGATATCCCAAGGATAATTTGAACAAAAATTGACATAACTATAACTTCATGCAACCATGCTGATATTTGGTCCTAAGGTAAGACATGTATCATTCGTTGATTCCAACGTGTACAGAAGTGTGCTAAGATCCTACACATTTAGATTTAATAAATCCTCAACTTCATTGATTTATCAATTATTTCATGTAGACACTTTAGAACAATAGCACTGAAATCTAGTAAGATAAGACAAACGTTAAACATGTGACGGTGATTCCTAGAAAAACCAAGAAATATGAAAAGGAATCTATTATGTATGCATGTATATACTTGTTGTGCAATATAAAATGATTTCATGAAAAGAAAACTAACTATTTAATCTGGCCCTCGACACAAATAAGATTGCAATAAAACAAGGAATAAATTTACTTGTATGACTTCCTTACATGGACAAATCAATATAAAAGTAATAAACATATGGTAAATATGCAGATCAGTGTGAACACTCTTCCAGATCAGAAACTAACGTTTTACTCATGTTCATGTTAATTTCAATAATTTTGATCTCTTGGTCTTACTCTTTATTACTATACGTTGTCTTAATGTTGTTATGACTTCTCAACTTGAGAAACTTTGTGATACTAGCTACCTATATGGAGGTTTATTGATTTTCATATATGCTCTTTGATTATATTATTTTGTGGTGAGTGGAAACATGGACTAGTAAACCGGTTAACAACACCAATGGAATGACTACTGTCACTGCTCAAAGTTGGTATCGTAACTACACATCACTCGAACTTATTTTGATGTTGATATTATTCTTTCCCTCTCAATTTATTACATTTTAACCTAACAATTCTCTTGTGACTTCTGCCTGTAATACGAAGTATGAAGCCATTATCTTTCCTTGTTTTTATTAAGGGATCTCAGGATAGCATCCCTCATATATAGTATATCTATAATTAGGATAGAATTCTGTGAAGGAAATTCAAATAGGAATGTCTAAAATACAACACAATATTGAACATACACAACATGGAAAACCATGTATGGAAGTAGAAATGAATTTGACTCGATTGTGTGCTGAGTGAATAGGAATGAACTGAAAAGTCTTAAAAATATGCACGAAGAGTGTTATAGGATAAAATCTAAATGAAAATTACAAGTTATTGCAATCAACGTAAGTCAACTCTTCTCTGCTCATGTGAAAACGATCAGGAATTTCGACCCACAGTTAGAGGGTCGTGGTTCCTGACGTCAAATCTCCGTACACGGTTTCCACCAGAGCCCAAGTCCTGCTGGTCAAACTACAAAATAATATACGTAAGGCTACATGGGTTCCAATATAAAACATCTTCGTTTAAAAAATGGTGACGAAGCTTTTACCCACTCCCGTTAGTACATTGTCTTGTATTTACGTTACGTTTGTGAGGCAGTGAGATTATATGTTTATAAAATTAAAGGTGAAAGCAGAATATCTAGGTTACATAATTAATGTCCAGTTCTTAAAGACATCAAAAGAAATCTGGCCAAGCGGTATGACACAAATCACCAAGGACATGCACATACACACGATAATCGTAAAATATACACAGAAAACATTAAAAAAAAGTTTAGTTGTACTGCAGTTACGATACTGATTTAGGACGGTCAATTGAAGTAACAAATATCACTGATTGGTATGGTTAACCGGTTTACGGGCGCCCAAATTACCACTCACGTTAAAAGCAGCGCAATGAAATGACTATCATTTGAAAATCTGCGATATATAGAACAAGGATCAACAGACGTTTAAAGACTAGAGGACACAAAAATTATAAAACACGAAACGTTTTATGCAATTAAATTCTAGCATCAAAACTATGTTAGGAGACATAGACATAAGTAAATCATATTCTCCCCGTCTGTAAGCGAGCTCTAATTTTTGATTTGTAGGATTATGACTAACCTGTGATTTACCTCAAGTTTCCATGGTGCAATATCGCTGACAAAATTGAAAGAGACGTAAAACACATTTAACCAACTGATGAATATTAGTTAAATGGACTACTTGTTTAATGCTGCAATTTATTTTTCTTTGGATTTTTTCTCGAACTAAATACAGCCAATCGCGTTGCAGTATTCCGGTCATATGCCGGCATACTATGAATTTAGAGTACGTTACTAAATTGAAATGTTGCAATAGGAATAATAACCCAGAATTTTTTTCTATAAATTTACTAAAACACATTTGAGCATATGTACAAGAGAGTTGTATTTAGGTCCTTTAAAGTAAAATTATTGATTGATATAAAGGTTTGTTTACATACAAACAAAATAACTAAAATGCAAATTGTTGAATCTAACTAGCGGGGTTCTTTTTCGTTTGAATACAGAAATACAAAATCTCCAAGTGTATCTGGGTTTATCAGCATATTCCATGTTCCTATAAAAGGCAAGTGTTATAGTAAATATTACATACTATTAGAATATTTTTTTTTAATATTATCTTGAAAAATTTTCCTGGAAATAATAATCAGGCCATTTCTTGTTAATTTTATGTTTTGCGTCACCTTGAAATTAGAAAACCTACCAGCCAGCCAGGGAAAACAAAAAATCATTTTCAACACTTCATCTTAATAAAATATAAGAAAAACTTGATTTGGTTAAAGAAATTAACAATTTAATAACAAATGGAATGTATAATGACTAGAATTTGAGATCATTGCAATGTCTTTGCTTGAATTAAAAATAAAATAAAAAAAACCCCAATATGTATTTGATTATAAACAGGTTGGGTGCAACCTCTCATTTGAGAGATAATCACTCAAAAGAGTAACAATCACTGTTTTCAGTAATCAGTTCAAAGGAATGAACAGAAGTAAACAAGTACTAAAAAAATCAAAGTTTCAAAATTTTGACTTAAAAGGGTACATCTTTATAATATACTGAACATAAAATACAAAAGAAGTTGACCTTTTCAACTTACCATTTTGGAGTTTATATCTGCAACATTTGTGCAGCTATAAACTCCAAAACAGTAAGTTAAAAATGTCAACTTTTATGTAAACTATATTCAGTATGTTCCAAACTATATTCAGTATGTTCCAAAACTTCATTTTTAGTACTTGTTTACTTTTGTTCATTCCTTGAAATTGATTACTGAAAACAGTGATGGTTACTCATTTGAGTGATTATCTTTCAAATGAGAGGTTGCCCCCAACCTGATAAAGATGAGCATTTCTAACATTTTACAAATCTGAATAAAATTTAAAAAGAAATGAATAGTGTGTATTTGATTATAAAGATCCCGATGAATGGGATACAAAATATTTTATCAATGTCTTGTCGGACATAACTATTAGACTCTTAAAACTTGTACCAGAGCTGTCCCTAGCACTCGCTCAGTAAAGCCCCTCAAGTATTTGAGAATAAGTTTGCTCATTTTCAGCTGTAAATGCATAAGGCGATAGAATGCTTAATGAGTTTTGCGAAAGTGATACACATATTACCGTCCCAGCCATCCTCACCCTTATTTGGGGGCTAAAAAGCAGGTTTTTTCGCGACGCGAGGTGGGGGCCTTGCAAATATCTTCTGTGTAATGATGACACTTGTCACAATGTTCAAAAGTCGTATTAAAAAGCATTTAAAAGACTTGATTTTTTTAGTCTATGTCTAGTTGCGCAAAACCTTTTCGTCACACAAAATACTTTTTGTCAAGTTACGATTTTAAAGTGAATTTTAATGATATTTATTTTTTGTTGTTTTTGGTGGAAATGATTCAAAACCTACCCGCACGCGGACGCAAAACATAAAATTAACAAGAAATGGCCTCAATGAACCTTACACTTTCTCAATTGAAAACAGTGGCTTATAATCCGAAAAGAACAAGAAACAAATATAAAACTTTGGGATATATGGTAATTATTGACATGATTTCGCTGAGTTACAACACAAAGCCTAGACGACTCGTTTACAGCTGAAGACAGTTAGTTATATCTCATTATTAAGGAAGAATCATGGTTGGCCCGGTACGAAGTGCCAAGATACTGAATATGTTATTTCATAGACATTTACACGAATACATGTCATTGTATTAGAATAGATAAAAGTTTTTTTGTTAAATCATTGTATTAGAATGGATAAAAGTTTTTTGTTAAATCGATGTAAAATACCAAAATAGCTGGTGCCACATGACTAGGGCACTAACAACAATACACCACAGTCGACATTCAGGGGCCCATGAAATATTATTTTCCTGCATCACATTGTAAAAAGAACACAGAATACTAAAGTAACTAGCGTCTAGGAATCCAATAAGAATCACGTCTTTTCTGCATTTATCTGGATGGGGACAAGTACGGTACTGGTCCTCAATATGATAATCTCTTAAGTACAACCTTATCTGCTATAAAATAAAACTTGTGAAAGGTTACCCTTTAGAACAATTTTAGTGTGGATGAATAGCAGACATCAAAACAGGTATTTAGTCTATAATTCTTAGTTTCCATTATGAATGAAATGGTCTAAGCTTGAATGTTTTAGATTAACTTTTTACAGATGAAGTACTGTGCCATGTCATATGTATGAACGTAGACTTTTGAGCTCATATCATTAATGTGAATGTAAAAAAGTAATACTGACGCAAGATTCTTTCTGTTCTACATATATTTTTAGCTGCAATGCAGAGCTGAAATATTTTGCATGCACACTAAGCACTAGAGAGATAGTATTTGGGATTTAGAATTGAAAACACGATCAGGAAATAGGCAAACATGAAAAACGTGGCCTTTTAGTTTTCGTTTTTTTCGCTATCGAATCGACAATTTATTCACTTTTATATGTGGCATATCGGAGTAACTGTAAGATACTCCATGTCGTTACTGAGATTATGGTCTACTGAAAATTGCATAAATAATTGAGTGAAGACACTTTTTGTTCAAAAACGGTAAAAATATTCTTTATTTACACATTTAAAGTCTATCCCTTACTGTTAGCAATCACGTGCTCGCTGTATATAGAATATGTAGCATCAACAAAAATCATTTTAAAGGTGCAAACGTATGTTGACCTGTTTCGTAGTCAAATGTTATTGTAAACATTAAATTGAAGCCTATCGTTATATATGCCCAAATGATAACAAACGTAATTTTGTATAAATACTTGGATGAAAATTCTGAAGGCTGCAATACAGAACTTTTCTTGGCGTCTTGATTTTTGCAGTTTAGTCACCTTAATATAGTGCAAATGACTACAGTGACGTCAGAATGAAGTCATGTCATGTTTTGACGTGTTAAATTAATTGTGTATTGCCTTAACAGAGATAACAAATTAACTTTTAAAAGGCAACATTTTACTTGTTGATGGTGAATTCCTACATAAGGCATGTTTGGATATTTGAACAATTTATCATTTGTATTGTATTCCAAAGATAATCTAAAAGCGCAGAGGAATAAATAAATAAAATAACTTAATTTTAATTTTATCCCCAGGTTGTTTAGATAAATATGTACACATGCACCACTATGTTACTTATCAAGTCCTATTGTAATCAGTTAACAACACTGATTTTGGTTCATGACAAATTGTAAACACGATGAATGTATTTCTATGTAAAATAAGTCAGAAATCGAATTATCCAAATCCGGAAATCAACAGCTTATTCGACAGTGCCTGGTACACAACCAGGACATTTTCTGTTTTTTAAATCTGATTTCATAGTAACATATTGTCCAACTTGATTATTTGTTTGTGTGCCAATCTAAGAAGCAATTAACAAGAGAACACAGAAGACATCTGACATAGCTGTATGACACAAATCACCAAGGACATGCACACAAAACAGCTAGGAGATGTACACAACACATGATTATAGGAGAATTTATACGAAAAACATTACAGAAATATTGGATTCTGCTGCGGTTAAGACGGCCAATTGAAGCGAGAAACGTCGCTCATTTTGTGTGGTTAAAAGGTTCACGTGTGCACACTTTCCCACTCACTGCAAAAGCAGCAAAATCTAAAGAAACTCATTCAGGAATTTATATGTAATCATCCATATAGAGAACAAGGGTAAACAGGTTTCCCTAGAAGAGGTCATTAAAATTTCATAAACACGACACGTTTATAGAATAATATGTTGCTATGAAAGATATGTATGGCGATATCAACATACGTAAAACGTCTGTATCAAATGGAGTCCCGACTAACAGTCAGAGGGGACGAGGATCAGGACCTTGTCTCCTCTGAAAAGGTTTGGACAAGGCCCGTCATAGAGTCACCACCGCCTTGTTAGTTGGGTTGTAGAGGGACCCAATACAAGACCTGTGGTCTTAGCGATGATGTGGGGATCATACTGTCGATGTCGAAGGCGTTTATTAATGTTAGAACCCGCTGATATGAAATTATTGGAGCCGCAGAAAATGGGATGGAAATTCCTCTGGATACGTATTGTTGAAAAGTCACATTTCCGAATTTAGATAAAAAGGTCTGAATAAGATCTGTAAATTTTACCAAAGGTTTTCAAAGTGTATGATATCGATAACCCTGATTAAGAATTTTAAAAGTAATCTGAGAATTTTTTTCGTGAAAACCCAAAATGTTAGTGCGGGCTCTAGCAAACCGAAGCAATTGACTAATATAAATACCATATGATGGGAATCTAGGGACATCGCCATCTAGATAAGGGAAATTTATAATAGGAAATCCAAAGTCGTCACGTTTCTCATATATGTTGATATGAATATTGTTGCTAATAATTTTGATATTTAAGTCCAAAATGGTGTTCCCTTGTGTGATGTATTGGCTTTGTTTGATTGAAGATCAGAATGATAAATGTCAGTGATATAGCATTCAAACTATAATAATAAATTATCATCGATTTATCTAGAGGAGCCATTAAACTTAACGATATGGTCAAAACGTCTAAAGGTTTGAATATAATGTATAAAATCTTTATCAACAGCATAAAAATATATCTGCTAAAAGAGGAGCGCAATTAGCGCCTATAGCAATCCCGTTATTTCTCGATAAGTCTTGCCATTGTATTGTACATAAAAATTATCCATTAACAATGTAATGGCATTACACAATTCAGTACAAGTCCAATATTTATACTTATCATATTAAGTACAGAAAGAAAAACGAGGAGTTACCGGCTCAGTTATGTGGCAGAAGTCACCATGGAGCTATAGAATACATAAATATAAATAATATAATAGAACATTTAACACATTACAAAAATATTTGATTGTAGTGCAATTACGATACCGACTTAGGACGGTCATTTAATTTGACAAAAGCCAAACAAATGGTGTGGTTAACCGGTTTACGGGCCCACCTCCCCACTCACCGTAACAGCAGAACAATCAAAAGACGTACATTTAAAAACTTATAAATAATCCTCCATGTAAAGAACAAGGGTCAACAGGTATCGCATATTGAGAAGTCATAAAAATATAAACAAGGTATTGTAAAACACATAATGGTATAAAAATATATGCAACATCAACATGATAAACCGTGCTCTGTCAGTCTGAAAGCGAGCTAAGACCCTAGATCTGTAGGAGTCCCGACTAGCAGTCAGAGGGGACGAGGTTCAGGACCATGTCTCCTCTGAAAGAGGTTTGGACAAGGCCCGTCATATAGTCCCCACCGCCCTGTTAGTCAGCGTGCAACGTTCAAGTAAAAGTCTGCATAAGGTTGTAGAGGGGCCAAATACAAGACCTATAGTCTTTTTAATGATCTCAATATCATATTGTCTATTTAGGAGACGTTTGACTATTTTATTACATGATAAAATAATGTTATCGGAGCCTTTTACTTTTCTTAATTTATATACGAGATCACCGTAAAAATTAGGATGGGAAATTCCATTGGATACATACTGTTGAAAAGAAATATTTCCAAATTTAGATAGAAGTTCTGAATAAGATCTGAAGAATTTGCCGAATGTTTTTCTTAGCTTGTGATATCTGTAACCCTGAGTTAAAAGTTTAGCAGTAATTTGTAAATTTCGTTTATGAAAGTCCAAAACATCGGGGCAGCCTCTGACAAATCGAACTAATTGAGATATATAGATACCATATGATGGGAGTCGAGGGACATCGCCATCCAAGTAAGGGAAATTTACAATAGGAAATCCAAAATCCTCACGTTTATCATAAATATTAGTATATATTATGTTGTTGATAATTTTGATGTTTAAATCTAAGAAAGGTGTAAATTTATCTCAAGTATTAGCTTTATTCAATGTGAGCTCTGGTGGATATATTTCTGATATAAATTGTTCGAATTCAGGGTTGTTGATAACCAAAATGTCATCCAGATATCTGCAAGTATTATTAAATTTGTCAATGAGGTGAAAACGTTTTGATTTTTGAATAGAAACCATAAAATCCCTCTCATAACAACAAAGAAATAAATCTGCTATCAGAGGCGCGCAGTTAGTACCCATAGGAATCCCAACTATTTGTTGATATATCTTGCCATCAAATTGCACAAAAATATTATTCATGAGAAAATCTAGTGCTTTACATAATTCCTTGCAAGTCCAGTATTTATATGAAGTATATTGTTTGTTGGAAAAGAATCCAGAGTTATTGGAGGTACATATGTACGTTTTAGATTCTCTGTGAAAACACCATTGTATAAGAGACAGCAACTTGCTTTTAATCAAATCATGAGGCAGAGATGTATAAAGTGTAGAAAAATCAAATGTAGAAATTTGAGTCGCTTTGAAATTTAGCGAAAGAAGTTTGTCTATAACTTCATGAGAATTTTTAATCGACCAAAAGTAATTGATGTTACTATTATGAAATGTGACATCACAATATTTGATAATATGATCTTTTATAGCAGTTAGAGCAGACGTAATATGTTTCGATAGTTCCGTAGTAGAGCAGTGGCTAGAATTAGATATGAAACGTGATTTATATGGACTTTTATGTAGTTTTGGGAGCCAATACATGGTTGGTAGATCAGATTTATCAATTTTAATTTTGAAGTCGGACATGGTCATGAGGTGATCGTGCAAGGTGCTCTCTTTTGAGATAGGGCTTTCCACATATGTATGAGTGGAGTTTAATTCGTTTTTAAGTACTTCAGTATAAGATGGTTTTCAAACAACTATTATGTTATTACCTGCTTTATCAGCGGGAACAAAGACATATTTAGCATGTAAGTCAGCTATCTTCTTTTTAATAGAATTTGTCGTCAATGTATTAGGCTGTTGAAATAAATGCGGATTTTCCGTAAAGTTCTTAATACGGATATCGACAATTCTTAAAATCTCGAATTTCCAATCATTAAGAGCATGAACCTTTACCTGTTCTTTTTTACACCAACGTTTACAATATGTAGTTAAAGCATCTTCTATAACGTCACGGCATTTATTGAAATCTATCCTAGACGGTAACCTATATTTAGGTCCTTTTCCAAAAAGGGTGCGCAATTTCTTGTCCGAAATACAGTTTAGGTCACCAGTAATAACATGACCTGCCGGTTTATAAACATATTAAGAATTTTCACAAGAACACGACGAAGGAATAGAGTCTGAAACATGTAAACAGGTGCTTTAGACTCTCTGTTGAAACACTAGCTTATGAGAGACAACCATTTAGTTTTGATTAAGTCATGAGGTAGAGGATTATACATGTACAGTGTAAAACATCAAAAGTAGAAACGTTATTTGCCTCAAACTTCACGTTAAGGCCAGGTTAATATAATGTTATGTTAGGACTGCACCTCACTGTATAGTGTGTGTCGAAAAAACAAAAGTAGAGGCAATATTTGCTTCAAAATTTCTCAAACATAATTTTTCAACGACTTGATTAGAATTTTTGATACACCAAAAGAAATTGACGTCACTTTTGCTAAGAACAGTATTACGATTTTTTGATAATTTGGTCTTTAAGCAGAGAAAGAACAGAGGTAATGTGTTTAGAAATCACAGTTGAAGAGCAATGACTAGAATTTGACATAGAGGGTGATTTATATTTACTTTTCAAGTCGAGTAAAATACGAAAATAACTGGTGTTACATGACTACGGCACTAACAACAATGTACCCCAGTGGGCAATCACGGACCCCTGAAATTCAGAGGTGAGACCAGATGCCCGGGATGAGAGAGCGTCTCCTGTTTGGCTAGACACACCTGCAGTGAATGCCCCAACGAAACAATACTTCAGCACTGTATCTATACATGAATGTGAACAAACACTGTGTAGAAAGTGTCACAGCCACATAACATCAGGAAAAATGGTATAATAACACTTAAGTCAAGCCCTCCGCGGGGAACTGTTTACGAGCTCTACACCGCAAAGGGAATAAGTGTGACGTTCATGTAAAATACAAAATATGGTGTCACATGTTTCACATGACTATGGCACTAATCGACCATAGAACTTCCTCAAACGTTCCTCAATATATCCCTGTGAGAATAGTGTCAAGGCAAGAAGCCTAGCTTTCAGGACGAAATTTTCGTATTTAGAGCTTGCCCTGACATAGTGTATAAGTTATGAAATTAAGACACCATATGTGTGAGAGGAGGGTATGTTGCTACTCTGAAAAGGGAAATGAAATTAAAATCGTCAGGCTTGTCATATAAAGAGATTTCTAATGAACCACCGACACTAATTGATAGAATTATGTTGGGGTATGAAGCAGAAGGTGCGCTCTCAGTTGTATATTTTATCTCGAGTTCCTTTGAAAATATGATGTTCAAAAATGTGTGGAGCCTGGTAGATTCATATAATTAAAAAACAATTCTCAGTAAAATAGAATGGAGACAAGTATAAACGTTTCCGAGTTGGAAAGATGTATTCATTTAACTCAGTATAAAAGCTAACTTGCTGTATTTACTTGAGCTGTAAATTTTATGTCTGTCATGGGTTCTGTCAAACACGTATTGACTGAATTATAGGATTTCCTATACAACAGATGATTTCGTATTGCAGTGTTGAGATGTCTGAACCGGTACTCTTCCACCTTCTGACAAAAAATAAGATAATGAATAACGATGTATGTAGGATGATAAATCTCCTGTAGCAAATTTTCACGAGGTTATTAAGGATGTAGAAGTCTTGATAAAGGAACTGTTTACCTTTTAACATTTTGTGACTACATCAGTCCGGTTCCTTTATAATTTTTAATAGCATACACTTATAATTTCAAGGTGGATGTGACCGATCGTCAGGGGATGCTAACTCCTCCATGGCACCTGATTCTACATAGATTGCCTTAGGAATTTGCTAGTCCAAACTAATAATATACTGGACCTAGCCCCCGTTTTCTTGCTTACTTATTCAACTGAGTCAATACCGCTGCTAGTGGACCTTTAGTTCCCGACTGTATACACAGCCCAGATGTCAATGGTTAATGGGATCTTCAAATTTTTATTCCTTCCATTTCCACAATTTAGGCCTTGAACATCAATATAAGTAGTCAAAATTTGTATATGGTCCACCACATTAATAATCGTTTATATGTTCTGAAGGCGGTGTGACTCAGTGGATGATTTCGGGTTCGAATCTCGCTTTGAGAACGCCGTTGTTCTATTTTCGAATGAGATAGTGGAAACCAATGTCCATTGGCACGTAAAAGATCCCTCACTGCTTTGGTGGATCCGTTGCGAAAGTATGACTTTTTATACAAAACGTCAGAAAAATGACGCCATTATACACGTCAAATAATAGCGGAGTGACGTCAAACAATAATCAAACAAACAATTACATATGTTCTGATATTTATTTTCATCTAATTGTTTTCACATTTGATTAATGGATATGGCGGAGACATGTCTGCAATATGATTGACATAATTGATTCGTTTTATGTCATAATGCATGACACGATACGTGCATTTATTATAACATTTATACCCTCAACATCAGAAATATTTAGGCGGGCAGGTATGCCATCATTATCTGGTTTAATATAATTTTCATACAATTTGTAGCACTTCCTTTCTTCATCTATCACTACGGGGTCAAAAACCCCTGAGAATCCGGTTTTTCACTGCAAAATTCTGCAACACCCTAAAAAACACTGAAGTATGCCTGAAAAACACTGAAAAATTCTGACGGCCCTGATAAACACTGAAAAACTCTGAAGTCTACCCTGAAAAACTCTGAAAAACACTGACGACCCTGAAAAACTCTGCAAAACTCTGAAAAACACTGACAACTACTGCAATGCCCTCCGGCCGTGCGATCGCGGCCTCGCGTACTTCTATACGGTCCCTTCTATAAGCCCTATGAGCATTAATGTATATAAAATGTGATGAGTTAATTAGTGGTGAATTAGAAAAAAGAAAAGGAAGAGAAAATAAATAAAACATATCTTGCATTTTTGTACGGTGTTTTGAAGTGAAATTATTTTAACGAATCTCTATATTTAATTTTACTGATGCATTATTCAAAACCAAACAAACCCAGCAGAGGCGTACTGCAATACAAAGGCTTTTCTTACCGAGATTTATATATACATTTGTATTTTCAAATGAAAATGTATATACATATATTCCTGGTAAATATTACTATTTCATAACTGTGTATTTAAACAGTGAAGAAAAAATAAAAATATATATATAAAAAAGAAGCTCCAGAACTATAAATTAGTGAATAAATAATAAATTATTGAATAATAAATAAAAAGTGAATAAATAAATGAATAAATAAATAAATAAACAAATAATATTTGAATGTGACCAATACCTATAAATTTTATACGAAAAGCGAATTTAATACGCCGGTACTGACAGCAAATCGACCACAAAGAAAATCGCTTGTCATTCATTTTAAATAACACAATGCATTCTATTCCAATTCTGTTGCAACATTTATAGAGACTATACCCATATATTGTCATGTGACGACCCCCCCCCCCCTCCACACACACACACACACGCAATACTTTTTCTCTATCAATACTTTTCACACAAAATTAAGATATACAAATTTAACCTTTGTTCTTATTATAACAGCGTAATATAACAAAGTTCAGAGGACAATAACTTTCTTTAACTGAAAATTTTACGTGTCTACGTGTTGCCCTTTCATTCGAATGACATACGTAAATTTTGTCCTATAAAATATTTCAGTGATTAAATATTTTATCGGTATTCAATAATGTTGCTTGAAATAGCATCAAATAGTTTCAATATATTAGTGTAACAACGTATCTGCCGTTTGTTATATCACTGCCTACTTAATCTACATCATATAACTCTATACAATAAAATGATTTTATCTAAGAGCACCCCCCCCCCTCCCGCCCTTTTCAATGGGAGACTGTGCCCCCCCCCCCTTTTCTTTCAAAAATTTCTAGATCCGCCTATTACGTATTGTAACAATGTATCCAGTAAGGGTCATGTATAGCAATGGCGAATACAAGGGCGCTCTCCTAACAACACCCCCCCCCTTCTCAATGGGAGACTGTGCCCTCCCCCTCCCTTTTTTTCTAGATCCGCCTATGAACAGCATCTCCCTTATTACGTATTGTAACAATGTATCCAGTAAGGGCTCTCGCCCTGTTGACTGGGACATACATAAAAATACGCTGTCCTGTCAAAATTAGCAAAGTATTTGACCTTTATTTTCAAAATGACATATTAATTCAAGTAAACGGTGTCATATTTAGAGCAGATACCTCGATCTGCCCCAACCTATGGATCCAAATCGTAAATTGTCGAGTAGGATGTTTAATTTAAATCATATAGTATATTTAAATTGAGACCATCCCACCCCCCCCCCCCCCCCACACACACGCACGCCCCTTCTCTCTCTTATATATATATATATTATATATATATATATATATATATATATATATATATATATATATATATATATATATATATATATATATATATATATTTATTATACTAGAATATCTTCATCAGAAAGTAATGGCACACGCATGGAATCTGAAATTGCTTTATTTTAATCCGACATATCTTTGTTTTTTTACCTTTATTCTACATGTCATCAGTACTCTATTACGTAATAAACATCCGGTTGTGTAACCCGGTAAATATCTCTCGTAATCTCATATAGTTTGTTACCTATCATGCTGTAAATTGGGAATCGTAATTAGCAGTACCTTCGTATGTATGAGGGGACAAAACATATTTAGTAACAAGTTGAAACATATCCAGTTGATACATTTCAATGTTAATTTTGTGTTATTGGCAAACTTAAAGTGTCATTTTAACAGTGACTTATAAAGTTTAGGACAAAAACTGATTTTCACTCTTCAAAAGTGAAATAATTTGTTTTACACACGATCATTTATTTATTTTTATGTCATAAACTAAACTACATCAATAATTTAAGTTCAATTTCTTCCGCATTTCCTCTGATAATAGCAATATTATAGAATACATGTGAACTGTGAGATTTGTAAAGCTGTGATATAAAATGCTATTCTGTTCCATTAATTTACATACAGATTAAATAAGCAGCTGCGTTACGGCCTGTAGCAAGAAGGAAATACGCATACCCAAAGCCATGCTCGTTCACTCAATTTGGACACTGTTTAAAAAAAAAAGGGGGGGGTTAGAATTAAATTAACGCAACTTCACAGCGTTTTATCGGGGAATGGCCGCTAATTTATGAAGAATGCAAAATTGATTTATCAATATTAATCATGAATGCCTTTAAACTCGAAAGAGAGTGGGGAGCGGCCTTAAGGTCGTAACATAACGATATTTGGGTGGATTCTTTACACAGATTGAAAAAGATGTAAAAATAAACATCAATCATTATGTGTTATTAAAATGATTGATAGGGATATATAGAATTGATTTTTTTTTCGGTATTTATTTATCTATTTACAATTAAAACTATGCGTTTTCTGTAAACTTCGTCCATCGATTTTTTAAAATCTTATTATTTTTATTTAATTTATTTTGATGTATTTTTTTCTTACGGAAAAGTTTAATGTTCTTATTATAAATAAATAGATGAAATAATAATTAAATAAATAGATAAATGATAAATAAATAAGAAAATAAATAAATAAATAAATGAAGTCCGCCAAGGAAGGCCGCTGGCCGAAATGTACTGAAAAATAGTGCTTTCATTATAAATAAATAAATAAATAAATACATGAATTTTAAAATGTCTTGTTCTATATTTTGTACTTATTTCCCCCTCCCTTAATGCACCTCTATGAAACAACGATGTAAAGTAACATGCTACTGCTGTAGTTAGATTATTTGTTCGTTCGTTTGTTTGTTTGTTTCATTCTTCTTTCTTTCTTTAAGTCGATCAATAAAACAAGTGACATCGCGCTGGAAAGTCATGTGTCAATAAAATTGTTTTTGCTAAGTACGTAATTCATGTGATTTTTTAAACTGCAAATGTAAAGATCATCTTACAAACGTAGGTCAGAATAGGAACACTATCTTAGTAATTTTATTTATAAAAATCGTTAAAATAAGTCCTTGACAAATGGTAAAAAATGAGGTTGTTTTTCTTATTTCCCGCTTATAAATCCAACACAATTAATACATATTAATGGTCATATATAGATAACACCGAACCATTTTAAGGGCTTATATTATAAAAGGGACCGTATATAAGTACGCGAGGCCGCGATCGCACGGCCGGAGTGCATCGCAGTAGGTGTCATTTTTTTTTTCAGGGTTTTTCAGAGTTTTGCAGAGTTTTTCAGATATCTCGTTATCCAGACTTTTAAATGATATTCTGGACTGAGACCGATTGCGATCATTTTACACAGATTTGACACCTTCTATACTAGAAGATTACCTACTTCGACTTCTCCATATATAAATACATATGGAATTTACACGATCTGACTCTTTCTACTGGGTATATGTGACGGGTTTTGCTAGCAAACAGGAGATGCTCACTCTCCCCGGGCACCTGATCTCACTCCATCACAGGGGTTCACATATGCTCTTCAAGTTGACATATTTTGTTATTTTCCATTTGTTTTTCATTTTCACTGATTTTGTATGTCCTCTGGTTTTATGATTTTTGGACTTGTGCTTTGGATTTATCGATCATCTCTACATTTTCAGTGGCGTCAGAGTTTTTCAGGGTCGTCAGTGTCTTTCAGAGGTTTTCAGGGTGGACTTCAGAGTTTTTCAGTGTTTATCAGGGCCGTCAGAGTTTTTCAGTGTTTTTCAGGCAGACTTCAGTGTTTTTCAGAGTTTTTCAGGGTGTTGCAGAGTATTGCAGTGAAA
This sequence comes from Pteria penguin, assembly GCA_035048485.1. NCBI lineage: Eukaryota > Metazoa > Mollusca > Bivalvia > Pterioida > Pteriidae > Pteria > Pteria penguin. The sequence goes on from CM068589.1 coordinate 42,251,332, forward strand.
AACGGGTTTCTCGGGAGTTTTTGGACCCCGTAGTGTATATCAACCGGCTTTGGATCTTGAAACACTTATGTTCCTTATGATAAGTGCATTGATAGAATGATACTGATAATGTTAAAGGATATATGTATAGGTCGCAAGTGCAAAACTTCGCAACATGTGGTATGTACATTTAAGGATGATGATAGTAATTATCTGTAATGCCTTGCCTTATCTAATCGCACAAAACCCCCTCTTGTTTCAGACTGTTATTTGCCGGTTTGTATCACTAAAGGTTTTTGCCGAAGTCCAGTGCATCCTTACACCTAAATTCCCCTCAGAAAGGTTTTCTCCTTATAACTAATTCTGTTCAACGTACCATACTTTAATGATGGTATATTTATATCGGCCTTTAATTTATTATTTTATCAGAGGGGAACACGATTCTTTCAACTAAATAGTACCAGTGCAATTTAGATAAAATACTGTCCCTTACCAGCTTAGTCAGAGAAGTGATTCTGAAATCTAAAGATCAAATTTCAGTCATATATGTGAGAATATGACTATGTGTACAGATATTCATTTGTTACATCATACATGTATGCATATTTCGACAACTTTCAATGATAATCAAAGCCAAAATCGGTGAGTTGAATTTTAAAATATTTTAACAACAAACCAATATATATATATATATATATATATATATATATATATATATATATATATATATATATATATATATATATATATATATATATATACAAGTTTTCTTTACAGAATATTTTGAATTTTAAAGTTTAATACTGTAGCAATGAAAACTGGACTGATAATGAAGTAATTTCATCGACCAATTGGCGATATCTATTCGAACTTTGAAATATATAAAAAGTACTTTTTCCAAAATATTATAAGATTACATGAAATCTAAGCACAATTTTTGCAATAGCAAAAACTATCCAAAGAACTTCCGGAATGAGTTTACAATGCATACAAGTTATAAAAAAATTGCTGATTTTATTTCGTTTAATACACGACTGTTGCACAAAATGATACGATAAATTGACAATTTCAGATTCAGATTAAAAAAAAAACAAACAACTTGAACAGACAGTGTGGAGATGAAAAATAGAATGCTTTAGAGGATGTTAATGCTGCTTCTTTAGCTAATCATGTAGGAATGTTGTTCTTTTGAACCCTAGTAATGAGTATCAACCATTTTTATTTACATTTTTAATGAGTCCCAAAGTTGACCGCCTAATAGGATAAACAAGTTATATGTGATAATTTTATTTGCAATGGACCACTCAGGTATCCGCGTAATACTATCATAGTTACCGCTGCTAAGATTTATATTTTGTATGAAAGAAGTGATATTGTACAAAAGTTGAAATAATTTTTGTTTGTTTTATATATGCGTGTCATTTTTAGTGTTTACGGATTATAATTGTGCTTTGTCGGTCCGAATTGTTTGCACACGTACATATGCACCTGCAGAACCAAAATTATAACTTAGTAACTACCAAAAGAGGACATTCATTCGTAAAATGAATGCCTTAACTTGATCTCGTTCATATTTGTGGAAATATTGAAGTAAATCGAACCAAATTACAATTATGACATACAATTTTTCATTTTAAAACTTAAGCCCGATAATCACAATCACATAATCTCTTTATCATATCACATGATTTGATGCTAAACATTACGCTCGTATAACTTTTCAGTCTTACGATTTCAGCCGAGTTAACATTAGCGAAATACAGGTGAGTTTAAATTTAAAGTGCAAATTTGATGTTAATACGTATACGCCGTCAATATATTTACTTTTGCATAAAGTTGGTATAGGGAAAAATATTGTATTAAAAGTTTAAATACAGGTTTTGATCAACGGCAGTGAGTTCAGATACCTTATTGGTGTTTGGGTACAAAATGTTTTCTCTTTCCAATTTCATCATAGTAAACTTTCTTCACTGTAATGAAATTAAGTAAGTAACAAGAAACTTTCAATGTCCACAAAGTGTAAACAAAACGAAACACAATCTCTAAGTTAAATCTTTAAATATATAAGCAGGTTAAAGCAGCCCAATGCAGACATTGTTATGTATTGTGGTAGGGGGGGGGGGGGCAGTGGCGGGATGTTGGATGGATGTATCAAAATTTTGTTGTGAGCTTGGTCACACATACTTAGTGCTTTCTAGAATATTATGAACTGCTGCGAGGAATGTGCCACACGATGGGCAAAAAGAGAGGAAGCACTACAGGTCGACACTCTTTCGGAATGGATAAAATCTATTGCAGTGCTGCTGAGATAAAAAATTTAAAAAACTACAAGGCTCTGTAAACACCAGATTCGAATCTACTTTTAAACATCCCGGTGTTGTCAGAGAACGTACCTTCCTCCAAGAACATTATATCATTACACCAGCAGATAAGGCGTCTAATAATTATGCATTTACTTGTAAGAAATATAACAGCCTAGTGAAAGAATTAGGATTAAATTCAGCTCCAGGAAATCTTACTTATACTCTCACGAACTTTTCGGTTTCGGAAGTACTTCAGAATCATAAATCTGTCCTCAGTCCGTTTGGTATTGACACAAATAAATTAAATTTAGAACTTCCATATTTGTACTGCATTCCAAAAATGCACAAAAATCCTTGCAAGCAACACTTTATCGCTGGTTCGTCGAAGTGTTCCATAAAATCTATATCGATGCTACTCACAAAAATATTATCAGAAATTAAATCAGGCCTTCATAGATATTGCGAAATAGTATATTCCAGAAGTGGAATTAATCAAATGTGGATCCTTAAAAATTCAAAAGAGTTGTTAGAACATCCAAAATCAAAAACGTTTACTAAAATTCACTCCATCAAGTCTTGTGACTTTTCGACTCTTTACACAACGATCCTTCATCAGAAATTAAAAGACAGATTTGCGGAAATTATTCAAAATACATTTACTAGTGAAAAACGGAAGCCGCAAATTCAAATATATAGTTATAGGTCATGATAAAACTTACTTTCTTAGGGAAAATTCTGATTCCAAAAATAAATACACTGAAACAGCTGTCATCCAGATGTTGAACTTTCTTATCGATAACATTTTTGTGGTGTTTGAAGAAAAGGGTTTTTTTTAACAAATTGTCGGCATTCCAATGGGCAGTATTTATAGTTTTAGTATTATGTATTATTAAAATTATTTTGACATTCCTTTTTCAAGAATGGAACAACAACGTTCGAAAACGATGCAAGTTTTATTTCTGGTAAGTGCCAATTACATTTTTGAACACTTCGTTTTTATAAATTGAAAAAAAAAAGTAGAAAGAACATGATTCAGTCGTATGACAGAATTCACCATGGAAATGCACTGTTAATGATTTAAGATTTTATGAAACACATATAAGAACGTCACAAAGTCTTTCGATTAAAGCGGAGGACTTAGGTGAATCCATGGATATGACAGTAGTTAAAGAATAATTAAAATTTGACAAATATGACTTTAACAATGTCATATAAAGTTAAGATCGTGTCATATATTTAATATTTTGTTTAGACCACCTGTCGTGACAAATCATAAAGCAACAGATCTCATGTGTGGTGCAGAACTCTGACTAATGACTTTAAATGCCGCATATATTACTCGAAACATTATATTTATTTCAAATGGCATACGTTTTTCAAAAATCCCGATAAAAGAGGAATAACAAACAAGGAAATGGGAAAGAAGGAAGAAGAGGTGGGGGGGGGGGGTTACAAAAGAAACCTCTAGTTAATACTTTCATACTATAGTCTTTATCGTAAATGTTGTCCTTAAAATTCATGGGTTGGATGCAAAGGTCAAATGTCTATGTCAGAATTTAAGCAGATGTCACCATAATGTATAATTCGTCGTGTGGTAAAGTAAGAAAACTGAAGTATGAAATTACAGATATATTTTTTAAACCAACTTCAAACAAAAGGAAATATAACTGCACGATGTTTGATTTGTTTTAAATACCTTCTTTTACTTTCAAGATGAGTTCAAGATGGCTGAAATGTACACGTAAACACAAGTGCCGAGAGTGTTTTGGCTTGTACTGAAAATTCTTTATGTGTGTGCATAACATTTACATTCTAATGGGCATTATAATTCTCTAACAAGGTAAATAAGAACTTTATATTTAATATTGGACATTATTTGCCGTGCATTTAAAGGGGAACTGAAACGTCAAAAACATACTCTATTAAGCAGATGCTCATGGCGAAACTAGCAGAGCGCAGAAAACCCGGAGTCGATACGTTGTTTTGTTGACGAGATTTTCATGATTCTATTTTTATCTCACCTGCAAAAAAAAGCTTCTGGAAATCCCTTTCTCGTTGTGACGTCACTGGTTTGGATAGCAACAAACATGGCGGAAAACGATGCTGAAGATAACCACGGCCACGGCCGAACGGTTAAAAAGGGGAAGGGAAAGTATTGCTGTGCTGGCGGTTGCAGTAATACACACTTAAATGGTGTACATTTACATTCATTTCCCTCAGGAAAAAAAAAGACCAGAAGTACGGAAAAAATGAATAAAATTCGTTCGAGACGAGCAGGTCAATTTCCGCTAAACGACGGCGACAAATATCAATATATACGCGAACGGCATTTCAGACCAGACTGTTACCCTATCAAATATCGATTGCTAAAAAGTTTAGGGAAAACGGGAGAAATACAGCGTAAAGACCTCAACCCAGACGCTTATCCAACAATTCATCTGAAACCTGAAACGTTCGATCCCTAGTTCCAAGTAGGTATTTACAGTATAATTATTATAAATTAAGACAATGAATTACATGTACTGTATAGGGGCCTGGTAATCCATTTACACCAATGAATATAATTATTTATTATAATCTTTTACAATCAATTTTTTTTTCAGAATTGTATAGCATAATTTATTTTTATATATGGTATACTGTTTATGTGTACTGTAATGGATAACATTTTTTTTTAAATGCCATGTCCATTTTTTTTCTCTCTCTCTAGTTCCACACCAGTTACAAAAAAGAGTGGACTGACTCAGTGTCCCAAAACTTGGAAATATCTAGGGTAAGTTGGTGAAACCTTATAACACATAATATATTAATGATCTTTCAGATTTAAATCGAAATAAAACAAAACCAAGGTTTTGGTAATATTTCTTTACTAGTAAATTCAATAAACAATTGAAAAGGCATCTATTGAGTGTATACATGTATTATAAAAGCACAAATTCAACTTGATTTGAAAGATGATGAACCCAGTTTTTCACTTGATGTTAAACTGTTAACAATAATTAACAAGAGCAAAACCTAGTGTGGCATAATATGCCCTTCACTTAGTTTGAAAGGGAGGATTCTGAAAGAATGGAAACATTCCCTCCTTAAAATATTAAATTGTACCAATAGTTCATTCTGTGTTCACTACAAGTAGTACTACCACCTTCACTTTTAACCTCGAAAAACAATAAGTGTCTTTGACTTTGCATGAGGATTAAGTGTTCCAAGTGACTTGGCATGAGGAGTAAGTTTGGGCTTTATCCTGTTTATAAGGTTTTCCTACCAAGTAGTACTACAACCTTTAACTTTGACCTTGAAAAACAATAGGTGTCTTTGTCTTGGAAAGAGGAATAAGTGTACAAAGTTTGACAGTCCTAGCCCCAACCATTTCATCTGCATCCTGCCTACAAGGGTTTCCTAACAAGTAGTACAACGACCTTGACCTATGACTTTGAAAAACAATAAGCATCTTTGTCTTGGCATTAGGAGTAAAAGCACAAAGTTTGACAGTCTTAACGTACCCCAACTGTTTGGTCTAAATCCTGCCTTAGATTTGTTCCTATCAAGTAGCAATATGATCTTGACCTTTGACCTTGAAAAACAACAGGCGTCTTTGTCTTTGCATGAGGGGCAAGTGTACAAGTCTGACAGTCCTCGCCTCAATGGTTTAGCCTACAAGGTCAGACAGATGGACAACACCATTCTATAATATGTTCTGTCAAAGACAGACGTATGATTAATCAAATTGCTGTCATTGTATTAGTCTTTCACCAACACACATTTTTCATCTCAGATTATTATTAGCAGGTCTGCATTTTAATGAAAACATGCAGCGATCTCAGGCTCGCACAAAAGATGGTGTGGGAAGATATTGCATAGTGTTTCCAAAGGCTAAAGCAGGAAACTATTCCCTGAAAGAGATAAAAGTCCCATGTACTTATGGTATTTATTTATTACATGTATCATTTTACCTTTTTTTGACTCTTTTAATTATCATGTACATCAAAATAGTGTATATTATACATATAAAGATGTTGGCCAAATGTCAAAAACTGAATAGTAATTTAAGAATGAAGTTGCATTAAGTTTTATTAAAATATGTATTTTATAAATTTTACAGGGTATGTACAGATGCTCAAAGAAGAGGTAGACATTAGTAAACATTGTAAAAGGTGTAGGCTATGTCTGGAATTCTTTCTTAGCAAACTTTACGTCTATATGTGGGCTTAAGGCCTTTAGTAAAACTCACCACTAATTGGTTGATTGGTTGATCATAAACCATTAAAATGACTTATGTCTTAAAAATGCACCATGTGATAACTATTGACCAGAAAATGAAATAGTGACTGCAAGGGTCATTAAGATTAAATGATCAAATATGACAGATGTAGAAATGCAATATGACAGACTCAAACTGTAAATACATTTCATCTGTAACTATGAAATGGACTATTAAGATGCTGTGATAACTTGTTTGTTTACATGTACTTCAACAACACCAGGCTTGATATAAAACATTTAGGTGAGGCAAGTGTGGCCTGATGGAGAGATCCCAAGTTGGATTTCTGCCCTGGGAGCACCAGTGTTGTAGATCTGTCTGTCTGATGAGAAAGTAAAAACCGAGGTCCTGTGTCATGTTAGGCGTAGCACATAAAGGATCCCTCACTGCTTCGGGTGGGTCCGTTAAAAAGGTCTAAATTTGTATGCAATCCATCAAGCGGATGCCATCACCATATACATGAAATAATTGTGGCATGACATAAAACAATATTCAATCCATCAATCAATAAAATTTTGGTAAAATAAAACAATTAATTACTCCTTTTGAAGTCAATATGACAAATTGATGACCCTAGCTCTACCTTGCACTATCGATAGTCTGACCTGACCTTGGACTTATGGCCTCGGTCAGGACAGTCGATCAACCTCAATAAGTAAGTAATTGTATATTTAAGATCTAAAAGCATGTAAAAGAAGTATGATTCTTTTATGATCTTGCTTATTGACCTCTGACCCTGGAAATCAATAATCATTATATTTATACTAGATTCAGCTTTGGCGAATACAGCATTCATGTGACAGAGCATGTCACTGGATGTGACTTAATTACTAGGCCTTAAAATTTGTTGCAAATTAAGATAGAAGCCAAGAAAGAATTTTCATGTTTCTGTTCTAATGAAATCATACATACCTCAGAAAGATAGTATATTATTCCGGGAATTGAACACCACGATATACTCCATCAGCACTTGGAAATGCATTTCTAATGGCAGCAACAACACAAGATGGAAGTACAACTCGGATATTTTTTCCAAGGAAGTCCCATATCCATCTCACAAAATTTCTGTAGGATGTATATCTCTGCCTTCTAGAAACAGAACAGGGTATACATTAAAATTAAATTCTAACCATAAGGTATATAATGTTACAGAATGATGCTAAAATTTTGCTACATAAAATTGTGAATATTTTACGGTCAATATGTTTCAACCGGAAAATTTGAAGTAGAATTGAAAGTAAATTTTGACACAATTTGCAAAACAGAAAACTGGATCCTTTCATAAGCTTAGAATATGTTACAGGAAAGATACAATCCCTGGTTCTCCCCTTGTAAAATAATACACCTTGTAAGTTTTAGTGAAATTATAACTCACTCTGTGTTATTGGGCATATTTGTTCCATAATCCTGCCTGTATGCACGATATGCTGCCTTTAACACATGCCTATCTAAGCATACAGAAGCAAATCCTGGATGTTGTGTTATACATTTAACATTGGTCATGTCTGAAAACTGTTTTTCCTCCTCAATTTCATCTAATATTTGTTTTATTTCCTGGCAACATAGATTCTCTCTCTCTCTCTGTTGGCATATTTTGGCAACAATAGCAAGCACACCTACATTTGGAATAAATCATCAAATAAGTTTTAAAACTAATTGCTATTAATTAAATTTTATATATCATGTACTTGACTTCCAGTTTATCATATGCCTAATATATATTCAAATGTTTTCATTTTGCATATTATACTTATGTATTTTGTTTTGCACATAGTCTTTTCATAGCTATGAATAATAGTATAATTTGTATTAATTGTGCTGTCAGTTTTATAGTACATTAGAATGACTAAAATCAAGAGACTTTCTTGTTAGTGCATTTTATTCATGCTTCTGGAGATATATTTCTTCCTCATATAATTCAAATGTTAGTCAAATTTTGTTTTCATCTATAATGTTGTACCATTCCACTAATCTTATAATCCATGCTATGTGATGCTTACAATTAGGCCTAGGGCCCCAATTTGGTCAGTAAATTCTATTCAATTTTACTCTGTTTATTCTTTATTAGTCTATACATGATTGTTGACTGTATAAGATTTAAAATGAATTTCAGTTAAAATGTTGAATATGATTCAATGATGACGGTTTCTGAGACTGAATGCATTCCAGTTACTGGGATGGGAAATTAATCACGTTTTTGTTTATTGAAACATAGATATACAAAATTTTGAAATTTCGTATATACGGTAATCGTAAGTATTCCTTGCAGTGAAGAATATATCATAAAAGACAAAAAAATCACCTAATAGTAAGTTGCATCAATTACGCCCTTATTTCCTCTGACTGAGTCGACTACCTTAATAATTACCATAAATATTCTTTCTTACTTATTTCACAATGCATTAATATTTACCAGTCTGTTGTTGTCATCATATAACTTCTGTCGAGCACTGTAACGTTTTCTGGCATATCTGCAGCAAAAGGATTTTCTTGCTCTTGTCCTTGACCAGACAAGTAAGGCTGAACAATTGACATTGGCTCGAACCGATACGACTTTATGCCTCTTACATTTACTTGGCACGCACTCTCCAGTTGGTCGGGTTCCTCGTTCACGTGTTCCAACCCAAAAGATCGATCTATCATTTGATACGGACTGTCATCAATATCTATATCAAAGCTTTCATCACTTGAAGTACAATCCTCGTTATCGTAACACTCCATGTTCACTCGATCCAAACCAGTGACGTCATGATCTCTGACGTCACAAAAACCGGAAGTGTGAAAAATAACTTGATTACAGGTAATTTTAAAGACCTATTTTTGCCAATTGTGGCCGAACGAGACAAGGTATCGAGATCGGGTTTTTTAATACGAATTTATCACGGCAACTACTATCGAATACCAAAAATATGAATTTGACGTTTCAGTTCCCCTTTAACAAAACAAAATCCACTTGTAAGCAACGTGAGGGCTATTCAATGAGTAAAAGGAAAACGCCAGACACGATTAGCCAAATAGAAAAGTCTCATCGTAGAAGATATCTATTGGCTAGCCTTCCAAGTATGGCAAACCTAGGAAACGAGTCCGATTCCAATAATATTAATATCAATACTACACAAGCTCCAGATTGAGTATTTAGTGGCCCCTCCCTACATATATCATCTGAGGACTTCACGGAACTCATGACCAACTCCATAGAAGATCCAGTATTCGTAAATAAATTTGCGCCCGCCCTTGCTCCAACTCTTATCAATGATGCAACTTTTGTGAGCGGTCTGGCACCTTTCCTGGCTCAGGCCATGAACCCATTGCTAACTCCTATCATACAGACGGCAGTTCAATCCGCCATTGAACCGCTTCAAGCGAAAATTCTACACCAGGAACATGAGCTAAACAAACAGCGAGCGGAGATTTTAGAACTTCAAGCTGACAATATAGATCTCAGATTCAAACTTGAAACTGCGGAATGTGAACGGACGAATTGGAACAGTACGGTAGGAGGTACTAATTACGCTTCTACATATATATTAAACTGGGGGATGGGACTCAGGACACTGAAAAGATCATTGCAGATCTATGTTCCTCAAAACTAAAAAATTATATAACACCGGATGATATATGTAGGTCCAATCCTATAGGAAAACCAAAAAGGAATGGCAAGTCACAGGTTATAGTCAAAATTATCACACGGAAAACAAAACAAAAAACAAAAAAAAAAACAATATATACTCAAAGAAAAACTTATTGAAAGGTGATAATGATAAAATATTCATCACAGAAGACCTTACTAAATACAGACAGACTATTATCAAAGAAATCATCAGCGCTAAACGAGCCGGCAAAGTGTTCTCATTTTGGACTAATGATGGTCGCATCTTTGTCAAAACAAAGCAGAATAGTAGCAAGCATCTTATCCGGTCTATCGAAGACTTGCACAACATAACACCACCTTGCTAAGCTACAGTACATGAATACTCGGACTCGTCCTCGAGCTGTAAAATCACACCAAGTGATTAATACACGATTGATATAAAACTATACAGTATATAGTGACAATAGATTCCAATGCAATACTTTCATATCAAAATATAAATGTAAATGTATTGTATAGCACAAATGCATTCTTCATATAAGTAGGAATGTGACGAAGCATTATGTACAGTTTATAGACGTGTATCATACCATTATAATATGAAAACAAATTTTCTGTTTCAGATAAAGGTGTACTTCTTTTCAAAGGAGAAGGACATATCTTATCTAACCTCTATCCATGCTGCATTCATTATAATAACTTGCAGTTTAAAAATGCCGAACATCTGTATCAATATAAGAAAGCTAATGTCCATAAAATGTACTTTACTGAAAATAACATTTTATCATCTTCAAACGCTAAATACGCAAAATTTATCGCACAATCTATTATTGCATCCCCAAAATAGTTTGCAGCTAAACTAGATATCATGAGATAAATACTACTTTTAAAACTCTTGTTAAAACTCGCTCAGTGTAGTGAATTTCAATTTGAATTGTTGAACACAAGGAAATATCTATTGTGTCATGATGTCCATAATCCATTCTGGGGATCAAAATCCCAAGGAAAAACATGATGGGTATCCTTTTGATGGAACTAAGAGAATCAATTTAATGTTCACCCCCCCGTATTATATCCTGTATTGAACACTATTTTTAACAATTATCACTATATTTAAAGCTATGTGTTCATGTAAATATGTACATGCTTAAATTCCCTATAGTCATTGTTTTGTCTATGCATGTTAAAATGTGTATGCATTTATGGGCAGTGTTTGTGTATAGAATGTTTAATTACTCATTTTATTACTGCTAATTCATGCATTTATAGAACATATTTGATTTTGTATACATTCATTTACATGCTAGAGACTAATTGTAACAAGCAAACCATAATACTCTCAACGTTCACTTGCTTCACAGTCATGCCCCATTTACGCTTACTCGCAACACTGCATATATCATCTTTTTGTCTTGACAATTTCACTCGTTCTACATTCTCAACTCTCTTCCACTCGAACACGTCTCGCATTTCTTGGTACGATAGAACCCGCCTCTCGCTGCATATAGACACGCATTTACCGTCTCTCCATAATAATGGGTAATGACCTCGCGTTTTATCGTGTAGCGATTGGTCTACACTACGCTAAAATGTATGCCTGTTATGCAAATTATCGGTATCTCTGTATGATATCCTCAATTCCAGTAAATGTTTATTAACAGAAATGGATATCCAAATAAAAAACCAATTATTTATAGTAGTATTGTTACTTTTATGTTGTCAGATAAAATATTATGCATACTTACCTATTCTTCTCCTCGTGTGTATGGATATACATCCAAATCCCGGACCCGATGATGTAATTTCAATATTCCACTTAAATATCCGCAGTTTACGAAATAAACTATCATACCTATCAGACATCGCGGCAGATATGACATCCTGTGTATAACTGAATCACACCTCGATAATAGGGTAAATTCTTCAGATCGACGGTTTTAATCCCGATCCCTAAGGCTAGATAGAACTGCCCATGGGGGAGGTATTATCATTTATATCTCTAACAAAATTTACGCAAAGCCTGTGCATAACCTTGAAATTGTCAATATGGAAATGATCTGGCTAGATATTGTATTCCCGAACTACTCATTTTTGTTCTGCTGTGTGTATAGGCCACGAAATTGAATTTGGAATAATTTCACATTATCCTTAGAAAATGCATCCAGTCTAAAACAAAACATAATTATTACAGGTGATCTCAACACTGATATTATTTCTGACGGTCAAACTAAGCTGACCGATATATTACATTCGTATCAATTCACCAATGTCATACACGGTGTGACCCGATTCGGCGGCACGCGTAATTCACTCCTTGACCTTTGTTCTTGTTAGAGAGTGTTCGATCGAGCAGTCCGAAATAATTGATATAGACAGATCGATTTCTGACCACAACGCAACTCTCGTTGATATTTCAATAAAAACAATACTCAAACGAGCTTATAAAAGAAAACTTTGGATTTATAAAGACGCTAACTTTGAATTGTTTAGTAACGATATTAATACATTTGACTGGGAAAATTATACGTTTGGAGAAAGGCATGATATATATAAAGCTTCTGATTTATTTATACATACATTTTTAGAATTAACAAACCAGCTTATACCATCCAAATTGGTGACTATTAGACAGACAGACAAACCCTGGTTTAATTCGGAACTACGATTAGAAATTAGAAAACGCGATAGAATAAGGAAAAAGGCAAAACACGGATCTGCAGTCATAAAGGAAAATTAGAGAATACAAAGAAATCATGTTAACAATATGAAAAAAAAAAAAATGCGAAACAAAACTTCTTTCTTGACCTTAATGAGAACTTAAATTCATTTTCCAACACTAACCATTAAGATTTCTGGAAAATTATTACACCACTCATTAAAGATAATAACCACTCTTTGACCTACCACCGCCACTGAATCCAAATAATAAAGAAATCGCGATAAGTGATAAATAGAAGCTGATATCTTAACGATTATTTTGCAAGTATTTCAAATATAGAAGATGACTCGACAGACGAACCAAACTTTGAAAAAAAAGATCATTGAATACTATCGAAAATATTAGTATCGAATAGAGCGAAATAGAAGACGTAATAGATTCTTTTCGACTACATAAAGAATCAAAATAGACGAAATAAGCCACCAAATGTTAAAAGGTACTCAATATGCAGTTAGTTATCCTCTTCACATTTTGTTTAATAAATGTCTTGCTAAATATACATTTCCTTCACTTTGGAAACAATCAAAAGTCATGCCAATATCTAAAAAAAAAAGGTGATAAGCATATTCCATCAAATTACCGTCCTATTTCCCTTCTTAGTACCGTATGAAAATTATTCGAAAGAATAATCCATAAGCAAATTCACAATTTTATAATGGAAAATAATTTGATCTATAGGCTGCAATCAGGTTTCTTGCCAAAAACTCTACCATACATCAATTAATAGAAATTTACAATGTGTATGAATCTAGAAGAAGGCAAATCTACATGCATGGTATTTTGTGATATATATAAAGCATTCGACAGAGTCTGGCACAAAGGTTTACTAATACAAATAAGGGGTCATGTGATAGGGGCATCTTTACTCGCTTTCATTGAAAATTATCTCACGAATAGACGTCAGTCTGTTTTTCTTAGTAGTTCTAATTCGGAATTTCGATCTGTACATGCTGGTGTTCCACAAGGGTCGATTCTTGGTCGTTTTCGTTTCTTGCTGTATGTAAATGATATTGCCGATAATTTACATAACGTAGCCTGTCTGTTTGCCGATGATACTTCCATTTCTGTCTGTTCAGATAGTATTATCGATAGCAAAGAGTCATTAGATAGGGATCTCAAACGCCTCCACCAATGGTCACAAAAATGGAAAGTAACCTTTAATCCTTCTAAAACTGAAATCCTAATGATAAGTAATCGCAATGAATCTATATCCCTAGAATTCAATAATACTTTGATTAACTCTTCTCTAGTTCATAAACATCTAGGTGTCACATTTTCCTCGAATGCTAAATGGTCCAGTCATATTGACAATATCTGCAAATCTGCACTGAAAGAAATGAATGTCCTAGGTAAACTGAAATTCACTTTGAGTAAAAAATCTTTAAGTAAAATATATACCATGTTTACACTACCTATATTAGAGTACGCGTGCGAAGTATGGGGAGGTATGAGTATTTCAGATGAAGATAAATTAGAAAAAATCTAATTACAAGCAGCTAGGGTAGTTACAGGTTTACCATTATTTGCTTCTAGGGAGGCTTTATACTTCGAGACTGGGTGGGAAATTTTTAAAGACAGGCGAAAAAAGAAAAAGCTTACCTTATTTCATAAAATTTATAATAAAACTACTCCTCTATTTTTGAATGAAATTATAGAACATTAGTCAGACACAATACTAACGTTATGTTAGAAATAATGATGACTTCACTCTTCCGAATTACAGACTTCAAAGCAATAGAAACTCTGTTTTTCCTACTACTATAAAACTTTGGCATGAGCTCGATCCAGAAATTAGACATAATTTTAATTCTGATCAATCTAAATATTATCTACGCTCCGAAAGGGACATTCATATTGTACCTAATTATTTTTATATAGGAAACAGAAAATTTCACATCATCTTAACCAGACTTCATAATATGTGCAGCAATCTTAACTATGACCTATTTAAAGTAAATCTTATTAATTCATTCCGTTGTTTATGTGGCGCGGCAGACGAAGACATATCACATTATTTACTAGAATGCATATTGTACCAAAATCAAAGAACCAGTCTCCTTGAAAAGTTACATATGTTTTATCCCCTAGATATTTCAACACTTTTATTTGGAAAAGAGGATACATACACAATAAAACAAAACGAATTGATTATGTTATAAGTTCAAGATTGTGTAAAACTAAGTAAATGATTTTCATAGATCTATACCAGCGTATTAAAGCCATTTAAAGTTATCGTACCAGAATCCCCCCTCTCTGTTCATCTCTCTTTCTCTTGTAGTAAGATGTGTTATTTTAATTCATTATTACTACATATTATTATACATGTATGTTCAAAAACTTGCACTTAATATGTTGTACATATGTTATAAGTTGCCATCTTGACAACTATATGTTGTATATGATAAGGAGAAAGCTATTGTAATGTTGTAATAACTTTTGCCTAATCCTATTTCATGTTATCAGAATGAAATAAAATATGTTTAAACTAAAACTTTCATCTTGTTCAATCTACATTGGAACAATCAATGTACTTTTATTTAGCGAATATCTGTGTAATTTCTTATTCTTGTTTGCGTTGCTAAATGGAAAATCTGACGTCATAACATTACGATATCGTATAAACACATTTGCAATTGTTCGTTTTGGTTAAGGCCTATGCTTGTGTTTGACGAAGCTCTTTTGTTTCCACGCTTATAAATACAGATATGAACATAAAGCCTCCAAATGTCATCTTTAATCCCAGTCTTTCTTATTCAATACAATGATTACATATAAACATGTTAGCTTACCGGTAAGGAAATGATGTCTTCGGCATGAATGTATTGGATTGATATATCATAAAGTTTTGTCAATGTTCACTGTGTAGCATCACGTGACTACAGTTTGTGAATCCACGAATTCAAAATGGAGGCAAAAAGGTCGCTTCGAAGAGTACATGTGTACAAACAGGTATTTTGATAATTGTACTGATGTAATTATATATATTCATAGCCCATCTCCTTGTACAAACTGATACTGATGTAATTGTCAACTTTTCCGTCAATAAAGCATTGTAGTTTTTACAAACATTGTGACAAAAGTCACGAACAAGCGAAATCTGTGTATGTAACGTTATGGTAGTCTCCACGAATTTATGAAAATTTACCTATTTCTTAGCTTTGCGGGATTATTCATAGTTAAAATGATATTGCATGTTATTTGCTAATCCGTCTAAATATATAAATATGTATTTAAAGCTATTTCTTACACTTTTTTTGACATTGATGGGTTCCACGATTGATATTGTCAACAAGCAAAAGTGATGAGTTTCCACGTAAATAATTGAGAAATTGGAAAATATCGTGCCATTTTGGGACGTTACAAGCGTTGCAATCTGCGAGATCTTTATTTCTCAATGATTCAAAGGCCAACGACGAAGAGTTAGATTTTGTTAAAATTTCATATTATGATAATGATGAAAGTTATCATGACGTTAAAGCTGACATACTGACTTCTAAACAAATCCAAGAATGTCCATATGAGTTGTGTTATGACGTCTTAAAACAAAACATTAAAATCGACTACCGATGAGAAAGCAGGGCAACGGTTGTAAATTTATCAAACATTCGGTAAATTGATTTAAGCACCTAGTACCAAGAAATTAATGATTGATTCTTATTACACGTCACTACATGATTATTGCACGCATTTGGTGACGGCATCCGCCTGCTGCATTGCATACAAATAGAGACCTTTGTAACGGACCCACCAGAAGCAGTGAGGGAACTTTTACGTGTCAAACCAACAGCAACACAGGACTTCAAATTTTACTGTCTCATTTGAAAGACAGAACACCGGCATGACCAGGACAGGAATCGAACCCGCACCTTCCAGTCACTATGCAAGTCCCATACCGCTGGACCACACCGGCTCTTAATGATTGGATCTACTTTTTAATAAGGTGAAATCAACTACTGATCAATCTGGACGAAACAAAGAATTAATTATCGCGGATGATCTCGGTATTAGAATTTAAATGCCTTACCTATGCCTCTGTAAATTTACCTGATTGAAGAATCTCCTCCCAAAACATGCATAGGGTCCATTTCCTTTATGTTTTACCTTACGGGCATAAACCCCAGGCTTGCTTTTATAAGTTTTCCCACATCTGGGACACATGAGTTTGTTTATGTTATAAGAAAACAATTATAAAACATGATATAACATTTGATTTTCAAGAACCAGATTTTTATGCGTGGAAACTCATCATTTTTGCCTGTTGACATTATCATTCGTGAAACTCATTAATATCAGGAAACCCGAGTAAGAAATTGCTTTAAATACACATTTAGACGAATATGTAAGTAGAATATGTGGATTTGCAAATGACATTCAATGTCAGTTTTAAGTATGAGTATTCCAACAAAGCTAAAAAATAGGTAAATTTTCATAAATTCGTGGAAACTACCATAAACAGATTTCGCTCGTTCGTCAATTTTGTCATAATTTTTGTAAAAACTACAATGATTTATTGATTGAAAAGTTGACAATTATATCAGTATCAGTTTGTACAAGGACATGGGCTATGGATATATATCAATATGTCAGTACAATTATCAAAATACATGTTTGTACTCTTCGAGGCAATCTTTTTGCTTCCATTTTCAATTCGTGGATTCACCAACTTTAATCACGTGTTGCTACACAGTGATGTTCTTAGAGGCAGATGTAAGTAATACTTCATTTCTTTACAGGTTTTATGTACCGTTGCAGTGTTTGGAAACTCAATCACCTCAAAATACAGTTTTGGTAGTTGATCTATTTAGTTTCAATTGTAAACTTTAAATTCGAACATTTTTGTCTAAAGCGTTTATGATCCTTAAATAAGTATATCAATAATTTTGATATAATTGTATCTAACTTAGCAAGTGTCATACGTAGCATACAATGATAATGTTTAAAAAGTAGGTTCTAGAGAATGCTTTATTAAAAAAGTGAATCTGCTGCATATATTTTTTTCAGTTTGTAATGAGGACATGTCTATCGATTTTATTGGGATAAAGGTTGAAGGAGGAGGAATTGCATTAATCAACAAATCAGGGGATGAAATTGGCTGCGAACGTTTGATCCAAAAGCAGACAATAACGGTGTAGTACAAATTCCAGCGAGTTGCATACAGGTATTGGAAAGATTCATCATTTAGTGGCATACTCATTTAAAAATTATAAAGTTCAAATCAAAATTATCTAAATTAATATAACTAGAAAATTCTTTGTCATTAACAGAACCGTAAACGGAGTAGTACAAATCGTCACTTCATTATTTAATTTCTGGTATAATCATTCAAACGTGGAGCCAAGTACTAAACAACATATGTTAGAATTAACTCGTACACACTGTATTTTTCTCGTCATCAGCGTTGTCTGTCTATGTCACATTATTCATCTTTATGTAGTCAAATGTTATGTTGGTCGTTATTGATGATAGTTTGAATACAACTCATATAGAAAATAAAACCAACTTGTTGATTTCACAACTGAAGCAGTTAAATCTATATAAAAGACTTGAAAAAATGTCAACGATTTAAACTACAATTGATTAGACTTGCAAGCGTATTTCCATTCTTGATCAAAATAAATTGTAAGTGGTCTGGTAAACTAGTATAAAAACCCCCCCCCCCCCCCCAAAAAAAAAAAAAAAAAAAAAAAAGATTCCCAAGAAAAGTAGCATTCTATCATTAAGGTCCAGTATAATTTGTTGAATTCAAATATGCACTATTTTCAAATTTAAAAAATGACGAAATAAATCTTTATCCAAAATATGTTCTGGATAACGAAATATCTTATCAAGTGATCAGTGTCGCTTTTTGTATGAAATTTATATTTTGGAGTTTTTACATTTATTTAATTTTAATTTTAAGCATAGTTACACCACATCGAGAGACGTTTATGTCCGTGTTTGGGATAAAAATTTTAATGAGACATTTACATCTAAAGCAACAACAGCAGTGACATCAAACCCAACATCCACTACGGAGTCACCTACAACGGCACGTGTAAATAAACGACAGTTACGTGATTCTAATAAAGTTACAAATTCCCATACAACAAAATCTACAACACCTGCTAATACAGCAACAGCGGCACCAACGCAAACTACTCACCAACACAGAAACATCTTTGGAGGAAAAAAATGGCTACCACCAATATATGCTTAGATGTAATCGTCTACCGGATAACGGATTACATGAGCAGTCACTGCACCATTTCCAGGAAAGGTAAGCATTAGATTAAATTACAATAGGTATTTTTCGTCATTATTTATACGGTATTGTATTAATAATTATAGCAAAGTTATTTATTTGGTACAGAAATTTTATTGCGGAGTCATTTAGTCTGAACAAAATCAAAAAGTTTTTATCTAATACAAACTAATATACATTTTGAATGCATTAAAACCATTCTTGCTTGCATATGTTGCATTTTTTCAAGAACCTGATGCAATATTCTACAATTTGATTAAGTCATTGTAGTATCGGTGTTCATTGTAAAGATGTATATGCATATTATCCATTAAAAAACATGCTCGTTGGCCGTTTCAGCTTTCATGACAGACACGTACACATTTAGATGTAAATATAATCCTTACACTATATCGATGAATATATCTTAAGAATATTAGATCCATTTCCTACGGAAGCCATTCATGCCACGTTATATGTTTTTTTATCTCGTAGTTACGAGAAAAACGAGAAATACATCAAAATATACTAGTATATTGGAAGTGAAAATTTGATCTTTTCTTCTACTAAGACAAGGGACAAAACAAGTCTATATATGTTATAAATAAAATTAAGAGGGTAGGGTCCCCATGCCTAAGGACTCCTAGGCTCTGCAACTAAATAAATTTGAATGTGAAAGATGTTTAATGTTTCATCAATAAAAAAATAATGGATGGTAAAGGAAATTAATTAAAAATTAAAAATTAATTTTAAATTAAAAATCGGAGAGCTAAGCGGTCCATCGTAATTTTTTTTTTAATCTGACCATTGAATGGTCTAAGAAATAGAGTTTATAAAAATGGCGAGCAACACAAGCCATCGAAATATTCTTGATTCTTACTTTAAGATGCTGCAAAATAGCCCTTTATTATTATTTTATTGTTTGCCGAAAATTCTAAGGGGGGAGTTTACCAACCCGACCCCGCCCTTTTGATTTCGCCACTGATACCAGTTATTATCTACTAAACAAACTAATATTAGACTCTTTGATCTTGTTACATATAATCAATAATCCTTGTCTACATCAATATATATCTTACTGTGTATATAAGCTTAACCTCCATACCTATGAAATTATACGCAGGACCGAAAAGCTTTTATACAAATTATGGAAAACATTTTTGTTGTAAAGAGGACAACAAAAGAATATATTCAAGAAAACATCACTGAATGAGTTTTATTTTTTAAATCTCTTACTTTTCAATGCCGGCAGTCAATCTCTGATTTAATCCACACCGAGCACATTGAAATAAATGCAGGTATTCATTTATGAAAATCTCGTAACTTTTCTTGTAACTACGGGATTTTTTCTCGTAACAACGAGAATTTTCTCGTAACTACAAGATTTTTTCTTGTAACTACGAGAATTTTTCTCGTAACTACGAGATTTTTTTCTTGTAACTACGAAATTTTTACTCGTAACTACGAGAATTTTTCTCGTAACTAAGACATCTTTTTCTCGTAACTACGAGATCTTTATGGTAACTACGAGATTTTTTTTTCTCGTAACTACAAGACTTTTTTTGTAACTACGAGATTTTTTCTCGTAACTACGAGATGATTTTTCCTCGTAACTACGAGAATTTTTTTCTTGTAACTACGAGATTTTTTCTCGCAACTACGAGATAAAAAAAATACACAAATTGGCACGAACTGGCTTCTTTAATTTCCAAGCATTATAATCAATTTCATTTACATATAATATTAATCGTAACCACTGTGATAATAATAATGATTATAAATTTTAATAATTCAATAAAAAATTGAATAAAAAAAGAAATTGAATACGCCTCTAAGGAAAAGAAAATGCACAGTTATAGCACCCCACCCCAAAGTAAAAATTTTTCATGAATACTGTATATTATAACTATGCGGCTATTTTATTTCCTATATTTTTCTCTTTTGTTCTTCGCTATATGAAGCTCTTCACGAGGAGAGTTATTTCAATATTACATATTATCTACGACTATATGTTGATGGCCTCTTATATCTAGTAAAATCCATATAATTTGCTTCATCTGTACGGCGGCACAACAAATTCCGAGCTCGTGAGCAATAAGCCGCAGTGAGCACACACGGAAAAGAATAATGATAAGGTGGATCTGGTTAACGCGAAAAGCTTGTCCTATAGAGTAATCCTGACGAGTGTGCTCGTGACTGCTTTTCACATTTTATGTTAGGGCTGCTCCCATCCGTGGGATACTAAGTGAAATCAATATGAATAATCATATCATAAGTCAAAATAGAATATCCAGCAGATGTTACCACTGTTTTGTGAGTTCAATGATTGTCCACTGCGGTATATTTTTGTATAGACACAGTGAGATTACTTTCGTCATACTATTTGTTGTATGTGAAAGGAACGCTGAGACGTGTAAGAAAGAATTGTATACCATATTATGCAATCATTTCCGCTTTCAACATGTGTATTGAGATGAAAACCGTTACAGTGGATGTTACGAGACAAATAGTAGACGCATAAGGAATGGCATAACATCAGTGATTTTCACAAATTACATGCCCAGATTTTTTTTTTTTTTTTTTTGGGGGGGGGGGTTATGTCCGTTCTTTGACCTTAAATAGTTTTATGACATTGGTTAATTACTCATCGTTTCTTTGAAATGTAGCGATATAAAACCAATACCAGGACTTCAAAATGAGATATCACAGGTAGATATGTACTTCATGAAAGAGGAAGAATACAAGGAAACAGACCAGGAAATATCAAATATCTATGTTGGAGAGCCATTTTATCTTATTCTAAAATACCGTGTGTCACCATGTAAGTATAGTAAAACTTTTGCTTTAAATTATCACACATATACATGTATTTTATAGTTATACTTGATGCATATTTTAAAGTGTCCGTCTCATTTAGAAAACAAACTTCTAATTGTAACTCATGTATAAAAGATGGAGTAAAATGGTCAATTTCAGGTATCAAAATAAAAAAAAAAATCACTGTATATTATGTTATGCTATTAGTACTACAAGGTGTATATATTTCTTCACAGCCCATTACAACATCATTCCGAAACAATGTAAAGCATTCCAGGGTGATGACGACAGTTCAAGCAACATGGTAGAATTATGGAATACGAATACCACAGGAAGCAAGTTTGTGTTTTTTTTCTATAAGGATAGAAACCAATAATAATGTTCCTTTTGTAAGTTTCAATCATACAATATTGTATTCTCTCTGAAATAATAAAACCAAGAGCAATGTAAATAAAACGATGAAAGATAAAGAAATGAAGTATGCACTGATGAAATGAAGATAAGAAACTAATAGACGCATAATATATTGACATGACTGTAATTCGATTAATGTTAGTGGTTGATTGATTTTGTTTGTGTTTTTGATTAATTGGTCTGCTTTTTCAATCCGTGTGATTACACAAAATTGTGCCTTCATGTAATAAAAAAAAAAACAATATCAGTGATGTTTGTGGCTGAATGATAGGAATTGTAATAAGGGGCATAGTCTGATTGAAGTCGGCAAAAGTATAAAAAAAAAATGTAAAGGGATTTCATAAACTGCAGTCGATTGTTAGTATATTAACTAAGATGGCCAACTCTTTGAATATTGAGAAGAACGGTCAAAAGAAATCACGTGACAATGAAACTCGAGTCCCCAATATTATCTTAAATGACATTAGAAATCAAACATTTGTGGTAAGCACTAATAACGAACTCTGGTATCAACATGCGGATAGCTTCATAAACATCAAGCCCTGTAAGGTTAAACTAGTTGACGTAATTAAAGATTACCAATTCTCCCCTTATGATTGTGAAATATCTAAGTGCGGGACCACAAATTGCAAAACTTGCAACATCTTAATTACAGACAATTTTTTTAACGAGTAATTTAACCAAACATACCTTTCATACGCACAGTTTTGACCATTTGAATTGTAAGAGTTCAAATATTGTGTACGGTATTGAGGGTTCACTCTGTGGGTTAATATATGTTGGAGAGACAAAGGGACAACTCCGTACAAGAGTATCAGGTCACAGGTCCAAAATAAATTGTGGTGGAAACCAATTACTCTATCACCACTTCAACCAGTCTGACCACTCTGTTCTCTCAATGAAAATTAGAATTATAGAAAAAATATATCACCCCACAAACAATGCCAATTTGAGCACTCCTTTTCGTTGGAAAAGAGAAGAATACTGGATAAGACGTCTCGGCACTGCTTCGCCCTATGGATGCAATGACAATATTAGTAGTATTGGTAATCTCACTAGTCCTGCGTGTCAATCAGTTAACGTACTCGTTTTATTCAACAAAAGCCAGAGAAGGCATCGAAGTCATGGTACACGCAAATACAACAAACCTGAAATAAATAATATTTCCGTTGATGCTCTTTTGCCATTTATAAATAAACCTTTGGGCCTTCATCACATTCGTACAAAACTTTATTCTATTTCACTCAGAAAATTACACGAGTTGTACGTATCGTCCAGACACCGTATATTTACTGATATAAGCTCTGCAGAGTATAGTCTAGATGGCATTATTATGGACATATCGACCGATAGACTTCTTCGTCCCGTCAAGTCAGATATTTCTATGGAAAAATCTAACCGCCCTTTCATCAAAATTGAATTTGCAAATAAAGGCATTGATTATTTAAATTTTGGCCAAATTTTAAATCATAAGTCTGTTTTAGAGAAAATACCTCCATATTTCAAAAACAAAGATCCGCCATGTATTTCCTATAGCTACACGCCATCAGTTGCATCCAAAATTTATAATTACAAAGGGTTTCTACAGTGTCTTGATCTTAGCAACTCTGCATGCTATCAACCGTGTGCATGTTCCTCATCTAATTTCGTATATTCTCCTTGTGGCCATGTCATTACTGGTGATCTCGATATAGTTAAAAACAATTAAGAGAACTTTTACTTAAATGTCCAAAATACAGAGAACCCAGATCATTCACATGGAGCCACAATTTTGAGAATATTATTAACTGCTGCGAGGAATATGCCACACGATGGGCAAAAACAAAGGAAGTACAAGTCGACACTCCTTCGGAATGGATAAAATCTATTGCAGTACTGCTGAGATCAAAAATTAAAAAATTACAAGGTTCTGTAAACACCAGATTCGAATCTATTTTTAAATATCCTGATGTTGTCAGAGAACTTACCTTCCTCCAAGAACATTATATCATTACACCAGCAGAAAAAGCATCTAATAATTATACATTTACTTGTAAGAAATATTACTTTGACAGCCTAGTGAAAGAATTAGGATTAAATTCAGCTCCAGGAAATCCTACTTATACTCTCTCGAACTTTTCGGTTTCGGAAGTACTCGAGAATCATAAATCTGTCCTCAATACGTTTGGTATTGACTCAAATAAATTAAATTTAGAACTTCCATATTTGTACTGTATTCCAAAAATGCACAAAACTCCGTACAAACAACGCTTTTTTGCTGGTTCCTCGAAGTGTTCCACAAAATCTGTATCGAATCTACTCACAAAAATATTATCAGAAATTAAATCTGGCCTTTATAGATATTGCGAAACAGTATATTCCAGAAGTGGAATTAATCAAATGTGGATCCTTAAAAATTCAAAAGAGTCGTTAGAACATCTAAAATCAAAAAGTTTTACTAAAATTCACCCCATCAAGTCTTTTGACTTTTCGACTCTTTACACAACGATCCCTCATCAGAAATTAAAAGACAGATTAGCGGAATTTATTCAAAATGCATTTACTAGTAAAAACGGAAGCCGCAAATTCAAATATATAGTAATAGGCCACGATAAAACTTACTTTGTTAAGGCAAATTCTGATTCCAAAAATAAATACACTGAAACAGCCGTCATCCAGATGTTGAACTTTCTTATCGATAACATTTTTGTTGTGTTTGGAGGTAAGATTTTTCAACAAATTGTTGGCATTCCAATGGGCACTAACTGTGCTCCGCTTCTGGCTGACATATTCCTTTATTCATACGAAGCTGAGTTCATTCAGTCTTTCGCAAGGAAAAAACAATTGGCTCTTGGCTTCAATTTTACTTACAGATATAAGATGACTTGCTTTCAATTAATAATCCTTCATTCGCGGATTACCTTAGCATCATCTATCCAAATGAACTGGAGGTCAAAGAAACCACAGAAACTAGTAATTCTACTTCGTATTTAGATATTATGTTGTCTTTCGACATTAATGGTCAATTGAACACCTCACTCTATGACAAACGTGACGATTTCAATTTCGCTATCACAAACTTTCCTGTCATAAGTAGCAACATTCCATCATCGCCCGCATACGGCGTATTCATATCTCAGTTAATATGTTATTCCAGAGCATGTTCAAATTACAATGACTTTGTTCTGAGGGCTAGGCGACTTTCAGTTAAGCTGCTCAACCAGGGTTATATATATGTGCTAG
This sequence comes from Pteria penguin, assembly GCA_035048485.1. Classification (NCBI taxonomy): domain Eukaryota; kingdom Metazoa; phylum Mollusca; class Bivalvia; order Pterioida; family Pteriidae; genus Pteria; species Pteria penguin. Next base: position 42,276,859 of record CM068589.1, read on the forward strand.
ACTAGCATCGTCACTGAGGAAGTTCTACGGACGTTGCGAGACTCTTATTATTCCATGTGATATCTCGTTATCCAGACTTTTAAATGATATTCCGGACTGAGACCGATTCCGATCACTTTACACAAATTTGACATCTTCTATACTAGAAGGATACCTACTTCGACTTCTCCATATATAAATACATATGGAATGTAAAGCTGATGGATAAATCCAAACCACAAGTCCAAAAATCATGAAACCATAGGACATACAAAATCAGTGAAAATGAAAAACAAATGAAAAATAACAAAATATGTCTACTTGAAGAGCATATGTGAACCCCTGTGATGGAGTGAGATCAGGTGCCCGGGGAGAGTGAGCATCTCCTGCTTGCTAGCAACACCCGTCACATATACCCCGTAGAAAGAGTCAAATCATGTGAATTCCATATGTATCTATATATGGAGAAGTCGAAGTAGGTAACCTTCTAGTATAGAAGGTGTCAAATCTGTGTAAAGTGATCGGAATCGGTCTCAGTCCAGAATATCATTTAAAAGTCTGGATAACGAGATATCATATGGAGTAATAAGAGTCTCGTAACGACCGTAGAACTTCCTCAGTGACGATGCTAGTCTAGCACATACATAACCCTGGTTGAGCAGCTTAACTGAAAGTCGCCTAGCCCTCAGAACAAAGTCATTGTAATTTGAACATGCTCTGGAATAACGTATTAACTGAGATATGAATACGCCGTATGCGGGCGATGATCGAATGTTGCTACTTATGAAAGGAAAGTTTGTGATAGCGAAATTGAAATCGTCACGTTTGTCATAGAGTGAGGTGTTCAATTGACCATTAATGTCGAAAGACAACATAATATCTAAATACGAAGTAGAATTACTAGTTTCTGTGGTTTCTTTGACCTCCAGTTCACTTGGATAGATGATGCTAAGGTAATCCGCGAATGAAGGATTATTAATTGAAAGCAAGTCATCTATATATCTGTAAGTAAAATTGAAGCCAAGAGCCAATTGTTTTTTTCCTTGCGAAAGCAAAGACTGAATGAACTCAGCTTCGTATGAATAAAGGAATATGTCAGCCAGAAGCGGAGCACAGTTAGTGCCCATTTGAATGCCGACAATTTGTTGAAAAACCTTACCTCCAAACACCACAAAAATGTTATCGATAAGAAAGTTCAACATCTGGATGACAGCTGTTTCAGTGTATTTATTTTTGGAATCAGAATTCACACGATTTGACTTTCTACGGGGTATATGTGACGGGTGTTGCTAGCAAGCAGGAGATGCTCACTCTCCCCGGGCACCTGATCTCACTCCATCACAGGGGTTCACATATGCTCTTCAAGTAGACATATTTTGTTATTTTCCATTTGTTTTTCATTTTCACTGATTTTGTATGTCCTATGGTTTCATGATTTTTGGACTTGTGCTTTGGATTTATCCATCATCTTTACATTTACCTGATTCTAACATTTGTTCCACTTTTTCTTTTATTGTCCTCGGAGTCTGTGTATAGTTGTATAGTTAGGTTTTTTTACTGCACTTTGGCTTTTTTTCCGCGCTCGTATTCCTTCATGTGAACCATCGTTGTTATTTTCTACAATAAATATCCGCACAACCGCATTATTATTGGCGGAGCATCACCTTATTTGGAGAATTGAACCGACAGAATTTAATTCGATTCAATTACCTATATTCTATAAAAACATTGAGGGATTTTAGTTTTAAATTTTTGCAATCGACATGAAGTCAATAATTTATACAATACAGGAATATTGTCATAATTTATCCATTGAAAACAAATGTGGCCGAAAAGTGAGTCAAAGAAACAATCTCAGGACAACGCTGTGCAGGATTGAGATACTCCTTGGCTTCAGAATGGTTTACAAATTACCATGTTTCAGAACTTCAAGTATAGATCTATATTTTATGTCAGTGCAAAAGCACTAAAACTGCTATGGGGCCCAAAAATTCGTATTTTAGTAATATTTTTGTATTGAAAGTGCAGAATTAAAACCAAAGTGAATCAAGGTATCATTCTAAGAACATCTATTCAAAAGGAAGACATTCCCTGGTATTTTAAGTATAAATATTACGTCAGTACAAAAACACTGAAAATTAAACTTATAACCCCGAGGAACTATCGGCCCACCATCATATATCTTGCTAGTCTACATATAAATTTAAAGCCTATGTTAATGTTATTTTATGTAGCATTTAAATAAACAAAAACATCGAATGGAATTTATCCAATTTAATTTCCTATTACTAGAAGGGCAAGGGAATGTTGGCTTAGAATTTCGTAGAAACCTGGCAAACTTTGAAAAACGCTTTTGTAATCATTCGTATAAAATCGAAAGTAATTCCCGACGTAAATACAGAAACTTTCTTTATAATCATTTTACCAAATACAAACATAGTGTTAACAGTAACAAAGTTCCTCGAATCTAATCTATGTTATTACCTGAAAAGCCAGGGGCTGGTCGTGAAAACCCGTAAACATTAATTTTTTTTCTATATTTCATATATTATATATCATATATTCATATTATTTCCAAAATTAATCCCGACGTATATATAAATTGCTTTCTACATAATCACTTGATCAAATACAAGCATAGCATTACGTCATTGGAAAATAATACTAAATCACTCGTACAAAAAAAGACTGAAGATAAATATGACCAAGTAGAAGTGACCTTAATTGGATTTAGCAGTTGCAGATCCCCCACGCCGCCTTGGTGTCAACGATCACTTGTATATATCAACAAGGCAAAATTCCGTTTCATCATAACAGAATGAATATCTTTTCTCTTAGACCAGATGTGACAAGAAAGATAAAAGATAATCATTAGTTCCTCGCCATAATAATGACTGCAGAAAGCATAATTGATTAAGCGGATCATTCGACACTTTTTTTATGGATTGCCAGGACTAAAAGCCGTAACGAACTATTACATGCACAATAATCATTTCCAGTAACTAAACTGAAATCTATTCAGACAATTGTGGTTTATTTTGACTAAAAGTTTTTATTTCGTTTTCATATAATAAAGTGTTTCCTCGTATTCCATAGCTTCTATGTCAATTTATGAAAATTTAAATTTCTCAGTAAAGGTCTAGATTTACTTAATATTTCTAAACATTTTTCCTGACTGTAGAGTTTATAAATATTTTGAGATTCATGAACTCGTACAGTGAAACCTTACGGAATATTCAATTACAATGCAGTGATATTTAATTCCAATGTTCTTAATCCATTAATTAACCTGCGGGTTGATCTTAGTCGTATTTTTGACAAATATCTACGTTTGCTTTTGAAAAAAGGCGAAGGTATAGATTACTTTCCATGATATATTTAACCAATTGCTGGGATAATGTTGAAGAAGCACTACACTCATGGTGTAAACGATGGTGTAAAAAAAGAAAGTTTAAAAATCCATGGCTTGAATAGCTAGAAAATTAAGATCTTAAAAATTATCTATATTAACATCTTTAATTTTACAATTAATCCCCATTAATTCAAACAGCCACATTTTATACCGGTCTTATCTTAAAAAAATTGCTGATTTACATAATTCTCATGTATTGGTACCTGCTGACAAAGCAGTTAATAATATAATTATTTTTTGAAAAATTTACTATATTATAGTTCTTAAAACTGAATTCAACTCTACTTCTTCGTATGTTAAATCCCCATTGTTTAAGGAACAATATTCTATCTGAGAATTGTAAAGCTATGTGTGACTTCAATTTAAGCAATGAAAAAAAAACCCTCATCCTCCAACGATGTGTTGGCTTCCTAAATTACACAAATCCATGTAAATTGCGTTTAAAATCAAATTCTAATTTACGACTTTCCTTCCACACGTACTGCCTCCGCTCTTACTACAGTAAAGGACTATGTTATAAAGTATTGTAATGATGTTTTAGTAATAGTAAAGTCAATTAATTTTGGTTTATCAAAACTTCTAACGAAGTCATTGAAAAATTACATTTAAGAAATTAACGTTTCTACTTATGATTTTTCGACACTATATCTCTATATCTTTTGACATAATTAAAATCACATTGCTGTCTCTCATACGCTGGTGTTTCAACAGAGAGTCTAATCATACCTCTTTATTTCAGTTACATTTGGATTTTTGTCAAACAAACAATATATAGTACTTATAAATATTGGACTTGTACTGAGATATGTAATGCCATCACAGTGTTGATGGATGATATTTATGTACAATTTAATGGCAAGATTTATAAAAAAAATTATTGGGATTTATATGACCACCAACTGCGTTCCCATTATAACAGGTTTATTATACGCCCTTCGAATGGTATGTTGATGTCCGTCTGTCCGGTTTTTTTACTATAAGATATGGAACGCGATTGCTTAAGTAAACGGCATTTGTTTTTCATGAAACTCACACAAAATGCTTAAACAGGGTAGCAAAAGCCCCTTTTAGAGTTTTAGCAAATTCTGTTCAGCCGTTACAGAGTTATGGAACTTGGATTTTATTTTCAATGATAAGATGCTCAGGAATGCAGTAATTTTAGCAAACGTCATCTGTTTTTGGTTTATTTGTTTTTGTTTTGTTTTTTTTTTGGGGGGGGGGGGTTGGTTTATTATTTTTTTTGTTTTTGTTTTTTTTCATGAAACTCATTCAGAAAGCTTGAACATTGCAGCGGAAGCCGCCTTTCGATTTTGAGCAAATTCTGTATATCAGAAATATAGTAGAGGTCAACAGTAATGATATGGCTCTAGCGAATCCAACCAATTGATAAATATAAATATCATATGATGGGATCTGGGGACATCGCCATCTAGATAAGGGAAATTTACAATAAGAAATCCAAAGTCTTCAACTTTGTCGGATATGTTTGTGTGAACATTGTTGTTAATAATTTAAATACTTAAGTCTAAGAAAGGTGTTTCCTTATTAGAATTATTGGCGTTGTTTAATTGAAGTCCAGGGAGGGGGTAAATGTCAGTAATATATTTTTTTTTCAAACTCAGGATTATCGATAACTAAAACATCATCAAAATAATTAGAAGTGTCATTGAACTTACCAATAATGTCGATATCTTTAAAGGTTTGCATAGAATACATAGCGTCTCTCACAATAGTATAGAAATAAATCTGCCAATAAAGGGAACGCCGTTAATGCCCATAGGAATCCAAATAATCTGTTGATAAGTCTTGCCATTAAATTGTACATAAATATTATCCATCAAAATGTGATTGCATTACCCAACTCAATACAAAAGAATTTAAGAACAGATAACGTCTCATCAATGGTTAGTCGGGACTTCTAGAGATCAATAGTATGAGCTCGCTTCCAGATCGGCAGAGCATGGTATACTCATGTTGATGGCGATTTACATAGATTGGGTTTATATATCTGAGTTTGTGGGGCATAGACGTCTATCGTTCAATGACATACAGGATTTTGCGTGGAAAATAAGTTTGTCTAAATCCCCCTAAAGCATTGATCCGTCACATGAAGCATTCTTTAAAGCAGGATCTCATATTCTCTGATCACCGTAGTGACTGTAGAAATTCCTCTGTGACGATTCAAGGCGTTCAGTAACATATCCCTGAACAAGCAGCTTATCTGTCAGTCGTTTAGCCCTTTTGACAAAACCGTTGTATTTCGAACATGCCCGGCGTAACTCATAGGCCGATATACAGAAAGGCAATAGAGAGGGGAGGAAGGAACATTGCTACTCAGAGTAGGGTAGTTCGTTTTGTTGAAATTGAAATGGTCACTTTTTTCGTACAGGGAGTTGTACAAGTGACCGTTTCAGCAAAAGATAAAAATATAGTACAAAGCAAATTTGTCGCAATCGGTTCAGATCATGAGGATAGATTTCCTGTAGGTAATATAATCGTTAAAGTTAGGATCATTAATTGACAAGACATCATCTGTGTATCTGTGGGTAAAATTAAATTGAGATGCAAGGTGCATCCATTTCGTTTGAAGATAAGAAAATTTCAGCAAAAAGTGGGGCGCAGTTGGTACCTATAGGAATGCTTACTATCTGTTAAAAAATTGTTCCTCCAAACCATAAAAATATTGTCTATCAGAAACTCCAGCATTTTAATATCATTTTAGTACACTTCTTGTCTGAATCAGAGTATTCTTTTGCGAAATACGTGTCCTTCCGCCTAACAACAAGGTAGTATTTCTTCTCGTCAGAATAAGATCAATATTTTTACATTCAGACATAAAACTATTAGAAAACGTAGGTCACATGGTCGTCGTCGTAATCGTAACATCAGAAAACGTAATCGTTTAAATAGGTCATTAAACGATCTTCTATTTATTGCAAAAAATAATGGCCGTCATGAACTTTTGCATGCACTATCCTCTATTCCGGTAAATAAATTGAAACCTATCCTGGACGAAGCTGATCTTCGAAGTTTACGCAATTCTGATTGATATAAACTCAATTTGATTATTTTATTTTCATATAATAAACTCTTTCCTCGTATTCCGTCTCTTCCACCCAAGCAGCAATTTCTCAAAATTAAATTTATTAATAAAGGCTTCGATCTACTTAACATTTCTAATATTTTCCGTGATCATAGAGTCACATCTAAATTCCCACAATATTTTGAGAATTTAGAACCTCCACTTATTTGTTACCAGTACAAAAAGCCTATAAGAAATCTTATTTTAAATTATAATAAAGTCACATCTAACCCTAATGTTTCAGACTCTATTCCTTCGTCGTGTTCTTGTGAAAATTCTAAATATGTTTATAAACCGGCAGGTCATGTTATTACTGGTGACCTAAACTGTATTTCGGACAAGAAATTGCGCACCCTTTTTGGAAAAGGACCTAAATATAGGTTACCGTCCAGGATAGATTTCAATAAATGCCGTGACGTTATAGAAGATGCTTTAACTACATATTGTAAAGTTGGTGTAAAAAAGAACAGGTAAATGTTCATGCTCTTAATGATTGGAAATTCGAAATTTTAAGAATTGTCGATATCCGTATTGAGAACTTTACGGAAAATCCGCATTTATTTCAACAGCCTAATACATTGACGACAGATTCTATTAAAAAGAAGATAGCTGACTTACATGCTAAATATGTCGCTGATAAAGCAGGTAATAACATAATAGTTGTTTGAAAACTATATTATATTGAAGTACTTAAAAACGAATTAAACTCCACTCATACATATGTTGAAAGCCCTATCTCAAAAGAGAGCACCTTGCACGATCACCTCATGACCATGTCCGACTTCAAAATTAAAACTGATAAATCTGACCTACCAACCATGTATTGGCTCCCAAAACTACATAAAAGTCCATATAAATCACGTTTCATATCTAATTCTAGCCACTGCTCTACTACGGTACTATCGAAACATATTGCGTCTGCTCTAACTGCTATAAAAGATCATATTATCAAATATTGTGATGTCGCATTTCATAATAGTAACATCAATTACTTTTGTTCGATTAAAAATTCTCATTAAGTTATAGACAAACTTCTTTCGCTAAATTTCAAAGCGACTCAAATTTCTACATTTGATTTTTCTACACTTTATACATCTCTGCCTCATGATTTGATTAAAAGCAAGTTGCTGTCTCTTATACAATGGTGTTTTCACAGAGAATCTAAAACGTACATATGTGCTTCCAATAACTCTGGATTCTTTTCCAACAAACAATATACTTCATATAAATACTGGACTTGCAAGATATTGTGTAAAGCACTAGATTTTCTCATGAGTAATATTTTTGTGCAATTTGATGGCAAGATATATCAACAAATAGTTGGGATTCCTATGGGTACTAACTGCGCGCCTCTGATAGCAGATTTATTTCTTTATTGTTATGAGAGGGATTTTATGATTTCTATTCAAAAATCAGAACGTTTTGACCTCATTGACAAATTTAATAATACTTGCAGATATCTGGATGACATTTTGGTTATCGATAACCCTGAATTCGAACAATTTATATCAGAAATATATCCACCAGAGCTCACATTGAATAAAGCTAATACTTGAGATAAATCTACACCTTTCTTAGATTTAAACATCAAAATTATCAACAACCTAATATATACTAATATTTATGATAAACGTGAGGATTTTGGATTTCCTATTGTAAATTTCCCTTACTTGGATGGCGATGTCCCTCGACTCCCATCATATGGTATCTATATATCTCAATTAGTTCGATTTGTCAGAGGCTGCACCGATGTTTTGGATTTTCATAAACGAAATTTACAAATTACTACTAAACTTTTAACTAAGGGTTACAGATATCACAAGCTAAGAAAAACATTCGGCAAATTCTTCAGATCTTATTCAGAACTTCTATCTAAATTTGGAAATATTTCTTTTTAACAGTATGTATCCAATGGAATTTCCCATCCTAATTTTTACGGTGATCTCGTATATAAACTAAGGAAAGTAAAAGGCTCCGATAACGTTGTTTTATCATGTAATTAAATAGTCAAACGTCTCCTAAATAGACAATATGGTATTGAGATCATCAAAAAGACTATAGGTCTTGTATTTGGCCCCTCTACAGCCTTATGCAGACTTTTACTTGGTCCTGAACCTCGTCCCCTCTGACTGTTAGTCGGGACTCTTACAGATCTAGGGTCTTAGCTCGCTTTCAGACTGGCAGAGCACGGTTTATCATGTTGATGTCGCATATATTTTTATACCATTATGTGTTTTACAATACCTTACGTGTTTATATTTTTATGACCTCTCAATATGCGATACCTGTTGACCCTTGTTCTTTACATGGAGGATTATTTATAAATTTTTAAATGTACGTCTTTTGATTGTTCTGCTGTTACTGTGAGTGGGAAGGTGGGCCCGTAAACCGGTTAACCACACCATTTGTTTGGCTTTTGTCAAATTAAATGACCGTCCTAAGTCGGTATCGTAATTGCACTACAATCAAATATTTTTGTTATGTGTTAAATGTTCTATTATATTATTTATATTCATGTATTGTATGGCTCCATGGTGACTTCTGCCACATAACTGAGCCGGTGACTCCTCTTTTTTCTTTTGTATCTGCCATTTACATTTTTGTAAAGAAAGGGGTCTCGTTTTATCTTGGTCAGTCTATTTTTAGCTTTTGGTGAGGAATGATAGTGTAGAGCGAAGAGACATCAAAAGATTTTTTGCTGGTAACATGACGGAACTTGGGGTATTTCAGATTATCTAAAAGTTTATTAGAATTCTTCAAGATCCATATCTACTAGCGAATTAGAATATAAGATAATGATTGCACACAAAGTTATTGATTGTAGTCCTTGTTAAACCGTTTATATAAATGAGTATCACAAATTTAGCATAAATTTTTACTGAGTGTGACTACGGTGTCACCGTCACCATTTACATCATGAGTACGAGATATACTAGCTCATATATAATGAAATCTCCGAAAAGGTATAAGTTATCAAACTGTCCTTATGGTGTCTTAAGTTAAGACAAGTTTTGATGTATATATCTTCTTATATCTATAAGTAAATTTTAATTTAAAGCATAATATTTTGAGATCATGAATCGTAAATGGTACGTGAATGGTGCGTGATAAGATCTCTAGGCGACGTAAGTACCTTTAAAAATAAGGGTCGACTAAATTAGATATCGAGTATACTTTTCCAAATTTGCGGACTATTTTAAACAATACCGTAAACCTCAGATGTACTTGTCTAAAACAGTAGAATGTACGACTATGTATTATTATGTAAGTTATATGTATTTATTTCCAGCTGCATAGGTAATGAAGCTGGTTCATTGATTGAAAACTTCAGAAATGTGAAAACTGGTGAAGTGTCTGCCAACTTATTTGGATTTAGATTCACGGATAGCCCATATATTACCATTGAATGTGATGTCCTGGTTTGCCGCTTGAATGACAACCAATGCTATCCTGAAAATGTGAAAGATGTACGCATCATTTCATTATTAACTTGGTTGATTTTAATTAAAAGAATACATTCTACTACATGTGACAGAGTTATGTATCATATCAGAAAATATGATTAAATATTAGAAATTATTTACAATTTATTCTTAGTAATAATTATTGTATAATAATTTTAAAATCTATGGCAATCGGTTACATTATTTAGCTAGCCCCAAACACTAATATTTTATAGTTCTTTGTCTACATGCAGTGCCTTGGTAAACCAAAGCAGAGGAAAAGAAGAGCTGGAAACATCGAAACTTCGAAGGGTTATGAAGATCGAGTGAAACGAACATTCAAAGTATATGACACTGAGCAATTGCAGCAGCTGAATGGTGGAAATACTAAATATAATGGTATATTCTCCCCGTTACTGATGACGAACAATGAATGTATCTCTTTTATACATAATCATGTGGGAATTTAAAACATTATCCAAACACGAAGGGATAAGCATAAAAATACCGTATTTGTAGGTTAAGATAAAATTATAACCAAATAAAATGGTATAAGGAAATTAGATTAATGATGCCGGAAAACAAATATCGATATGTGTTTGCAATTTTAATTTCATCTGGTAGATAATGCATATGCAGGATTTGTAAACTGTCGATGGTATCTCAATCCCCGGTTTCATTTCTCAGGTATTGACATGCCACAATTGTAAATCTTTTGCGAGGAAATAGTAATTTATTTATTGAGAACGTTTACATATATTTGTTTCATTAATAAGTTGGGGTATACAGAAACACCATGAATGTAAATTTTGGTAATTTAATCATAGAAAACACCACCTGTCTCTTACACTATCTTTTATGACAAACTATAATGTTTCATGTCTAAAGAACTTAATTAGAAATTTTCCAACTTAAATTACTTTCAAACATTTGATTATTTGTATAGACGAATGATTAATTGTGTTTACATATTTATTTTCAGGTATGGTCATATCGTACATTGCTGCTTACTTTGTGATTTTGTCTTGGTAAATTATCTAGTATGGCATTTATGGATTAACAAAACAGCTGAAGAATTTCCATCACATATGGAATCAAGAATAATTACAAACTGAACGTAGAATTATGTTGTACATGTAGAATTATCCACCAGTGTGTAAGAATTTTTTTTGATATATATATATCTGATTGAACACTAACGAGTAAATGGTTCATTGTAATGCAAAAATTATCTTTATTTCTTTTATACTTCTATTTATTGTGATCGAGAAAGAAACTCGTGCATGTGCATTTGAGTCTTTCTCTATATTATAATAATAATATTATAAACATAAATCAACACTATTTGCTACAGCTGTATCCTAACTTTTGTTTCAACTGGAAACAGGCTATGCAGTACAAAAATATCATACATCTTACTCAAATCTCTACTCATGCTCTTTATGTAAATTCAGTTATAAGGTATATATGTTCCATATTTATTATAGTTTATTTGGAATGACATTAATGGAGATGTTAAAACATCGCAAACCATGTAACTCCACGCAAGCAATGCAATGTTATTGCAAAAGGTCTTTAATTATCTTAACATTTTTAATATTGTGATATATTAGAGATTTATGCTCGAACATGGGCTGGCATGAAACTTCTACAGCGTGTCGGAATGGAATGTGTTGGCTGTTTGATAAAATCGTTTATCTCTTAACTAAATAGATACATTAGGACCAGCCATCCTTTTGCATTTAATGACGGAGATTAATGGCATTAGTGGAAAAACACACATCGATAATGTATTAAAGCCCTCGGATAAAGCCTTAAACAATATTTTATTTATTAGTATTCTTTGACATTATAAGTTTGCATACAGACAATTTTATCACGTGCATTTCCGACAGCAAAAATTCAGTTCAACGACACTGTATTCCACGAATGGGATATTTATTGTACTTGTCTCATTGCTCATGTGTGTATGTATAAGGATTTACTACTTGAAACTGAAAGGTTGTCTTAGGACTTTTGCGGCGGGTTCTGCATATAAGCAGTGGTCGCTTACTCCTCCCGGGCACCTGGCTGCACCTAAATCTGTCTGAATATGACATTGTACAGGACACTGTCCTTCAATGGACTTCGATATCTGGTAAATCCTTCGGTACCCCTTCATTGTTTACTATCTGTAAGGTTCCGTATTGCAAGTGTCTTTTAGAAGAACGCGGGAAAAATTAGGGAGTCTACGTATATGTACAATAATATATTGTGTTCGGGCATAAGAAATATCAAGACTTAAATATGTGAATGAATTCGGTGCACCAAATGCGCATTACGACAACCACTGTCTCTTCAGTGATGTTCATGACCAAAACTCTGGAAATCGAAAGGCTAAAAGAGCAAAGTCACTACCACATTTTCATAAATGTAACACACATGTGAGAGATACTGATAGTAAAGTTTAAGTATATATTTCGGATCACTGAAAACAGGGCTGAGGATACCCTAATAGTCCACCAGCAGCAGTATCGGTCCCATGGTAAAAATGAATATCAGAACATTTATAGGTGAATTATCTTCGAAATTATGTCTCTTCAACTAAATGAGAGTGACTCGAAATTTTGGCATTCTGAAAATGGAATAAAGTTGCATTGTGTAACAGCAAGATTTTTATGCTCCGCGGAAACTTTCGGGGAGCATATAGTCGCTGTCTGTCCGTCTATCAGTATGTCCATCCATTAGAATCTGGTGACTTATTAACTATGACTTAAAACACAATGAAATACTTATATCTCCTACTCCGTTCATCAGAATTTGATCATATTTCACCAAAATGTTATTTACATTAAGGGCTTTTGGACAAATGTCACTCAATGTCAATTCTGAAAGGTCAATGTCAAGAAGTGTTATGTCACTACTAATGAAGGTCAAGTTTTCTCATTTTAATTTAAGGTCACTTCTACAATTGACTCAAAGGATCTTCATATCGTACACTGAGAGTCCAAAGTTTATTGATTTATATACATCCTGTTTATAAATGTAGCTTGACAGGAACTATGGTCACTTTTGAAATGAAGCAATACACTTACTAGATGCCCTTACCAATGGACCGAAATAATCTTATAACCTTATGCACACTTTTCCTTGAGCATTGTACACTGACTAACGGGCGGTTCGGACTTCATGACAGGCCTTTTCCACATCTTTTTAGAGGAGACATATTCCCAAACCTCGTCCCCTCTGACTTTTAGTCGGGACTCGAACGGACCAATGGTCAGTAGTCGCCTCTAGACCAGAAGTACACAGTTACCTCATGTTGATGTCGCTGTATGTATTTCTTTATCATAATGTAATTCTACATTACTATTAGTTTCTATATATGTAACATTGTCTTCAAAGCTTAACATATTTTATTCCATTACTACACGTGTTTCGGCATTATGAGCCTCTTCAGGTAATGATGCATGATAATACAACAAGCAAGTATATATACACATATTCTTAGATAATAATGATAACAGTAGAATATCAGATAAAGTATATAGTGAGTATTTTAACAAAAGTATCCTATATAATCTCTCATTCCACTACGTGGGATGATGCTATGTTTTATGTAAAGAAATCTTCTCCGAGCATCGGGATCACACATTAGAAAAGCGCGATGAATTCGGTTTGCTTAATACCTTGCACAGCACCGGTCAAACGTGTGTGAATTGATAACGAGTTACTGCGCATTGCCAATGGAATATCTAATCGACAATTATAAAGGAAACCCGCAATATATGTGTTACTTTAATTTGAGTTTCTTTGTCTCATTACTTTAGTAGTCATCTCAGTGGTATATATACAGCTTTCTTGACCGTTGACACGCGCAATACACACACGCTACGTCACCACGCTTCTGAATAGGAATTCTGTGATACACAGATTTCTATAGCTGTATCCATGCCGCTTTAATTACATGAATGTGTTTACATAGTGTCTCGGTGAGATATATACATGTATCTATGTATATATTTCTCCTTTGTCCTGATTTGCCAATCTATAATGCCGCAATAAATGCGTATACTCATTGGAGTATCTCGGTTTTGTTCATAAATATCCAATCTATTTTTAAGAAAATTCTAAATGTTTCTTTTTCTTATTTTCGATTGTTTCTTTTTTTAGTTTAAATCATTAATTTGTTTGTTTGCTTGGGGTTGGGTGGGGTGGGGGTTATTATTATGAGTTAAGCAAGTCATTCTCGTGATGTTTTTACTTTTTAACTTCTTTCTATCTACATATTTTTCTTTCGAAAGAGGAAGACCCGCCCTGTAGCGTCGGCAACAGGTAAGCTCTATTTTTTTTTTTCTATTATTTATTTGTTTATTTATTGATTTTTTTTTTAGTGAAGACTTTTGTCAAACGGCTGAGTCAGACATATTTATGTTTTTTTATGCTACCTCCTATCCGGTTTTAATATTGAAAAGCTCAAATGTCCTTTTCGACAAAATAAATTGATCAGTCGTGTAATATATTAAGTCTTATAATTCCTCTACGCCTTACACAATCATTACTCATGATAAACAAAAGATCGATAATTTAGTATCAATGATAACTGCTTCTTTATTAAGAAAGGTTCTCGCAAATGTAAATATTTTGTGTTGGGCTACAGCAAAAATCAGAACATGTGCACGAGAATTAATTTTGGTGGACATATGCGTATTTCGTAGCTTACCTCACTGTAGTGATGCTCAAAAACTAAACCGAAAAAATACATATCTGAAGAGCAAATTTATTATCATATTTAGCTGAAAGAAAATGAAAAAGAACCTTCTAGAGACAGAGCTCTATATGAGGGAGATAAAAATAGTAATCTGAAGTTTATTTTTCGGGTCAGTGAAGGGGAACTTTAAATTAAGCTGACGATACCCTTAGCAACTAATTGTCCGGAAGCAGCGACCTAGTAGTAAAATAAAAACTAGATTATTTGTACGTGAATTGCATGCAAACAGGGATGCTTACATTTCCCGAGCACCTGGTCTCGCTTCAATTGAAATTTCGAATCGCATTTTATTATCCTTTTTATCCATGGACTTCGATATATGATTAATCCTTCAGTACTTCTTCATTGTTTGCTTAACATAGTGCACCATGTGCTCGATTGTCTTCACCTACATAGTAGTGATTCAATTATGAAATAACATACATGTTTTTGACTGAATTTAGCATTCCAACGTTTGCCTGGACTGCACACGCGGAAATATATTGCCTACAGGCGAATTTCGTCCCGAGTTTACGCGAAAGGAGCACGTACGTCAGTTCGACATAAACATGTTCAGAAACAATAATGTTAACAAAGTGTTATACACCTGCTCTAATATCATTGCAGAATTTTAAATGTAAAAGAATTATAACTGTATGTCGTTTTTTCTTTACTGTTTGACTAAACTGTAATTCTGGGATCCATGGTGGTAATTGGAGTTACTATAGAAAAATGGTTTTGCAAAGAAAATTGTTCTTGAAATACCCGTAGTGAGTAAAGTGTAGTAATGAATTAATATGAAAAACGAAATGCCAAATTGAAGACGCATGCTTTATTCGCTTTCCATACAATACGGTCAGAAATGCATATAGGCTTAAGATCACATAAAGAGTGGCGAATTGGTAAAAAGCTGAAGAGATGTAAAGATGATGGATAAATCCAAACCACAAGTCCAAAAATCATGAAACCATAGGACATACAAAATCAGTGAAAATGAAAAACAAATGGAAAATAACAAAATATGTCTACTTGAAGAGCATATATGAACCCCTGTGATGGAGTGAGATCAGGTGCCCGGGGAGAGTGAGCATCTCCTGCTTGCTAGCAACACCCGTCACATATACCCCGTAGAAAAAGTCAAATCGTGTGAATTCCATATGTATCTATATATGGAGAAGTCGAAGTAAGTAACCTTCTAGTATAGAAGGTGTCAAATCTGTGTAAAGTGATCGGAATCGGTCTCAGTCCAGAATATCATTTAAAAGAGAGGTATGTGTAACGACTTTAAATTATGGTTAATACAATAGACATAGGTAAAGTGTCATTTCAACCTAATGTTCAAAATCTAATTGTTCCCACTCAATAGATGCATGCTTATACAATAAATTAATTGCCGAACACCCGTTCAAATAAACTGTAGATAACGAGATATTTGTGATAAGATATTGCACGCTACTGAGCCACATCTGGTAAATATACAGAAACGCCAGATACAGCGACGAAGAGATGCCGATGTCATGTTTTGAATAGAGTGCTGGACTTTAGTATAGAAGTGTCCGAAGAGCAGAGTTGTTTAATAATATTGAAGAGAAAAAATGCCTCTTGAAGACACGGGCGGTGTTTGCAATGTTTGACTAGATTGTGTTTCTCGCCCTTGAGATATCATAATTTACAACACTGAATTTTATCATATGAATCTCGAAGTATCGATTCTGAACCTAGAAACGTTTATAGTAGGAAAATGTGTTAGGTTTAAGTATCATGTTTAAAATTACAACCGTCGGGATCTTTTAAAATGATAATGTAAAAAAAAAAAGAGATTCGTATATATACCGGAATAAAGAAAATGACCATTTACTTCAGATTTCCGTGATTAGGTCCCAGATCAAATGATGGATATACTAATCCAATAATGATTTAATGAAAACACAAATACATTTTCAACTCTCCATATGTCAAGTTCACTTAATTACATACCATATTATTGAAGCAATTATTAGAAAATACTCTGAAACAAAACAGTGATAAGATTTCAAACTTAAGAGTATTTTTATTCGAAGTTGTACGGGCTAGTTTTTTTCACATGTCCTTGTCCTTGTAAAACTGAAGAGGGGCATCATGTAGTTAGATACTGTAATATGAGGAATGAAATATCTTCGGTGCATACTAGGGAATTGATTTGAATGCAATATGAGCATTATACACATATAATTTTATATTACGTTTTTGAGAAGAAATGGAGTATGAATTTAGAAGAGGTCTGGTATTCAAAATCATTGACACATTGCAAATTCGATGGAAATGGATTAAAGGAGAACTACTGTATATGTGATATGGGATGCGATCAAGTGTCCAGGAGAAGTAAGAGTCCCTGTTAGCATGCTACAGCCGTAAGTTATGTTCCAAAGAAACCTCTAGTCTCGACTAACAGTCACAGTGGACCAGGCTCAGGACCTTGTCTCCTCTGAAGAGGTTTTACAAGGCCCGTCACAGAGTGCCCACCGTGCATTAAACTTTATATACTAATTACGATCTTTCGTTTAATTTATTATTACATTGATATGTAGACTTGCATCCGTGATGTATAATATCAGTTAAAATGAAATAATTGACACATAACTAAATTGCTGTTCAGGCATTTAAATGATTTTGTTATATTTACACATTATATGTATTGTCATGTTATTCGGACTTCTTATCTCTTTTTGTGTGTGCATATCCTTGGTATTTTGTGTCTTACAGCTTTGTCAGATGTTTTCAGTTTTCTCTTTTCGAGTTGTGGAAATCGGACTTGTATCTCAGATTTTCATTACACATATAAACAGATGAATTAATCTGGTGTTGCAAATTTATCGACGCACTATGCGTTGTGAGGAAACATACTGTTTTCATGCGTTTTGTGTTAATCGTCCCTTCATGTAGCCTTCATGTCAAATGGCACGGTTTGTTAGGGTTTGTCATTTCTTTCATGATGCGAGCGAGAACATTTGAATCTGACTTTCACATAGGATTCATTATACATGAGAGCGAGGTTGAACAAGGTCGACTCCGCTCCTTTTAAAACTTTTCGGAAGACTTCGGCTTTTTGGGGTGACAGACCAGCTGTAAGAAGAAGTAGAACGTATTAAAAAAGACAATACATCCAGACGGAGAGATGTACAGACGCCAGACGAGCGGAAATTAGGGCACTATGGAGTAAATGACAGAAAAGTGGCAAAACACTTCAAATTAGTGGATAATATGCTCTTAAAATGCAGTATCATCTGACAACAAAATCGCTGACTCGGTATTCGAGTTCTTATAAAATGAATCCAAAAACAGGAGAACTCTCTATTAAAAGCCGACTGCAAAGTCACCATGCTAAATAAGCAGCAAGGGAGAGTAAACAAAGGAGCTGTACTGTGTAAACTGTCATCTATCATCACCGTTGTGTTCTGAATTATTTAGGATAGAAAACTGAAGACATCTAACAAAGCTGTATGAGAAAAATCACCAAGAACATGCACACCAAACATGATTATAATAATATAATATACACTGAAAAACGACATTACAAGAATACTCGATTGTGCTGTGGTTACGATACTGACTTAGGACGGTCAGTTGACAATCAACAAACGTCATTTAATGGATGTGGTTAACCGGTTTTCGGGCGTTAATCTTCCCACTCACCGCAAAAGCAGCACAATCCAAAGACACACATTAAAAATTATAAATAGTCCTCCATATAGAGAAGAAGGATCAACAGGTTTCTCAAGAATTTTATTAATAATGATACGTTTACCTTTTGAGAACTGACAAAGTAATCTACATCGAATATGATATCCCAGGGATAATTTTAGCAACGATTCACACAACTAAAATTTCATGCATCCTTATGGTTTGTCCTCAGATAAGCCATGTATCATTTGTGAATTCCAACGTATACACGAGTGTGTCAAGATCATACACAATTAGATTAAAGAAATCCTCAACTTCATTAATTTATCAAATATTTTATTTATAGACTTTAGAATAATAGATATACATGTGACAATGATTCCCACAAAACCATGAAATTCGAAAAAGCACCCAGTGATGTATGCATGTATATACTTGTTGTGCAATATAGAATTATTAAATGAACAGAAAACTAATCATTTATTCTGGCGCTCGACCAAAAATAAGATTACAGTCAAACAAGTAATAAATTTACATGTATGGAAGTCATGTATGACTTCCATACATGTACAAATCAATATAAAATATCCATATGGTAAAACAAATAGTGTTATGAATAATATATAATTTCCACGAGGTCATACCACCGTGCAGAATAATGCACACACATTTCTTATATATTTCACATCTATGTGTACTTTTTGTAAACAAGAATGTCGTTCATCAAACAGCATAGACAGACGTAAGGATTTTGTATTTCCACTTTTAAATTATCTGGATGGTTATAACTCTCAAATTTTTTGCCAGAACCTATACTAAATTGACCTTTCTTGCAAAAAGCTTACTAATAACGTTGAAAATTTGAGCAAGTATCGTAGACTTTATAAAACATCTTCGTTTATTATTATAATTTATTATTATAATTTATTATTATTTAAAACTTTTATCAAAATTCGGAAATACTTTTCAATAGTAACGATCCAATAGCATTTCCAATCGTGATTTCTACTTTGATTTTATCTACGAACTCAGGAGTGTCAAAGGGTCCGATAATTTTAAATAATGGGCTTCCAAAATAGTGAAACGCCTTCGTCATCGACAAAATGACTCAATTATTCTCAAAAAAGATAATAAGTCTTATATATGGCGCTTCTACATTCTTTAACTTGAACGTTGCACGCTGCATAACAGGAAGGTCGGTACAATATGACAGGTCTTCTTGAAACCTTTTTTTCAGAGGAGACATAGTTCTGAACCTTGTCCCCTCTCACTTGGGATTACTGTGGATCAGTTTGAACACGCTTCCAGATCAGCAGAAGACGGTTTACTCATGTTGATATGAATTTATATAATTTTCATTTTTTCGTCTTACTCTTCATTACTATGCTTTTTGATACTTTTATGACCTGAGAAAAGTTGTGACCCGTGCTCCCTATATGGAGGAAATTTGATTAAAATGCATGTCCATTAATTATACTATTTTTGTGGTGAGTGGGAAGGTGGGACCGTAAACTGATCAACCAATGGAATGACTACTGTCACTGTCCTCAATCAGTATCGCAACTTAACATGCTTAACCCTGCAATTCTGTGGTGACTTCTTCTGTCTGTGATACGACTGAGCTTGATGCTTTTATCTTTTCCTTTTAGGAACTTATGTTTTTTAAGGGATGTCAGTAGAATATATATAGTATATTCATAAATATATAATGTGAAATAGATTCAAATAGGAATATTTAAAATACAGTGTTGACCATATACGTAATAGAAAACTCTGGATGGAAGTAAAAATGTATTTGAATCAAGTGTGTGCAGAGTAAATAGGAATGAGTTGAAAAGTCGTAGAATATATGCTGGAAGAGTGTTATATGATAAATTTAACATGACTAAACTGTTTTCTGCCCCTGTCAAACGAGCTAGTATGCGTACACTAAAGGACTCCCCACTCAGAGGGTCGGGGTCCCTGACGTCATTTCTTCATGAACAGTTTCGACCACGGGCAATGCTCCGCTGGTCAAACTGCAATTATACGGAAGGTTACATGAGTGTCATTATACAACGATATCAAAAGCGTTTTAAAAATGATGATTAATGAGAAGCTTTGATCCTCTCCAACTTGTAAATTATCTTGTTGTATTTACATTACGTTTATAAGAGAATGGAATTGTATGTTTATAAAATCTAAGAAAGCAGAATAACTAGGTTATATCTTTAATGTTCAGTTCTAAAAGGAATCAGAAGTAATCTGACCAAGCTGTATGACACAAATCACCAAGGACAAGCACAAAAACATGATATAGTAAAATAAACACAGAAAATATTGCAAAATATCCGATTGTACTGCAGTTACGATACCCGACTTACGACGGTAAAAAATGTATCTGAATCGGTATGGTTAACCGGTTTACGGGCGCCCAACCCCCCACTCACCGCAAAAGCAGCACATTCAAAATAATGGTTTGCATGATGTAGTTTTCTTGCAATACGTAATGTGGAAAAAAAATCCGACACCCAAAGTCATATTTTTTTTTCGAAAATTCTTTGTATGAAGTCAAATAAAAATATACATCCCTCTATTTTATCGAGCAACAAAGGACTCAAAGGAGTGTTTTTTCACTTCCAACTGGGTGTACTTGCTTTTATTTTTTGAATATTTCAAAGACAAGTTCGATTCATGAACATTTCAATCAATGTAGAGGGTAGTGTTGACCCCGGTCTGAATAGTTTACCTTTTTTCAACCCAAGTTTCAAGTTCATGTGCTCAGTTGATTTTACTTGAACGTTGCACGCTGACTAACAGGGCGGTGGGGATTATATGACGGGCCTTGTCCAAACCTCTTTCAGAGGAGACATGGTCCTGAACCTCGTCCCCTCTGACTGTTAGTCGGGACTCCTACAGATCTAGGGTCTTAGCTCGCTTTCAGACTGGCAGAGCACGGTTTATCATGTTGATGTCGCATATATTTTTATACCATTATGTGTTTTACAATACCTCACGTGTTTATATTTTTATGACCTCTCAATATGCGATACCTGTTGACCCTTGTTCTTTACATGGAGGATTATTTATAAATATTTAATGTACGTCTTTTGATTGTTCTGCTGTTACGGTGAGTGGGAAGGTGGGCCCGTCAACCGGTTAACCACACCATCTGTTTGGCTTTTGTCAAATTAAATGACCGTCCTAAGTCGGTATCGTAATTGCACTACATTCAAATATTTTTGTAATGTGTTAAATGTTCTATTATATTATTTATATTGTATAGCTCCATGGTGACTTCTGCCACATAACTGAGCCGGTGACTCCTCTTTTTTCTTTCACAGAAATTATAGGGAGATTAAACACATCCCGGAGTTGACATGTAGAAATGCACTGTAGGATCATTTCTATTTTAGCTCACCTGGGCCGAAGGCTCAAGTGAGCTATTGTGATCAATCACCGTCCGTCGTCCGTCGTTAACTTTTCACATTTTCGACTTCTTCTCCAGAACCACTGAACAGAATTTGATGAAACTTGATAAGCATGTAGTACTCATGGTCCGCTACAAGTGTTGTTGTTTTTCGTCCGGATTCATCAACAGGTGGCGCCAACACAGGGAAAAGTAGGTCAAAGAGGGTACCCTCCTTTGACAAACTTCTTCTTCAGACCGGGGGCATACAGAGACAAACCGAATGCATAGGAATGATCTAGAGGGATGTGTGAAGAAGTGTTGTTATTTTTGGTTCCGTTCCGAAATCAAATTTTTGACGGTTTTTTTTGTACTTGGTAGTTTTGATGCAAAAAAGAGGTATTTTTTTCTTTATAGTAAACATTGATGCATTAATTTGGTTTAATTTGATCATTTTGATGGTAAGAAATACTACTGCGAAGAAAATTTTTCAATATTTTATGTTTTGGATTTTTTATGAATTTCTTAAGACTTTCAAGAAAAAGGGGGGTGGGATAATTGGTGTAAACATTTCACAGTTTGAACTTTTTCTTCGGAACCACTTGCTGGAATTCAATGAAACTTGGCATGCATCAAATACTCAAGGTCTCCGACAAATGTGGTCATCTTTGTCAGGATCCATGAACAGGTGGCACCACCACAGACAAAAGTAGGTCACAGAGGGTACCCTCCTTTGACAAACTTCTTATTCAGAACGGGTGTATACAGCGACAAACCGACTGCATAGGAATGATTTAGAGGCATATGGGAAGAAGTGTTGATATTTTTGGTTCCATTCCGAAATCAAAGTTTTGACGTTTTTTCATTTTTATTTTGGACTTTGTTATTTTAACGCATTAAAGAGTTATTATTTTCTTTTAGTAAACATTAATGCATTCATTTGGTTTCATTTAATCATTTCTATGGTAAGGAATGCTGGTGCGAAGGAATTTTTTTCAATATCTCGATTTTTGAATTTTTTATGAATTTTTAAAGACTTCCAAGAAAAGGGGGGGGGACAATTTTTCATATCTTCAACTTGATCATCTAGCTTTTCAGGTGAGCGATATAGGCCCATTTGGGCCTCTTGTTAGTTTTGTTCGTGCATCAAGTCACAAGCATTTGAGGTTTTTTTTTGTATATCATAATTACCCTTCTAAGAAATCATTTTATTTATTTATTATGCCCTCGGATCGATAGATCGGGGGAATGTCCTGTTTGTCTGTTGCCAACTGTAACCATCGCTATTTTATTTTAAACTGAGAGGAAAAGAGACTTCATATTTAACATGCGTACTCAACGATTGAAGCATTTTCAAATGACACTTAGGTCGATAATCGTTTGACCTTCACGCTAAAAAGATCTCTTTGAAATTTGTTGCTGATGTAGGCATTAGTGTTCAACAAACACAGCTTGTTTTATACGTTTTTGTGTCATTGTCTTGATGTATCGTGTATACTGAAGTCCTGTCTTCTGATTTTCATTAGACAATTTCTGTTCCCAGATAAACCTGATTAGTCAGTATGAACATTTAGTTTTCTTGCTTTTTCATGAATTTATCTTCTTGTTGATGTTGGCCGGTACTAGCTTGATGAATGGAAGAGGTTCCAAACCAGTGAAGGCAAATGTTTTTGAAATAAAGTTTACCAACAAAAATGAAATTATTGATACTTTGCAGCTTTCAATACGTAAAGCCTTTTTTACATTGAATCCTTTTTGGAAAAAAAAGGCGAAAGTATATCTGATTTAGTCGTTTTTGCACATTTTCATGTCAATTGTCTTGATTTATTCAATGCATAGAAGCTATTGATTATTCATTCGGTAAGTTTCACCAAGAATCTACATACATATGTGATCATTTATTTTAAATTTTCAGTTACCCTGTGATTTTCTAGATTGGAATATCTAACGATTTTCTGAGCGAGCACCGGCATGCCGAAAGGTAACACTGGGGAGTGGTTGCTTTCTGTTTACATGATACTCCAGTTCAGTTTGTAAAACACTTGGGTGCTCACAATCATTAGAATCTTCGAAGAAATTCCTATGCTTATCTACTGATTTATTGATTTTATATACGGTTTGATTAATCAGACCTGTAACGGCATGGTTAATGTTGATGATTCAAAGTTTAGTGTCATATTAAATGTCACAGCGCAATGAAGGAAAGAATATATGTAACATCCTATTTTTCACCAAGACCATGTATTAAAATTGTAATCTGGTGAGCGATAAAGGCCCACCTGGACCATGTGTAGTTTTTCTGTCCCTCTCTTTCATCTGCCCTTCATCTAAAGGGCCTCCTTTCTTACCACTTATTATATCCAACCCGCCGATATTTTCAGTCCAAGTGAATGGTACATCATGTGTTTAATAACAAGGTACACACGGAACTGTTGAGGTGTTTCTGTTTTGTTTCTTTTATATCTCCAGCGTTACCTGCAGAAAGTTTCATCAGCATTTGGTCCATTGGATCTTCTAATTGTAATAAAATACTGAACGAATATCCTTGAATTTCAAACTACGTATATCTATGTAAACTACTAAAACATGATTCAATTGACGTGAATAATGAAGTAGAACTGGGAAATGTGATGATGACGTCATAGGTATATTGATCAAAAGCCCACTCAATGTCATTTTCTTCATTGAAACATGTACATGTTGTCATTGTGATAACTTCAATAGCATGTATGCTTGATTGATTATTGTTTTACGTCACTCCACGATTATTTCACGTATATGGTGATGGCATCTGTCTGATGCATGGCATACAAATTTAGACCTTTGCAACGGACCAACCCGAAGCACTTAGGGATCTTTTTTGACAGAACACCGAGGTGCTTGAGGCGGAAAATGGAACCCGGGACCTTTCGATTACGAGCCGAGCACCTTATCCACTAGGCTACACCGGCTTAATGGCATGCATGAAACCATACAGTAATCATCCGATGTTGCTGTAGTGGTTAATACGATACTATTTATATGTAGTCTTGTTTTCCATATTAATATCATGTTAATATCTCCATTTCAGGTATATCGGTAGAAGAAAAGTTTAATTATTTAAGAAGAGGGTGTCTTCTTTAAGCGATAGCCGGAATACTTTTTTTGCTTTCGTCATGCGTTTTAGATTGTATATCATTATAAAGACATGTAAGGAAGCGGAGTACTACGATACCTATGTATACGTCACCTATAGATCGTCTTTACTTAAGGAACGCCACCCCTGGATCCACACATTGATCTACTCAGGTTTGACTTATGGGGACTTTGGGTATTATTGTACATCGGGAAATAGAATTATTTCAGAATTAAACTTGATTTCGATCATCGTAAATTCCGAGTCTCCCTCCCCCCTTTCATAGCACACGAAGCCACCACTGCCTTTCTGTTATAAGGGTTTTATTAAAGATAAAAACATTTCACCGACTTGTCTGTTTCGTCGCATACACAACGTTTAAGAACCAACGCGAAGTACTGCCCTACAGATAATTGAACAGAACATGTGTAAAAAAGATGGCTCATGGGTATGGACAGAATATCTAAATAAAGGTAAAAAAAACCCAGTTTAACATTACATTATAAAAACATTGATTAAACATAAGTTGGAATAGATGTAAGTACAGTTAAGATACGGGTAATTCGGTGATGCTAATTTTAGCACGAAGA
This sequence comes from Pteria penguin, assembly GCA_035048485.1. Lineage (NCBI taxonomy): Eukaryota > Metazoa > Mollusca > Bivalvia > Pterioida > Pteriidae > Pteria > Pteria penguin. The sequence continues at coordinate 42,302,257 of CM068589.1, forward strand.
ATTGCGAATTCCGAATAGACTGAATATCTCCTATTAGCATAAAACATCCGTAGCAAACCTTCAGTAAAAACTCTTTCGGGGACTTTGGGTATTATTGTACATCGGGAAATAGAATTATTTCAGAATAAAACTTGATTTCGATCATCGTAAATTCCGAGTCTCGCCCCCACCCCACCCCTACCCCACCCCCTTTCATAGTACACGAAGCCACCACTGCCTTACTGTTGTGAGGGTTTTATTAAAGATAAAATTATTTCACCGACATGTCTGTTTCGTCGCACACACAACGCTTACGAACAAACGCGAAGTACTACCCTACAGGCAATTGTACAAAAGAAATTGTACAAAACAGATACCTTTCTCGCCCCCCCCCCCCCTTTTCATAGTACACGAAGCCACCACTGCCTTACTGTTATGAGGGTTTTATTAAAGATAAAAATATTTCACCGACATGTCTGTTTCGTCGCATACACAACGCTTAAGAACAAACGCGAAGTACTACCCTACAGGCAATTGTACAAAAGAAATTGTACAAAACAGATACCTTTCTCATGGGTATGAACAAAATATCCAAATAAAAAAAGTAAGAAAAATAGTTGAACATAAAAGTACAACAGTATTGACAAAAGTTGGTATAGATGTAAGTCCAGTTAAAACACGGGTAATTCAGTGATTCCGAATGGAATGAATATCTCCTGTTAGTATAAAAATACTCGTCGCATACGTTCAGTAAAAACCCTATTGTTTTGTTGTCAGGTCATTCATGATGATTATTAGAAGAGTAAAGGACATTACTTTACAAAATCCGGAAAATCATATTAATTCTGAAATGTGGGACTTCATACTGTCTACCAATATCCTTGTATCAACTATAGAACTTTCTCTTTACTGAATTCATGCATTAAAGTTATGGCACTGTGTCTATAGTTTATTTGTTTGCACCCCAGCTCTCAGAACTCTCATAAGAGGAGAATACTGAGCAATATCACATAATTTGTGAAACTTTAAAGCAGGCTAAGACAGGATGTTGCTGGTAAGGAAGGAAAAATGAGTGATATGGAAGTTGACTTTCACGTTTGTGATAGAGACACGCGTATAATATAACTATGAATTCCAATCCATTGTTTTCATAATGGACAAACAAACCGCGAAGTAATGCTGCACCTCATCTCTAATGACACCACGATGTCGTATCATTATTTTTAATACGCCAAACGTGAATGACTGACAATAATGACCAAATTTTGCAGATCAAACAACTTTATACTATTAACCCAATATACCACATTGATCATATTCATTATAGGCACGGTACAAGTGTAGCAAGCTTTTACAGCCACATTTGTTAGCCTATAAATTAATTCTACAAGAACACGTGGACACAAATTACATCTTGGAATTTGATCAACGCTGCTTAAAAATGCAATGAGGATAACAACAACATTTTAAGAATAGAATAGTAATTAACAATTGAAAATGCTAAACAATATTTGTATTGTATTATAATAAAAATACCAAATAGTAAAATAAAAATAAATTCATACAACAGTTGCTTAAAAGGGAAATTATGATACACAAAAAGTGATCGTTACTCGATAGTTAAACATGAAAAATATTCCTACAGTATTTTACTACATGTTTAGTTCAGTGTGTTATATTTCTTGCTATACCTTTTGAGAATAAAATAAACTGAGCATGTGAACTTGAAACTTGGTTAGATAAAAAAGTTTAATATTCAGACGGTGTCCAAAACTAACCTCTGTATCCACTGAAAGCTCATGAACCGAATCTGTCTTTGAAATACTGAAAAGATAAAATCATGCACACCCAGTGTCCAGTGAAAGTAATTCCCTAAGCTTTAGAGAGATCATTTACACTTGATATCAAGTGAAATGTGAACATCACATACAGCACACCGTCATTTATATTTAGGCACTGAATCACCCTTGTCTCCTAAAATATGCTTGTGTCATGCCCTTTTGACACCCAACACCCACAGAAAAGAGTATTGAATCGGATCGATATAACAAATGACATCACAGGGAGTAAAGATCTTGTGGTTTGCTTGCATTATACCCTACCCGCATGGACAGTACAAGATATCATAACGCTGCAAAGCATTAAATCAGCGCGGGAGTCTAAATGATAACATAAATTAGTAATATGGATATGACAAATGCCTGAAGGACTCAGTTGTCTGATCAGAAACTATGGAGGAATAAGCAGAGCTGCCGCTTGGTGATCATAGAAATTAAATCATTGCCATAGTCTACTGATCAGTTGGTTGGTTCATTGGGTATTGATACCGCTTTCAACAATGTGTCAGTTATATCCCGACATGGAAGCAGATATCTTATCAAAACTCTTACATATGGATACAAGATGTGTTAGGGAAACACTAATCCACCCCCCCCCCTCTCCCAGGGTGGTAACAAAATCCAAATAAGACGCATTTTAAAATGTGGGTCAGATGTAACGGTCAAGGTCAATACATGTAGGTCAAGACATGTGGCAGCAACTTAATGGACTCATCAAAAGGAATGCACATGCAAAAGATAAAAAAGCACTAAACACAAGATGCCTCCAGATTTTATTCCTAGGCATAAAAAATATGAAAAATGAACACCAAGAACTTAATGCTAATGTAGTTTTAAAAGAAGGTCAATATTGATTATCCTAATTCATTCACAGAGTCTTATGTATGTCAAGAGGAAAATTAGAGAAATTATTCCCGAGTGTAGTTAGCACAGCACTATCGTGGGTTACATGACATTGACATGACATTACCAGCAATGTTTTGTAAAATTCGTTATTCCACCGCTGATGTCATATTCAAGAACGATTTCCACTAATTTTCATATTTTTCTTATTTCATCAATTTGAAAACAACAGATAATATTGGACAGAAACAGGGAATTAAATATCGGAGTCAACGTTCGCCTCACTGTATTACATAAATTCTTCGACCAAATAAAATATAAATCAATTCCAATAATTAGGTAACGTGAATTATTCAGAGCGTGGAGACGGATTATCCCCTTAGCAATTTGAAGTTCGCGAAGAAGAACGAGTCCTTGTACTGCTAGAATGATATGTGAAAAAACGAAAACTGTAAAAGATGACAGTATACAATATACAGAATACGATGTGACCTTTAATATTGACAATGTTGATTAGGAAAATATTAAATAGTTTGTGCCAGGTCAATATGACATACTGCATAGTATATCATGTGCCAGGTCACTGTGGCATACTGCATAGTACATCATGTACCAGGTCACTATGGCATACTACATAGTATATCATGTACCAGGTCACTATGGCATACTACATAGTATATCATGTACCAGGTCACTATGACATACTACATAGTATATCATGTGCCAGGTCACTATGACATACTACATAGTATATCATGTGCCAGGTCACTATGACATACTACATAGTATATCATGTACCAGGTCACTATGACATACTACATAGTATATCATGTGCCAGGTCACTATGACATACTACATAGTATATCATGTGCCAGGTCACTATGACATACTACATAGTATATCATGTGCCAGGTCACTATGACATACTACATAGTATATCATGAACAACATTCAGGAGGATGAGATAATCAACAATGTACCAAAGAAAACAAGTCTATAACGAGGATTTGTTGAACACATTCTATTCCCCAGTGTATCACAAGGGACAGCAATACAATGGAAATATTCATGAATACATCAAATTCAAGAACGTTTCACATTGAAAGGCCATATAACAGAAATCATAGATAAACACATCACATTCCACAATGCATTAAGAAGAACGGCCAGATCACAGCGTTCATTCATTTAAAACATTATATTCTACATAGTATCACAAAGAAAAGCCATGTAACGGGAATGTTTTTCAAACAATATTCAACAATGTGCCACAGTAAACTGCCATAAATGTAAATTCATCCAATATATAACATGTACAAAGAGAGATAATTCTATTAGTGATGTTTTATTTAGCATAACATTATAATCGAATACATTATCACTGAAAAAAAAACAGTATCCGTGATTGTTCGTAATATTCATTGTTCAATGGTTGCGTAATTATGATAGACAGACTTTCATTTCTGCTTCACATTTATTTTAAATATTTACAAATAATATGCAGTTATACGAGTCATGTAAATCAGGCGTAAAGTTGCAAAACGTATAATCCTTCTGTTGTCAGTATTGTACACATATATCCACATCGACTGAATGACTACTGCCTCAATGTTTATTTCAAGTTTCAAGTTAACATGTTTGAACGCGAGTCACTTGTACGGTGTTTGTGTCAAAAGAGACCTGATGCAGTGGTATACTTCGGTCCTGAGCTTCAACTATAGGTTTCTAGTCTATATAGTAAAAGTACAACGTATATATGTTGTAATATTTATTATACATATGTCAAATACGGAGCACCAGATGTCAATATTGCTAAGCGATTAAACTTTGAAAGACTCCAATGATATGTTAAATATTATCATGTAATGTTTTTTGTAAAGATAGTAGAAATATATAAATAAGTACATTAAAAGGATAAATGAATAAATAAATAAATACACAAATTAAGAATAATGATGACATAATCATAATTATAGCAGAAAAAGAAAATGTAATCTATTTAATGCAAAACGTTTCCTTCATAGATATGGATCTAGAAGCCACTGACAAAAGTTTACACACTGACATATATAAGAAACGCGAGGACTTCGGATTTCCTAATGTAAATTTTCTCTGATATGATGGTGACAGTGATGTCTCTAGATTCCTATTATATGGTATATAAGGTTCTTACTTTATACGCCCGCATTTTAAAAATGTGGGCGGGTTATGCTATACCACTGTCGTCCGTCCGTCTGCCCTTCTATCTGTCCGTCCGTCCATCCTTGTCCGGGCTTCTCCTCCATAACTAAAGGGGCAACAAAACTTTTGATGGTGTCATATGAAAGGGTTTGGCTTGTGGGTTTCAAAGTTGGGGTCAGGCCCCTGAGGTGGGGGAAAATGGGCGGGGTCGTAAAAGCTTGTCCGGGCTTCTTCTCCTTAACTAACGGGGGAACCAAAAGTTTTGATGTTGTCATATGAAAGGATATGACTTGTAGTTGTGCATGTGGGTTTCAAAGTTGGGGTCAGGCCCCTATGGTGGGGGAAAATGGGTGGGATCGGTAAGGTTTTCCGGGCTTATACTCCGTAACTAAAGGGGAAACAAAAAGGTTTGATGGTGTCATATGAAAAGGTGTGTTTTTAAATATGGGGTCAGGCCCCTGGGGTGGGAGAAAATGGGCGGGGTCCAAAAAGCTTGTCCGGGCTTCTCCTCCTTTACTAAAAGCGGAACAAAACTTTTGATGAAGCCATATGAAAGGTGTGACTTGTAGTTGTGCATGTAAGTTTCAAATTTGGGGTCAGGCTCCTGGGCTAGGAGAAAATATGTGTGGTCAGAAAAGATTATCCGGGCTTCTCCTCCTTAACTAAAGGGGGAACAAAAATTTTGATGGTGGCATATGAAAGGATCTTGCTTGTAGTTGTGCATGTGGGTTTCAAATATAGGGGCAGGTCCCTGGGGTTGGAGAAAATGGGCGGAGTCGGAAAGATTTTCCGGGCTTCCCCTCCTTATCAAATGCAAAGTTTTACGTTTTCAGCTGCCAAAATACGGTGATCACACTCTGCTATAATTTGTTCGTATTTTTGACGGAATTAAGTAAAAACGTTACACTATGTTTTACCTTTTATTTCTGTGAAAAAAATTGTAATGTAAAACACTTCAATATATAGCTTATTTCTACCTTCCGCCGTCCGGGTATCATATCTCGTTATTGAATGTAGTCAGATATTCATACACTCTACAGCAATGTGTTTCATGAAATATTCACGGTTCCCAATTAATTTTAAATACGAGTCGAAAATTGCATACACTTCCACAAAATCAAAAAAAAAAAAAAAAAAAAAAAAAAGCCGAAAACAGCAATTTTGTCAATTTCAAGAGCCTTGTTTACCTTTTTTGTTGACCTTCACATTTCCGGGCATACTGCCAGCATTCTCAGATCAATGAAAACAATATTCTTCTGTGCATTTGGATATTTTTCTGAATTTGAAGGTTCCCATGATGTTCAAATATGTAAGTGACGCCTATTCTCCAATTTCACAAAATTCAAAATGCCAATAATTTCATGTAACATATGTGTGCAATAAGCGTCACGTTCGAAAGCTTTTCCAAAATATCTAGGTCAGTTATGACAAATAAAGTTCGTCACGCAAGCAGATATGCATGGTTCTTTATTTTGTTTTTGTTTAATGCTTCATATAAACCCATAGGCGCCTCACTGGCTCTGGCTTCGCCGTACTCGAAGGTCCTTCGCTGTTTATTTCTAAAGTTGATTTGCTGCATAATTTGAAAATGTATATATAAAACAATGCTTTAGTATCACTTTATAATATAATAATGATAACTTCAATTTACAAAAACAGGTGTTTATATCATAGGCAGCAGCTGCAGGCAACCCAGAGTGTTCGATTCCTTGAAAGGTAGCCGGGTAGCAAAGACAGGTCAGCGTATAGTGATCTCTATATGATCAATACTACATCATTTATAAATTGACAAGAATGCCGTCTTCGTAATAATTCTTCTCAGTATATATTTTCTTATAATCCACACGCCGATGTCTTGTAAACATGGTTAAGGTTTTATGCAAATTAGGTCACGTGACCGACGCATCATGAATATCAATAAGGAGAGTGCATTTTGATGGTCTAGGCCAGACTAGGGTGTAGCTGTGCCCTTAACAGTGTATGTATATATATAATGGGATGAAATAAAACGTTGATCCAAAAATTACTAAATAAGAGAATATGATATGTAATCAAAATGCAGTTTAACCTTTGTGAAGTGGGATGTTCGACAATAGGGGATGGGGTGGAGAAAATGTTGTTGATACTGAGTACATTCTTATCAACAATCAAACAGAAGCATATGTGGAAATGTCAGTGCAGTATTATGTATACCTTTGAACATGCAGATTTACCATGCTTTCAAAAGCACAACATATAATTGTCTCAAGTTTACTTAAAATGTTGCAAAATATAATTTCTATTGATTTACAAAGTGGCTATTTATATAATATTTCCATGGAAACGACTTTGGAGACATTAATTTTGTTAGCTAATATTAATCACAGTAACAATGTCTTTCTCCCATTTAATTTTTGACAACAATGTAGGATGTGTAAAAGAGGTATTTAATTATTTTTGTTGCCATGGCAACCATTTCATCTTAAAACAGTTGAGTGAAAATGACATATTTTTTCATGATAATGTACATCAATACTTAATATGATTTAATATTGCGTTGAATTGATATAATGAAATAATTTGGATACTTTTGAATATACGAATCTCATAACTTTCCACCAGCAGTTACACTGGCCTAGTGGTCATAATAAATATTGAACAAATATACCTTTTAAATTTGTGCACCAGATGCGCATTTTGACAAATTATATCTCTTCAGTGATGCTCGTGGTACTGGAATAAATAACAATGACTATTTACTTTTTAGATTTCTGTAATCAGTTCACAGTTCAAATGATAGATAGACTTATCCAGTAAAGATTCAATCAAAACTGAAATACATTTCCATATGTCATGTTCCATTAAATATACACGATACTATTGAAACAATTATTGGACAATACTCGGAAACAGAAATGTGATAAGACTTCCAGTGTTTTTATTCGGAGTTCTCCGGGCTAGTTTGTTTTACATGTCCTAGAGGAGCACCATGTAGTTAGATAGTGTAATATGTAGAAAGAAATAGCTTCGTTACATATTAGGGACTTAATTTGAATGCAACATGAACTTCATACACATATATAATTTTATATTAATTTTTTGAAAAGAAATTAAGTATCCATTTAGAAGAGTAACATACGATGTCCGGTATACACAGTTATTAAAACATCGCAAATTCCATGGAGATGGTTTAAAATAGAACTACTGTATGTGCAATATGGGATGAGAGCAAGTGTCCAGGAGAAGTGAGGGTCTCTGCTAGCATGCTACACCCGTCAAAGAATGTTCCATAGAAACCTCTAGTCTCGACAATCAGAATGGACTAGGCTCAGGACCTTTTCTCCTCTGAAAAGGGTGGACAAGGCCCGTCACAGAATGCCCACCGCTATGTTAATCACCAGGCATGGAATATTAAATACTAATTACGCTATTTTTCATTTTATTGATAAATTGATATGCAGACTTGCATCCGTAATGTATAATATCAGTCAAAATTCAATAATACACATAACTAAATGGCTGTAAAGGCATTTAAATGATTGTGTCTATTTACACATATGTGTATTTTCATGTTATTTTGACCTCGGGTTCTGAAAATGGGATTGGAATCTCAGATTTTTATCAAAAATATAAATAGATGAAGTTGCAATATCGAAGTACTATGCGTAGTGAGGAGCATAATGTTCTCATAAAACCACGTTGACCGTTCTTTCAGGTAGCCGCTAGTCAAAATGTCACGGTTTGTAGTTTTGACTGTTCTTTCATATGGTGACGATATTTTGATCTGAATTTCATTTAGTATTCTTTGTACATGAAAGCAAGGTTGACCTACGTCGACTCCGTTTCCGTTGAAAGTTTTTGGAACATTTCGGCTTTTTGGTTGAGAGACCAACTGTAAGAATATGTAGACAGTATAAAAAAAGACTAAACATACAGACGGAGAGATATACTGACGCCCAATGACTGAATGAGCGTTACGTTAGGGTACCATGCATTCAACGACCGAAACTTCGCAATGGACACTTCAAAGTAGTAGACAATATCCTCGTAAAATGCTATATCATCTGACAACAAAACCACCGACTCGGTAGTCGAGTTCTTATAAAATCAATCAAAAAAACAAGAGAATTCTCAATTGACAACAGACTGCAATTCCACCATGCAAGAGAAGAGCTTTACAATGTAAACTACCATCAATCATCAGTGTTAAGTTCCGAATTACCTAGGAACAATGATACGTTTTTCTTTTGAGAATTGACATAGTGGTCTACATCGTGTAAGATATCCCAAGGATAATTTGAACAAAAGTTGATATAACTATAATTTCATGCAATCATGCTGATATTTGATCCGAAGATAAGACATGTATCATTCGTGAATTCCAACGTCTCCAAAGATCCTACACATTTAGTTTTAAGAAATCCTCAAGTTCATTAATTTACCAAATATTTCATGTAGAGACTTTAGAACAATAGTGCTAAAATCTAGTAAGATAAGATGATTTACATAATTTTGATTTCTTGGTCTTACTTCTCATTACTCTACTTTTTTATATTCTTATGACCTCTCAACTTGCGAAATTTTGTGATACTTGCTCCCTATATGGATGCTAATTAATTTGAATGTATGCTCGTTAATTATATTATTTTTTTGTGGTAAGGGGAAATATGGATTAGTAAACCGGGTAACAACACGAATGGAATGACTACTGCCAATGTTATAAATTGGTATCGAAACTGCACATTAATCGAAGTTTTTTGATGTGGATATTTTTCTTTTCCCCTCCATTTATTACATTATAACCTTGCAATTCTCTGATGATATCCGTCTGTAATACAAGTGCGTATGATGCCTTTATCTTTTCCTTTCAGTAAAGAATTTATGTTTTTATTAAGGGATCTCAGAATAGCATCCCTCATATATAGTATATTTATAATTAGGATAGAATTCTGTGAAGGAAATTCAAATAGGAATATCTAAAATACAACACAATATTGAACATACACAACATGGAAAACCATGTATGGAAGTAGAAATGAATTTGACTCGATTGTGTGCCGAGTGAATAGGAATGAACTGAAAAGTCTTAAAAATATGCACGAAGAGTCTGATAGGATAAAATCTAAATGAAAATTGCAAGTTATTGCAATCAACGTAAGTCAACTCTTCTCTGCTCATGTGAAAACGATCAGAATTTCGACCCACAGTTAGAGGGTTGTGGTTCCTGACGTCAAATTTCCGTACACTGTTTCCACCAGAGCCCAAGCCCTGCTGGTCAAACTACAAAATAATATACGTAATGCTACATGGGTTCCAATATAAAACATCTTCGTTTAAAAATGGTGACGAAGCTTTTACCCACTCCCGTTAGTACATTGTCTTGTATTTACGTTACGTTTGTGAGGCAGTGAGATTATATGTTTATAAAAGTTGAAAGCAGAAGATCTAGGTTACATAATTAATTTCCAGTTCTTAAAGAAATCAGAAGAAATCTAACCAAGCGTTATGACATAAATCACCAAGGACATGCACATACACATGATACTAGTAAAATATACACAGAAAACATTAAAAAAAGTTTAGTTGTACTGCAGTTACGATACTGATTTAGGACGGTCAATTGAAGTAACAAATATCCCTGATATCACTGATTGGTATGGTTAACCGGTTTACGGGCGCCCAAATTACCACTCACGTTAAAAGCAGCGCAATGAAATGACTATCATTTGAAAATCTGCGATATATAGAACAAGGATCAACAGAGGTTTAAAGACTAGAGGACTTAAAAATTATGAAACACGAAACGTTTTATGCAATTAAATGCTAGTATCAAAACTATGTTAGGAGACATAAACATAAGTAAATCATATTCTCCCCGTCTGTAAGCGAGCTCTAATTTTTGATCTGTAGGATTATGACTAACCGGTGATTTACCTCAAGTTTCCATGCTGCAATATCTCTGACAAAATTGAAAGAGACGTAAAACACATTTAACCAACTGATGAATATTAGTTAAATGGAATACTTGTTTAATGCTGCAATTTATTTTTCTTTTGATTTTTTTCTCGAACTAAATACAGCCAATCGCGTTGCAATATTCCGGTCATATGCCGGCATACTATGAATTTAGAGTACGTTACTAAATTCAAATGTTGCAATAAGAATAATAACCCAGAATTTTTTTCTATAAATTTACTAAAACACATTTAAGTATATTTATAAGAGATTTGTATTTAGGTCCTTTAAAGTAAAATTATTGATTGATATAAAGGTTTGTTTACATACAAACAAAATGACTAAAACGCAAACTGTTGAATCTAACTAGCGGGGTTCTTTTTCGTTTGAATTCAGAAATACAAAATCTCCAAGTGTATCTGGGTTTATTAGCATATTCCATGTTCCTATAAAAGGCAAGTGTTATAGTAAATATTACATACTATTAGAATATTTTTTTTAAATATTATCTTGAAAAATTTTCCTGGAAAAAATAATCAGGCCATTTCTTGTTAATTTTATGTTTTGCGTCACCTTGAAATTAGAAAACATACCAGCCAGCCAGGGAAAAAACAAAAATCATTTTCAACACTTCATCTTAATAAAATATAAGAAAAACTTGATTTGGTTAAAGAAATTAACAATTTAATAACAAATGGAATGTATAATGATTAGAATTTGAGTTCATTGCAATGTCTTTGCTTGAATTAAAAATAAAATTTAAAAAAAAAAAATGTTTTGATTGCATATAAGTATTGATTATAAACAGGTTGGGTGCAACCTCTCATTTGAGAGATAATCACTCAAAAGAGTTTTCAGTAATCAGTTCAAAGGAATGAACAGAAGTAAACAAGTACTAAAAAATCAAAGTTTCATAATTTTGACTTAAACTTAAAAGTGTACATCTTTATAATATACTGAGCATAAAATACAAAAGAAGTTGACCTTTTCAACTTACCATTTTGGAGTTTATATCTGCAACATTTGTGCAGCTATAAACTCCAAAACAGTAAGTTAAAAATGTCAACTTTTATGTAAACTATATTCAGTATGTTGTAAACATGTGCCCTTTTGAATTTCAAAACATAATTCCAAAATTTCATTTTTAGTACTTGTTTACTTCTGTTCATTCCTTGAAACTGATTACTGAAAACAGAAATAGTTACTCATTTGAGTGATTATCTCTCAAATGAGAGGTTGCCCCCAACCTGATAAAGATGAGCATTTCTAACATTTTACAAATCTGAATAAAATTAAAAAAAAAAATGAGCAGTATGTATTTGATTATAAAGATCCCGATGAATGGGATACAAAACATTTTATCAATGTCTTGTCTGACATAACTATTGGACTCTTAAAACTTGTACCAGAGCTGTCCCTAGCACTCGCCAAGTAAAGCCCCTCAAGTATTTGAGAATAAGTTTGCTCATTTTCAGCTGTAAATGCATAAGGCGATAGAATGCTTAATTAGTTTTGCGAAAGTGATACACATATTACCGTCCCAGCCATCATCACCCCTATTTGGGGGCTAAAAAACAGGTTTTTTCGCGACGCGAGGTGGGGGCCTTGCAAGTATCTTCGGTGTAATGATGACACTTGTCACAATGTTCAAAAGTCGTATTAAAAAGCATTTAAAAGACTTATTTTTTTAGTCTATGTCTAGTCGTCACACAAAATACTTTTTGTCAAATTACGATTTTAAAGTGAATTTTAATGATATTTATTTTTTGTTGTTTTTGGTGGAAATGATTCAAAACCTACCCGCACGCGGACGCAACACATAAAATTAACAAGAAATGGCCTCAATGAACCTTACACTTTCTCAATTGAAAACAGTGGCTTATAATCCGAAAAGAACAAGAAACAAATATAAAAATTTGCGATATATGGTAATTATTGACATGATTTCGCTGAGTTACAACACAAAGCCTAGACGACTCGTTTACAGCTGAAGACAGTTAGTTATATCTCATTATTAAGGAAGAATCATGGTTGGCCCGGTACGAAGTGCCAAGATACTGAATATGTTATTTCATAGACATTTACACGAATACATGTCATTGTATTAGAAAAGATAAATGTATTTTGTTAATTCAATGTAAAATCCAAAATAGCTGGCGCCAAATGACTAGGGCACTAACAACCATACACCACAGTCGACATTCAGGGGCCAGTGAAATATTATTCTCCTGCATCACATTGTAAAAGGAACACAGAATACACTAAAGTAACTAGTGTCTAGTAATCCAATAATAATCACGTCTTTTCTGCATTTATCTCGATGGGGACATGTACGGTACTGGTTCTCAATATGATAATCTCTTAAGTACAACCTTATCTGCTATAAAATAAAACTTGTGAAAGGTTACCCTTTAGAACAATTTTGGCGTGGATGAATAGCAGACATCAAAACAGGTATTTAGTCTATAATTCTTAGTTTCCATTATGAATGAAATGGTCTAAGCTTGAATGTTTTAAATTAACTTTTGACAGATGAAGTACTGTGCCATGTTATATGTATGAACGTAGACTTTTGAGCTCATATCATTAGTGTGAATGTAAAAAAAGTAATACCGACGCAAGATTCTTTCTGTTCTACATATATTTTTTTAGCTGCAATGCAGAGCTGAAATATTTTGCATGCACACTAAGCACTAGAGAGATAGCATTTGGGATTTAGAATTGAAAACACGATCAGGAAAAAGGCAAACATGAAAAACGTGGCCTAATCGTTTTCGTTTTTTTTTCGCTCTCGAATCGACGATTTATTCACTTTCATATGTGGCATATCGGAGTAACTGTAAGATACTCCATGTCGTTACTGAGATTATGGTCTACTGAAAATTGCATAAATAATTGAGTGAAGACACTTTTTGTTCAAAAACGGTAAAAATAGTCTTTATTTACACATTTAAATTGTCTCTTACTGTTAGCAATCACGTGCTCGCTGTATATAACATATGTAGTATCAACAAAACTCATATGGTATGTTGACCTGTATCGTAGTCAAATGTTGTTGTAAACAATAAATGGATGCCTATCGTTATATTTATATCTGTGCCCAAATGATAACAAACGTAATTTTGTATAAATACTTGGATGAAAATTCTGAATGGCTGCAATACAGAACTTTTCTTGGTGTCTTCATTTTTGCAGTTTAGTCATCTTAATATAGTACGAATGAACACAGTGGCGTCAGAATGACGTCATGTCATGTTTTCACGTGTTGTAGGCAACAAATTAATTGTGTATTGCCTTAACAGAGCTGCGAAGTCAACAAATTAACTTCTAAGAGGCGACATTTTACTTGATAATTTGGTTGGTTGATTGGTGTTTTTCAGCTATATCGCGACATGGAAGCTGGAGGTTACCAACCTTTTAAACATAGTGGCGCAAACCGAGAATCGAACCCAAATCGTCGGCGCCGCAAGCCAAGCGCTTAACCACTACACCAAGCCTGCCCCCAGATAATGTGGTCTTTAAGTAGAGAAAGAACGGAGGTGATATGTTTAGAAATCACAGTTGAATTTTCGTATTTAGAGCTTGCCCTGGCATAGTGTATAAGTTATGAAATTAAGACGCCATATGTGTGAGAGGAGGGTATGTTGCTACTCACAAAAGGGAAATGAAATTCAAATCGTCACGCTTGTCATATAGAGATTTCTAATGAAACATCGACACTAATTTATAGGAGTGTTGATGTATGAAGCAGAAGATGCGCTCTCAGTTGTATCTTTTATCTCGAGTTCTTTTGGAAACATGATGTTCAAAAATGTTTAGAGCCTGGTAATTTCATGCAATTAATATAATTTTCTCAGTAAAATAGAATGGAGACGAGTATAAACGTATCTGAGGTGGAAACATGTATTTATTTAACGCAATATCAGACCTAACTTGCTGTATTTACTTGAGCTCTATGGTTCTGTCAAACAGAATGACTACAGGTATTGACTGAGTTATACACAAATGATTTCGTATTGCAGTGTTGAGATGTCTGAACCAGTACTCTTCCACCTTCTGACAAAAAAAAAAAAAAAAAAAAAACAAACAAACAAACAAAAAAAAAAAAAAAAAAAAAAAAAAATTAGGATAATGAATAACGATGTCTGTAGTATGATAAATCTCCTCTAGCAAATTTTCACGAGGTTATTAAAGATATTGAAGTCTTGATAACGGAACTGTTTACCTTTAACTTTTTTGTGACTACATCCGTTCCTACATAATTCTTAATAGCATACACATAATTTCAAGGTGGATGTGACCGATCATCAGGGGATGCTAATTCCTCCATGGCTCCTGATCTTACATAGATTGCCTTTGGAATTTGCTAATCGAAACTAATAATGTACAGGACATATCCCCCGTTTTCTTGCTTACCTATTCAACTGAGTCCATACCGCTGCTAGTGGACCTTCAGTTTCCGACAGTGTACACAGCCCAGTTGTCAATGGTTAATAGGTTCTTCAAATTTTTGTTCTTTCCATTTCCACAATTTAGGCCTTGAACATCAATATAAGTATAATTTGCATATGGTCCACCAAATTATAATCGTTTATATGTTTAAAAGCCGGCGTGGCTCAGTGGATGATTTCGGGTTCTAAACTCGCTTTGAGAACAGCGTTGTTCTGTCTTTCGAATGAGATAGTGGAAACCGATGTCAATTGGCACGTAAAAGATCCCTTACTGTTTTGGTGGATCCGTTGCGAAAGTATGACTTTCTATACAATACGTCAGAAAAATGACGCCATTATATACGTCAAATAATGGCCGAGTGACGTCAAACAAACAATTACATATGTTCTGATACTTACTATTATCTTCACATTTGACCAACGGACATGACGGACAGATGTCTGCAATATAATTGACATAATTGATTCTTTTTATGTCAATAATGCATGATATACCACGTGCATTTATAAAATTTATACCTCAGGCGGGCAGGTATGCCATTATTATCTGGTTTAATATAATTTTGATACAATTTGTAGCTCTTCCTTTCTTTATCTATATCAACCGGCCTTGGATCTTGAAACACTCATAATCCCTTTTAGTAAGTGCATTGATAGAATGATATTGATACTGTTAACTGATAGATTTATAGGTCACCAGTGCGTGACTTCGGAACGTGTGGTATGTACATTTTAAGATGCTGATAGTAATTATCTGTAAACCTCGCCTTATCTAATCGCAGAAAACCCCCTCTTGTTTCAGGCTGTTATTCGCCGGTTTGTATCACTAAAGGTTTTTGTCGAAGTCCAGTGCATCCTTACATCTAACTTCCCCTCAAAATGTTTTTCCTTATAACACATTCTTTTCAACATAGCAGACTTTAATGACATGGTATATTTATATCGGCCTTTAATTTATTATTTTATCAGAAGGGAACACGATTCTTTCAACTAAATATTACCAGTGCAATTTCGATAAAAACCGTCCCTTACCAGCTTAGACAGAGAAGTGATTCTGAAATCTAAAGATCAAATTTCAGTCATATTTGTGAGAACATGTCTATGTGTGCATATATTCATCTATTACATCACACATGTATGCATATTCCGACAAATTGCAAAGATACTCAAAGCCAAAATCGGTGAATTCTAAAATATTTGAACAACAAACCAGTTACCAATTTGACTTCAATGTGACGCCAAGATCTATCATATGACATATCATATCGTGAGGGAGATTCTCACTAGGTATAATATAATATATATATATATATATATATATATATATATATATATATATATATATATATATATATATATATATATATATATATATATATATATATATATATATATATATATATATATATATATATATATATATATATATATATATACAAGTTGTCTTTTACAGAATATTTTGAATTGTAAAGTACAATACTGTAGCAATGAAAACTGGACTGATGATGATTGGTAATTGCATTCCTTGACCCAGTGGTGATATCTATGCGAACTCAGCAATATATAAAAAATATTGTTTCCGAAATAAAAGAAGAATACATGATATCTGAGCACATTTTTCGCAACAGCAAATAGTATCATCGGAAGAACTCGCGGAATGAAGTGGAATGAGTTTACAATGAATACAATAAATAGAGCAAATTTTGTTGATTTTATATCGTTTGTTGAATAACAATTGATACTATTTTCTGAAGTTCTGATTCAGATTAAATCGTCGCCATATGGGTGAAATATTCCCGGCGCGACGTAAAACAATAATATATCTATCTATCAATATCTATCTGATTCAGATTAAAAAAAAAAATGGCATTGAATTGACAGTGTGGAGGGAATGCTTAAGAAGATGTTAACGATGTTCCTTTAGCTAATCATGCAACAATGTTGCTGTTTTGAAGCTTAGTAATGGATATTAAGCATTTATATGCACATAATTAATGAGTCCCAACGTTGAACGCCTAATACTAAGGAAGTTTTATGTGATAGTTTTATTTGCAATGGTCCATCAATGAACTGCATTGTACCATCATATTTAGCGCTGCTAACATCTACAGTTTGTATGGAAGTACTGATTTTGTACAGAGATTGCATTTTCATTTATTTATTTATTTATTTTTGTTTGTATTGTTTTCTTTTATATTATGTATGTCATTTTATGTGTGTACGTGTGTTAACGGATCATAATTGAATTGTGATTTTTCGGTCCTAATAATTCGAGAACTGTTACGCATGTGTAAATTTGCAACGGTGGAACCAAAATTATAACTTAGTAACTACCAGAAAAAGATATTCATTCGTAAAATGAATTCTTTAACTCGATCAACATATTTGTGGAAGTATTCCAAAAAAAAAAAAAAAAAAGAAAGAAAAAAAACTCGAATCCGCTTACAATTACAAAAACACGTAAAATTTTTAACTTGAAACTTTAAGCCCAATAATCACATGATCTCTTTATCATATCACGTGACTTGATGCTATTTAAGATATACATCCCGCTTATATAACTTATCATATATGTGATAAATATTTCAATCTGACGATTGTAGCTGAATTAACTTTTACAATAAGAAGGTGAGTTGAATTTTAGCTTATTTTCAGCTTTAAATTTGTGTAAATACGTGTATGCTTGTCAATACATTTGCTTTTATGTAAAGTTGATATAGTGTAAAATATTGTATCTAAAGTTTAGGACATAGGGCGGTCATTTGAATGACAATAGTCAATCAATTGCTGTGGTTAGCTGGTTTAGAGATTAACCTTTCAACTCATTGTAACAGCAGAATAATCAAAGGACACATATAAATATTTCTCCATATGTTATTGTCTTTAGCAATAGTAACGTCAATTACGTTTGTCTATCAAAATTGTTACGAAGTCATTGAAAAATTCCGTTTGAGAAATTTTGAGGCTATTTACGTTTCTACTTTTGATTTTTCGACACTACATTCCTCTCTACCTCATGCCTTCAACACTATATACCTCATGACTTAATCAAAACCAAATTGTTGTCTCTCATACGCTGGTGTTTCAACAGAGAGTCGAAACCATACCTCTGCACTTCAGTTACATCTGGATTTTTCTCTAACAAACAATATGATAATTATAAATATTGGACTTGTACTGAGTTGTGTAATGCCATCACATTTTGGATGGATAATATTTATGTACAATTTAAAGGCAAGACTTATCAACAGATTATTGGGATTCCTAAGGGTACTAACTGCGCTCCCCTTATAGCAAAATCATTTTATACTGTTATGAGAGACACTTCATGCATTCTATTCAAACTTCTAATTATTTCGACCTCATTGATAAGTTCAATGACACCTCTAGATATCTCTATGATATCTTAGTTATCGATAACCCTAGTTTAAAAACTATATATCTGAACTTCAATTAAACAAAGGCAATACTTTCGACCAGGAAACACGTTCTTTGACTTTGATATTAAAATTATTAACAACAATATTCATACCAACATATATGGTAAACGTGAATACTTTGGATTTCCTATTGTAAATTTCCCTTATCTAGATGGTGATGTCCCCAGAGTCCCATCTTATGGTATTTCTATTAGTCAATTGGTTCGGTTTGCCAGAGCCTGCTCTAGCGTTTTGAATTTTCATGATAAAATTTCTCCAATTACTTTTAAACTTCTTACATAGGGTTAACGATATCATAAATTTTATTGATCTTATTCAGACATTTTATCTTAAATTCGAAAATTTGACTTTTCAACAATATGTATCCAGTTGAATTTCGGAATTCTATTAATCAAGGATCTGAGCTAGCTGACAAACGGGCAGAGCGCGGTTTACATATGTTGATGTCTCCTGACATATTTTCGATAGCAACATATTATTCTATAAATTATTCGGGTGTAATAAATTTTTATGACTTCTCTCCTTGAGAAACCCGTTGATGAAGGTGGGCCCGTAAACCGATTAATCACACCATTTGTTTGGCTTTTGTCAAATTAAATGACCGTCCTAAGTCGGTATCGTAATTGCACTACAATCAAATATTTTTATAATGTGTTATATGTTCTAGTATATTATTTATATTCATGTATTGTATAGCTCCATGGTGACTTCTGCCACATAACTAAGCCAGTAACTCCTCTTTTTTCTTTTGTTCTCTATATGGAGGATTATTTTATACATTTTTAACTGCGTGTGCTTTGATTGTGCTGCTTTTGCGGTCAGTAGGAAAGTGGGCGCCCGTAAACCGGTTAACCACACCAATTGCGTGGCGTTTGTTACTTCAATTGACCGTCCTAAGTCGGTATCGTAACTGCAGCACAATCTAACATGTTTGTATTGTTGTTCCGTGTATATTGTACTATCATCATTTTTTGTGTGCAGGAACTTGGTGATTTGTGCCAAACCGTTTTGTCAGATGTCTTCTGTTTTCTCTTCCATATAGAGAAGTTGAGAGTTCATGAAAATAATAAACACATTTACTAATGCAGAAAAACATCATGGTATCAAAAACCGTGTGGGTATATTTCAAGTACAACTCTTTCAGACGCAGGGTTATTGAAAAGTAAGATGTCATCAAGATATCTAGATGTATCATTGATTTTATCAATTAGATATTCAAAAAAATGTTTATGCGCACCTCAAAAGGAAGTGTTTTACTATAGTGTGCTGAGAGGGACCTCTTGCATTCTATTTAAAAACAATACACGCCTTGGCCTTATTGATATGTTCAATAATATATCTCAAAACTTAAACTTCATCTAAGTTATCGATAACCCAGAGTTTAAGAAATATATTACGGACATATACTCATATGAAGTTCAATTAAACAAAGCCAATATTTGTGACACAGAAACACCATTTTTCATCCTTAACATTATGATAATTTTGTAAGGCTTGTATAGGACCCTTCTTTATTCTTTTACTTAAACGTTGCACACTGACGAACAGGGCGGTCGAGACAATATGATGGGTCTTGTAGAAACCTTTTTTTCAGAGGAATCTTGTCCTCGCTGACTGTTAGTTGGGATTCCTGCAGATCAGTTTTGAGACACTTCAGTAGAAGACGGTGTACTCATGTTGATGTCAATTTGTAGAATTTTGGTCTTACTCTTCATTACTATACGTTTTATATTTAAATCACCTCTCTGCTTGAGGAAACTTGTGATCATTGCTCCTTATGTGGAGGATAATTTATTTAAATGTAAGTCCTCTGATTATACTATTTGTGTGTTGAGTGGGAAGGTGCGCCTGTTAATCGGTTAACCACATCAATTACTACTGTCAGTGTCTTAAATCGGTATCGCAACTGGATTTAAGTTTTTGAGATGTGCATATTTTTCTTTTCCTCAAATTATTACATTTTTAATCTTGCAATTCTGTGATGACTTGTGTTTGTAATGCGATTAAGCCTGATGCTTTTATCTTATCATTTAAGAATTTATATTTTCCTTAAGAGGTGTCAGAATAACGTCTGTTTTATAAAGGACATTTATGAATAAGAAAGGTTATTGGGAAGGAGATTCAAATACAAATATCTTAAATACATTACAACATTGAACATACACATCATGGAAACCCCTTGGTGGAATTAAAAATTTGAATCAACTTTGTGCAGAGTAAATAAGAATGAGTTGAAAAGTCGTAAAGTATATGTACGAAGATCGGATAAAATCTAAATGACAAAGATATTGCAATTAACATAACTCAACTGATATCTGCCCATTTGAAAACGAGCTCATGTACGTACACTAAAGTACTTCCGACTAACGGTTAGACGGTCGATGTTCCTGGCGTCATCTTTTCATAAACGGTTTCGACCAGGGCTCATGCCCCGCTGATCTAACAAAAAATATATATGTAAGGGTACATGGCCTCCAATATAAAAAAAACACCAAAGCCGTTTAAAAGTGATGACTTATCAGGACCTTTGACTCTGTCGAGGATGTACATTATCCTGTTGTATTTACATTACGTTTGCGAGACAGTAAAAATGTGTTTTATAAACATTAAGTAGAAAACAGCATAAATAGGTTATATCTTTAATGTTTAGTTCCTTGAGGCATCAGAAAATATCTGACCAAGCTGTACGACACAGATTACCAAGGACATGCACATGATAATAGTAAAATGAATACAGAATACCATATTACAAAAACAGTCGATGGTACTGCAGTTACAATTACTCAATAAGATACAGGGGCTTATAATCGAAACTAAGAACACGGCAACAAATATGAAACATTGGAATAGATGGTAATTTTTGACACGGTTCCGCTAAATAACAACACAAGACCCAGACTACTCATTTACAACTGAACACAGTAAATTAGTTCTCATTATGAAGGCATCATCATAATTGGCCAGGTATGATTTGCCAAGATACTGAATAAGTTGTTTCATAGATATTAACATGAATCTATGTCGTTCTATGAGAATGGATATTATTATTAATTTAATTCAAATACCACTCTCCTGCATCATATAGTAGAAGGAAGTAGATAAGTTAATGCAAAATGCTACATTAATTAGCGTCCAAGAGTAAAAAAACAGTCACGCTCTTTCCGCATTTTTATGCATGGGGCAAAATATGACTAAACGTACTTATGATATTAAAATAAACAATAGAATTAAGACATAAACTGAAATATTCCCAATTTAATGTACGTTATAACTGAGTAGTAAGGGGAAGGGGGCTCAGTACATTCCGCAGAACTTTCCACTGCATAGTAACCGGTGTCACGAATGAAATATGTATCTATTTTATTATCCAGTATCTCAAGATAATATTGGTATAATCAGAAACATTTACATCCAGGTTAGGTGTGGGGACTTCCTAGGATAATTGAAACAAAGAATCATCGAGTATAAGAATATTGAGAAGCTGTACTCAGGGGTTACCATGCGAGTGCTTTACAATAACTGACAGGGTATCGGCGAATACCCTGTCAGAAATTGAGTTTCACTGCGAGGCGAGGCGAAGCATGGTAACCCCATTCTAATGCATTTGACAAAATAATTACAACTAGAAGCACAGTGTTATGGTTTTCTAAACCAATTCGCTCATCATAATCATATCAAAAACTGCAGGGTATCGTGACGTCACAAATCAGAAACTAAGGGTATCGTGGCGTCATATCAAAAACTGCAGGGGTATCGTGAATACCCTTGCAGTTTTTAAATCGGACAGCCAATGTGATCGCGTGTTACAAACAAAGTGCATTAGAATTAATCTTAGTGTTTTATATTCATACACACACTCTCTACACATGCTCTATGTATCTTGAATTCTGCCTGACACGAACCCGACAGAGCTTTCAAATTGCTGAAAAATACAACACCAGCAACATTCAGATCAATACTCGTGTTTAAACGTTTCCTAAAGGAAACATATAATGAACTACAAACCCCAATCACCCCTCCCCCCTAAAAAAAAAAAAAAAAAAAAAAAAGAAAGAAAAGAAAAAAAGTAAACATACAAAATAAAAAAAAAAAAGAAAAAGAAAAAGAAAAAAACCATATAAGAGAGAAAAAAAAGGAAATAAAATAAAACAAAATTAATTCTCAACATTTTTCCTATAACTAACTATATTATCGTCTATTAACAATGTACCACAAACGTTTAGCATTCTTATAAATTGATCCTTCCATTTACACTTGAAGAATCGTTAAATCATATATATGATGTCATAATACTTTACTCATAGGTCACAAACATTGGAGATATATTGTGACTTCACAAAATTCGACTATTCCACTACAGGGATTGGTCAGTTGTACATAAACCAGTAGAGCTAATCTAGTTAACGGGAAAGCCTTCTCGATAACTGCAGATGATTACAGATATGTCTCATACGCATTTATACAAATAATTTATACCGATGCGTGCCGATAAGTAGGCACCCATAGTGTTAGGGTAAGTGTATGTAAATTATCAAACAGGTATATTTAGCAATTATTATCACTATGTATATATGGGTACTGTGTATCATGCTTTATACCTGTTTTTACCTGAGTCAAGAAGGTACACTAGATCAAAATTAATAAATATATTTTTACCATAATTATTTGTGTAGAGTAAATGATTACCACGTATCATTTCTTTCAGTTCATATACTATGTTTCGCCAGCTTTTATTTGCACTTGTGATATTGCGGACAAGCAATTATATATCTGCAGAATCTAAAATAAAGGTGAGGTTTCTATATATATATATGAGTGTGTGTGTGTGTGTGTGTGTGTGTGTGTGTGTGTGTGTGTGTGTGTGTGTGTGTGTGTGTGTGTGATGATACGTAATATACTGCATATTTGTAAAGGATTGTTCAAAAGAATGCATCAATTCAACATTTTGTGTTCAGTCAATTTCATACCTTATAGATATTTTTATTCTCTTTCAGGCTCTTACTACTTTGAAGTATCGTAAGTAAATGGTATAATCAATTTTAAAAAGTACACATAAAACAACTTTGAAATGTGACTTGTAAAACCATTTTCATAAATTTCACTCAAATAAGCAATCTCTCAATCGACCAAATACCTTACGTTTATTGTGAAGTTAGCTAAAATACGGAACATCTGCCCTTGATTTATCCTGTGTACTGTTTTGCAAAAGATTTGTTGAATATTTATGACAACTCATCTTAAATATTGCTCAATACAATCCAACTTTTCATTAGCTTTTACCACATTTGAAAATAAAAATTTTAAGAACTCTTTGCAAATACAAGTTGTTATAAGCTATGACTTTGATTTATTTGGTCAATGTTTCTATTATGTTTATTAAGTTATCAGTATTGATTACATCCATAATACATACATGTAGCTCTATCCCTATATGGGTCATTTGTTTTTCCCTTCAGTTCAATTATGTAAAAACGTTTGCACTTCTAAAATTTACATTGTGGATATTCACAGTTTACAGACGAGATGCAAGTTGTCGAAATGCGATGAAAGTCTTCTAGTGTAATACACTATACATTTAAAGTTTAATGTATGTAAGTTACGTTATGTCAGTTAATAAACCTAATTTTGTATACTTTTGTAGAGTGTGACATAGTAGATAAGAAGATCATAATACCATTAAAGCAAGTCAATGACATTTCTGCTAATATTCGAGTGCTAACTCCAGATCAGGATCCAAAGAGTTTTCATAAGGACCACAATACCACGCATATGTCTATCACGTATGCACTTGTAAGTACTATTAGATATATAAGGGCGTCGAATGTTGGGCTTTTCTGTGGTTTTCAAAGGCAACGATCGAAAGTCCAAAATATTGATCAAAGAAAGTGTCTGAATGATTTCCAAGATGCTGTAAATTATATTTTACTACTATTAAAGAATTTGGAGGTTTTTTTCTAAGTATAACAATGAATGTCTCCAGATTCATTATAAACAGACATTTACAATAATAATTGGTGTTACTTTAAACATTTATTCCAGTATATATATACACAGCAATATGAAATTGACATATAAATAACATTAGAGATCTGAAAACAAGTAAACTAATACTTATATTAATTCATCTCTCTATATATTAATGGCATTGCAATCGTTAAGATTTGTAATTAACTGCATACTCAAGACAGAGAATTTATATACAAAAATACAAATTGAGTAACAATAAAGAGGATAATGAGGTATATAGATGAATAGATATGTTTAAAGAGAAAAAATATATACATAATTGGTGTTATATAGAAATATACGTACTTTCGTAAAGACAAAGATAATATAACAAAGAAAGATTATATGCCTTTAAAATTATTTTATGTAAAATTATATACATTATTCCTTATAGTAGGCCTGGATGAAATAGCTTTATAATTCAGAAAGCATACTTGATCCAAATTCTATATATTACTCTGTTACACATATTGGCTATATTCCATTTAAGATATTTTGTATCATTATTATTACATCTAAAATCGACCAAGTTCCATGCATTAAAATATTGTTCATCTACGTATGTAGTTTCAAGTTATAAGCAAACGACCGTGACTATCAATGGCGTTTATTCTGTCACGCAAACAACTTCACGTAAAAATCATCGACAACAGTCACATGTGCTCAGGAATCCTAACCGAAAGAGAAAAGCAAGCTCATTTTTAACTTAACGTCAACATATATTGAGAATCCACACTAGTATTTTTGATAGACTCTTTCAACATTTGACTAGACATTTACTAAACGAAAATTGAAAAGTGCCACAACATTTACATTTATGTGTTACTGAAAGTTCGATAAAATTGGTCTGAAACTATTTTCTTGCCCATTTCAGGATAAAAGCGTTATTGTCGTAGTTAATCCAGTAACTTTAACAGACACCAATATAGCAGGAGGGCAAAACAGAAAATTATTTTCCCTCAATTGCAGCTCAACATTTGTCGCCAAGAAAATATATTTAGCACAGAAATTAAGGTAACGATCTTATATGAATCTATTTTTCACTTGTTAATCTGTTATGTCCTATCTTTTCTGTCTGTATGTATATATGCATGTGTAAATGCATGTATGAATGAACGGACGGACGTATATATCTATTTATCAATGAATCTATCTATCTATTTATCTATCTATCTATCTATCTATCTATCACTGAGATGTGCCATAAAGGAATTACAAATGGAGGTAGCTAGAAATATTAAATAATGCATGGCTATCAGAGCTGCGTTATTATGGTTAGATTAATTGATCATTGCTTTACGTTACTCCACAATTATTTCACGTGTATGGAGACGGCATCTGCAGTATGCACTGCGTTCATCCGGAAAATAAGACACCGGTGGCTGTGTCTATATCTGGAGTTGAAAACGTACATCTTGGTCTCAGACTGAGCTCAATAACCTCTGAGCCACACTTTTTTAAATTATAGTCAGAGGATAGAGAAAGTGTGTAAGCTTTCGTTCATTTTATTTATAAAGTAAAATTCTGTTTCAAGTGTAAGTGATGGAAATTCAGATTCATCTGAGGCTGAAAAATACCTACCTATACAGATTTCTTTGACAAGCAACAAAACTAATCCCGTGATAGGAGAGCCTATTGCACTTACATTGTCAACAACAGGTATGATAAATTTCATTCACTTGAAATACCTTTCTTCAACATTTCAATATTGATTTAATAGTGAAAGTGATCAGTTTCGACTATGTTTTGCAAAAATAGTATGACATAATGAAAAATTGAAAGATATACTTCTTTGTCAATATTCGTTGTTGTTTGTTTCTTTGCATTTTGTTTGATTCTTATCATAAAAAGAAAATTGTTACGTATATAAAAACCGCAAGGAAACCGGTTAACCATACAAAGCGAGTAATGTTCGTTACTTCAATTGACCGTCTTAAAGTTGTATACCCTACATTTTGGTATAAATGCAAAAATTAAGGTATGTAAACCAAAAACTGAATTTTTTCTCGTATGGCTGACGTTATTAATTTTGCGTTAATAACATGTGTTGTTGCTTCAAATCCTCGTAGATATCAGAATAAAAAGAAATACTTGGTAAATAAAGGCGGGTATTTCATAAATGCAACTATTACCTAAATTCGCGCATGCGCAATTTAATCAAAACAAATACGTTGAAGAGAGAGCCCAAATAAAACAATTTCAGTAAATACTAGCTTTAGCAGATTTGAAAACATATTTTTAAGTTACTCAACATAAGTTTATTTACCTCGCCCTCAATGATATGCGGCTTCCGAATTATATCACATGATAAGTTGGTCGTAAACATTTTGTTTACAAACATCGCGTTCCAGACAGCCATATCTCACTTAATATGACGAATCTGATCACAACATTTCCAAGGGTCCTTTTTAATAAGTTTTAGGCTTATATTTATAATCAAACAAATTTAAAATAATTTTACCTATAATATGCACTGTACTAGGCAACATAGGGTATCGTAATTGTAAGACAATAGAATATTTTATGTGTTCTATTTGTTTATTTCTATTATCTTTTACTACCCTTTGTGATTTGTGTGGCATGGCTTGGTCAGATGTTTTCAAACTTTACTTTACATGGTGATGACATTTCCCTAATTCAATGTAGCGCTATAAGGTTATACACATTTATTTTCTTATATTTTATCCACTGTCTAATACGAATGAGAGGACATACACGATGCATTTTCCTTTCTGTTTACAGAAACACATGTTTATTTAAAGCCAATTCTTTGTAAAGCACAAAACACAAAATCGTCTCCCTCAAAAGAGGTTGATATTTGGAATGTGAGCAATAATCCGTAAGTAAGCATAATTAATTAACAACACTTCATTTTATGAATTGATCCAGTTAATCACGTTATGATAAATTTGTACGGTTAAAATTTATATACATTATGTATATATGCTTGCATTATGCATGTTAAAATATCAGAAAAAAAAGAAAGAAATTATGTTACCTATAATGAAAGAAAAAAATGTTTACATAGAGGTAAAGTTTTTATATTTAGAATAACTTGAGATTTGTCTTACAAAGCACATTTCTATTTTAGTAATGTTCTTGAGTTTATGTGATCCTTTATACAACCATAAATGTAAAATGCAGTCACCTATGCAACCAGGAGACGCTTACTCCTCCCGGGCACCTGGTCTCACCTCGAATTTATTGGGGTTCGCATTTGTTTGAATATGACACTAAACACGATATTGTCCCCTTATTCCATGGACTATGAGATATGCTTTACCCTTCGGCACTTCTTCGTTTTTTACTTAAGAGGTTATCCACTTTAAAGGGTCACTTTAAAGTACCTTTTTGTTTATTTACATAATTTGCTTCTAGAACGGTTAAATCGGTACACTGGTTCATGTATGTTTTACGTTTTTCTGAGATGAAATTTACATACATATTTGATTTATATTCTTTGTGAAAACAAAAGTTCTTCAATAATATACTGTGATGATCAAAAATGAAAATCTTGATTTTTGCATGTAGACTGCATTAATTTCATTGCCCAGGGTATATGCTTAAATGTAAGAAATATTTATACTATTTATACTGTATCACATAATCAAAGAAAAATATACATAACATAACATAACAACTACTTAACCTCTGAGATTTTGGAATAAATGGTATAGATACAAACCAATTTAATGCTGTAAGATGCCTTTCAAGGCTGTAAGCCTATGACCAAATTGCATAGTTTTCTCATCATCATCATTATCTTTATCATCATCATCATCATTATTATTATTATTATTATTATTATTATTATTATTATTATTATTATTATTATTATTAGGTTTCACAAGTTTCACTTGTGAAACCTTTTATTATTCTACTGTCTTTTCTTATTTATTATTAGGTTTCACAAGTTTCACTTGTGAAACCTTTTATTATTCTACTGTCTTTTCTTCTTCTTATTAGGTTTCACAAGTTTCACTTGTGAAACCTTTTATTATTCTACTGTCTTTTCTTATTATTATTATTATTATTATTCTTCATCCGTTTTTTTTTTTGTGACGGCTCAGAAATCACTCATTATTAAAGATATTACTATTCTGTTTTCAGTGTTCGATTCGAAATTAAATTTTCAAGATTTGATTTTTTTAATTTTCTAAATTACCGCTTATAAGCGCGCAGCGCCACCTACGACGCCAAAATTTTGAATCGCTATATCTTCCTTATTATTTGTCCGATTGGAATGAAATTTTCAGCATTCGATTCAGAAAAGGAGATGCAAGATTTTATGTCACTGCGTCAATTTCGTAGCTCTACCCCGAAAAAGTTGACCTTGACCCGATTGTTTTCATTTCAAAAAAAATATTTCAATCTTAGATTTTAGACAGTAGGATGAAAGATTTTAATGGTCTGATTTGGAATATGAAAAATTTTTGAAATCGGACCATAAATAAAGTCACAATGAGCGTGGGAAAATTCGCTATGACGTCATCAAAGCTAATTAAATATTCATACGTTAATATCTCTCTTATTAAATGAGATATCGGCATGAAATTTTATATCTAAACATGTTTCCACATTCTTAATCTACCTCTAGAATGAAAATGGCATGCTGCCAATATTTTTGAAATTATTGAAAATTTTCGAATCAAATCTTTGGCAAGGTCTAGCGACTTTATTTGCAGTCGGATTTTGATCGGGTTTCTTCCATTCGATAGAGCGTTCAAATACCTACCAGTAAAGTGTTCTCAGATTTTCGCTAACTCTTACGGTTCTCGAGTTATTTGCGTTTGAACACGACAACCCCCTTTAAAGTGATGTTTGTGACGTCATCAACACTCATTAATTATTCATGAAAATGTTTTCGCCTATAGCTCGCTTATTGAGGAAGATAGAGGTGTGAAATTTGGTAGCATGATAGAGATTGAGAATATCTACCGACTGACAAGAGGAATTTGGCATGGAGCCAAATTCCTGAAAATGACGTCATACTTTGTAAATGACGTCATATCTCCCTTATTTTTCATCGGATCGAGGCGGGGACGGTTGGAATCGATTCTGCGTGAAAAAGTAAAATGGTAAGTACCAGCAACAGAATTTCGATATCTCTTACCGTTTTCGAGATATTTGCGGTCAAAGTTCAGTGTTTGGCCTTTCCTGAAAATACAATTTAAAACTTCAGGTACCTGTGTCTCGCTTATTGATAAAGCTAGAGGTATGAAATTTGGTAGCATAAAAGAGAATGCAAATATCTACCGACTGACAAAAGGGAATTGGCAAGGTGCCAAATTCCTGAAAATGACGTCATACTTTTCTAAATGACGTCATAACTCCCTTATTTTTCATCGTATCGAATCGGGGATTGTTGCAATCGATTCTGCGTGAAAAAGTAGTTAAAGGAGAAAGGTCTGGTCTCAGATTTTCGATATCTCTTACCGTTTTCGAGATATTTGCGGTCAAAGTTCAGTGTTTGGCCTTTCCTGAAAATACAATTTAAAAATTCAGGTACCTGTGTCTCGCTTATTGATAAAGCTAGAGGTATGAAATTTGGTAGCATAAAAGAGAATGCAAATATCTACCGACTGACAAAAGGGAATTGGCATGGTACCAAATTCCTGAAAATGACGTCATACTTTGTAAATGACGTCATATCTCCCTTATTTTTCATCGGATCGAGGCGGGGACGGTTGGAATCGATTCTGCGTGAAAAAGTAAATTGATAAATACCAGCAACAGAATTTCGATATCTCTTACCGTTTTCGAGATATTTGCGGTCAAAGTTCAGTGTTTGGCCTTTCCTGAAAATACAATTTAAAACTTCAGGTACCTGTGTCTCGCTTATTGATAAAGCTAGAGGTATGAAATTTGGTAGCATAAAAGAGAATGCAAATATCTACCGACTGACAAAAGGGAATTGGCATGGTACCAAATTCCTGAAAATGACGTCATACTTTGTAAATGACGTCATAACTCCATTAATTTTTCATCTTATCGAATCGGGGATTGTTGCAATCGATTCTGCGCGAAAATTTATATGCATAACATTGCCATCAAATTTTCGCTAACTCTTACCGTTTTCGAGTTATTTAGGTTTAAACACGACAACCCCCTTTAAAGTGATGCTTTCAACGTCACATAAAGTTCATTAATGTTTAATGAAATGGTTTCAGCTAAAGCTCGCTTATTAAAGAAGGTAGAGATGTGAAAATTGGTAGCATGATAGGGAATGAGGGTATCTACCGACTCTTTACTTTGAAATTTCATCTTTCGGCTATTCATTCTCACAGACAGATACTCCCGTTTAATGAAAAAATTTTTCGAAATATACGACGTTTTAAGAGAATTACGTAAGATTTAATATTTTTCGATTTTCGCGTATGTAGCTTTTAGTTTTAATGGTAGATCTCTCAAATTTTCACTGTTATGTTCTCTAGGTTCATATCTTTAGAACTTTCATCGGCCGATATTATCTATCTCTTTTAGTTTGGCCTCTATTTCAATTTAAAGTTTTTTAAAAATTACGTAATGTTCAAAACTGTCTTATTTTTAGTCTTTTAGTTTCCAAAACATTACGAAACGATTTTCCGTAACGATTTTACTATGAAACATGTTTCCCGGTATTTGAAAGTGAGCAATTTAAAGATTTTTTTATAAAAATATCTTACTTGCGTAACTTTCAAGTATTTTTTATTCGTCGTATGAACAAATTATAAAAACAAGAGTTTGAGAAAGCATTTTGATTTCGATTTCTTAAACAAAAATCAAATTTTGGGCACTCTACTGATGAACAACGCAATAAACATATCTTCAGAAGCGCGGTCAATTTGCCTTGCTTAATACCTTGCACGACACCGCTGTGATATAGGACTTCTTCCATGGACAAGGCGCAGTAACTCGCGATTAATTCAATCGCGATTTAAAGTGCTTTCTATAAAATAGAGTTTGAGAAAGTATTATGCATTCGAATTCTTAAACAAAAAAAAAACAAAACAAAAACAAAAACAAAAACCAACCACACCCCCCCCCCCCCCCCCAAAAAAAAAACGAAAAAAAAAACCACAATATCTACATTCTACGAGCTACTGCTGAACAAGGCTATAAAGAAATCTTCTCCGAGCGTCGGCATTACACATTAGAGAAGCGCGGTGAATTTGCTTTGCTTAATACCTCGCACAGCGCCGCTGTTATACAGGACTTCAAACGTGTGTGAATTAATCACGAGTTACAGTGCTTTACCTGTGGAATACGAGACATTGTCAAGTCTTTGTTTTGTATATTGCGGAAAGCGGCATTACTAAAGGCCATCGCGAGGAGTTTATTCCAGCAGAGTGGCGTTTCAAGGTCAAACATCTGTACACGCGAAATACCTTGCGTAAGTTAACAAATAAACAACATAAAGCGGGAGTAAGGACTGGATATCTAGGTCACACGTGCAGATTGTACTAAGTGTGACTGTCCTACATGTTTCTTGTTTCAAATATATGGTCAAGAGTAGTCGATATTGTGCGATGTAGGCTTCAGTATAATGTATATAATGTAAGTCGCCGTTACTTACAATTTCTGCAAGTAGATTGCGCAATGTGGATACCATCACTAAAGATCAGATATCTGGATCGTGAAAAAGAATTGTGTATTAGAGTAGGAGATCCCAGCTTCGCTGCTTCGACTTTAACTTGTGAAACCTACTCGTTGCTTTAGCAACGAGCTCGTTTCTAGTTATTATTATTATTCTTCATCCGTTTTTTTTTTTTGTGACGGCTCAGAAATCACTCATTATTAAAGATATTACTATTCTGTTTTCAGTGTTCAATTCGAAATTAAATTTTCAAGATTTGATTTTTTTAATTTTCTAAATTACCGCTTATAAGCGCGCAGCGCCACCTACGACGCCAAAATTTTGAATCGCTATATCTTCCTTATTATTTGTCCGATTGGAATGAAATTTTCAGCATTCGATTCAGAAAAGGAGATGCAAGATTTTATGTTACTGCGTCAATTTCGTAGCTCTACCCCGAAAAAGTTGACCTTGACCCGATTGTTTTCATTTCAAAAAAAATATTTCAATCTTAGATTTTAGACAGTAGGATGAAAGATTTTAATGGT
The DNA here is from genome assembly GCA_035048485.1 of Pteria penguin. NCBI lineage: Eukaryota > Metazoa > Mollusca > Bivalvia > Pterioida > Pteriidae > Pteria > Pteria penguin. Next base: position 42,335,032 of record CM068589.1, read on the forward strand.
CTGATTTGGAATATGAAAAATTTTTGAAATCGGACCATAAATAAAGTCACAATGAGCGTGGGAAAATTCGCTATGACGTCATCAAAGCTAATTAAATATTCATACGTTAATATCTCTCTTATTAAATGAGATATCGGCATGAAATTTTATATCTAAACATGCTTCCACATTCTTAATCTACCTCTAGAATGAAAATGGCATGCTGCCAATATTTTTGAAATTATTGAAAATTTTCGAATCAAATCTTTGGCAAGGTCTAGCGACTTTATTTGCAGTCGGATTTTGATCGGGTTTCTTCCATTCGATAGAGCGTTCAAATACCTACCAGTAAAGTGTTCTCAGATTTTCGCTAACTCTTACGGTTCTCGAGTTATTTGCGTTTGAACACGACAACCCCCTTTAAAGTGATGTTTGTGACGTCATCAACACTCATTAATTATTCATGAAATGTTTTCGCCTATAGCTCGCTTATTGAGGAAGATAGAGGTGTGAAATTTGGTAGCATGATAGAGATTGAGAATATCTACCGACTGACAAGAGGAATTTGGCATGGAGCCAAATTCCTGAAAATGACGTCATACTTTGTAAATGACGTCATATCTCCCTTATTTTTCATCGGATCGAGGCGGGGACGGTTGGAATCGATTCTGCGTGAAAAAGTAAAATGGTAAATACAAGCAACAGAATTTCGATATCTCTTACCGTTTTCGAGATATTTGCGGTCAAAGTTCAGTGTTTGGCCTTTCCTGAAAATACAATTTAAAACTTCAGGTACCTGTGTCTCGCTTATTGATAAAGCTAGAGGTATGAAATTTGGTAGCATAAAAGAGAATGCAAATATCTACCGACTGACAAAAGGGAATTGGCAAGGTGCCAAATTCCTGAAAATGACGTCATACTTTTATAAATGACGTCATAACTCCCTTATTTTTCATCGTATCGAATCGGGGATTGTTGCAATCGATTCTGCGTGAAAAAGTAGTTAAAGGAGAAAGGTCTGGTCTCAGATTTTCGATATCTCTTACCGTTTTCGAGATATTTGCGGTCAAAGTTCAGTGTTTGGCCTTTCCTGAAAATACAACTTAAAACTTCAGGTACCTGTGTCTCGCTTATTGATAAAGCTAGAGGTATGAAATTTGGTACCATAAAAGAGAATGCAAATATCTACCGACTGACAAAAGGGAATTGGCATGGTACCAAATTCCTGAAAATGACGTCATACTTTGTAAATGACGTCATATCTCCCTTATTTTTCATCGGATCGAGGAGGGGACGGTTGGAATCGATTCTGAGTGAAAATTTTACATCAACGTAGTACCAACAGAATTTCGATATCTCTTACCGTTTTCGAGATATTTGCGGTCAAAGTTCAGTGTTTGGCCTTTCCTGAAAATACAATTTAAAACTTCAGGTACCTGTGTCTCGCTTATTGATAAAGCTAGAGGTATGAAATTTGGTAGCATAAAAGAGAATGCAAATATCTACCGACTGACAAAAGGGAATTGGCAAGGTGCCAAATTCCTGAAAATGACGTCATACTTTTCTAAATGACGTCATAACTCCCTTATTTTTCATCGTATCGAATCGGGGATTGTTGCAATCGATTCTGCGTGAAAAAGTAGTTAAAGGACAGAGGTCTGGTCTCAGATTTTCGATATCTCTTACCGTTTTCGAGATATTTGCGGTCAAAGTTCAGTGTTTGGCCTTTCCTGAAAATACAATTTAAAACTTCAGGTACCTGTGTCTCGCTTATTGATAAAGCTAGAGGTATGAAATTTGGTAGCATAAAAGAGAATGCAAATATCTACCGACTGACAAAAGGGAATTGGCATGGTACCAAATTCCTGAAAATGACGTCATACTTTGTAAATGACGTCATAACTCCATTAATTTTCATCTTATCGAATCGGGGATTGTTGCAATCGATTCTGCGCGAAAATTTATATGCATAACATTGCCATCAAATTTTCGCTAACTCTTACCGTTTTCGAGTTATTTAGGTTTAAACACGACAACCCCCTTTAAAGTGATGCTTTCAACGTCACATACAGTTCATTAATGTTTAATGAAATGGTTTCAGCTAAAGCTCGCTTATTAAAGAAGGTAGAGATGTGAAAATTGGTAGCATGATAGGGAATGAGGGTATCTACCGACTCTTTACTTTGAAATTTCATCTTTCGGCTATTCATTCTCACAGACACATACTCCCGTTTAATGAAAAAAATTTTCGAAATATACGACGTTTTAAGAGAATTACGTAAGATTTAATATTTTTCGATTTTCGCGTATGTAGCTTTTAGTTTTAATGGTAGATCTCTCAAATTTTCACTGTTATGTTCTCTAGGTTCATATCTTTAGAACTTTCATCGGCCGATATTATCTATCTCTTTTAGTTTGGCCTCTATTTCAATTTAAAGTTTTTTTAAAAATTACGTAATGTTCAAAACTGTCTTATTTTTAGTCTTTTAGTTTCCAAAACATTACGAAACGATTTTCCGTAACGATTTTACTATGAAACATGTTTCCCGGTATTTGAAAGTGAGCAATTTAAAGATTTTTTTATAAAAATATCTGACTTGCGTAACTTTCAAGTATTTTTTATTCGTCGTATGAACAAATTATAAAAACAAGAGTTTGAGAAAGCATTTTGATTTCGATTTCTTAAACAAAAATCAAATTTTGGGCACTCTACTGATGAACAAACGCAATAAACATATCTTCAGAAGCGCGGTCAATTTGCCTTGCTTAATACCTTGCACGACACCGCTGTGTTATAGGACTTCTTCCATGGACAAGGCGCAGTAACTCGCTATTAATTCAATCGCTATTTAATGTGCTTTATATAAAATATTTTTTTATAATTTATTATGAATTCTAATTATTAAAAAAAAAAAAAACCAAAAAATAAAAAAACCACCCCCCCCCCCAAAAAAAAAAAACAAAAAAAAAAAAAAAAAGAAAAAAAAAAAGCAAATTTACATTCTACGAGCTACTGCTGAACAAGGCTATAAAGAAATCTTCTCCGAGCGTCGGCATTACACATTAGAGAAGCGCGGTGAATTTGCCTTGCTTAATACCTCGCACTGCGCCGCTGTTATACAGGACTTCAAACGTGTGTGAATTAATCGCCAGTTACAGTGCTTTACCTGTGGAATACGAGACATTGTCAAGTCTTTCTTTTGTATATTGGGGAAAGCGGCATTACTAAAGGCCATCGCGAGGAGAATTGTTTATTCCAGCAGAGTGGCGATTCAAGGTCAAACATCTGTACACGCGAGATAACTTGCGTAAGTTCATCGCGAGGAGAATTGTTTATTCCAGCAGAGAGGCGATTCAAGGTCAAACATCTGTACACGCGAAATACCTTGCGTAAGTTAATAAATAAACAACATAAAGCGGGCAGTAAGGACTGAAGATCTAGGTTACACGTGCAGATTGTACTAAGTGTGATTGTCCTACATGTTTCTTGTTTCAAATATATGGTCAAGAGTAGTCGATATTGTGCGATGTAGGCTTCAGTATAATGTGTATAATGTAAGTCGCCGTTACCTACAATTTCTGCAAGTAGATTGCGCAATGTGGATACCATCACTAAAGATCAGATATCTGGATCGTGAAAAAGAATTTTGTATTAGAGTAGGAGATCTCAGCTTCGCTGCTTCGACTTTAACTTGTGAAACCTACTCGTTGCTTTAGCAACGAGCTCGTTTCTAGTTATTATTATTATTCTTCATCCGTTTTTTTTTTATGTGACGGCTCAGAAATCACTCATTATTAAAGATATTACTATTCTGTTTTCAGTGTTCGATTCGAAATTAAATTTTCAAGATTTGATTTTCTTAATTTTCTAAATTACCGCTTATAAGCGCGCAGCGCCACCTACGACGCCAAAATTTTGAATCGCTATATCTTCCTTATTATTTGTCCGATTGGAATGAAATTTTCAGCATTCGATTCAGAAAAGGAGATGCAAGATTTTATGTCACTGCGTCAATTTCGTAGCTCTACCCCGAAAAAGTTGACCTTGACCCGATTGTTTTCATTTCTAAAAAAATATTTCAATTTTAGATTTTAGACAGTAGGATGAAAGATTTTAATGGTCTGATTTGGAATATGAAAAATTTTTGAAATCGGACCATAAATAAAGTCACAATGAGCGTGGGAAAATTCGCTATGACGTCATCAAAGCTAATTAAATATTCATACGTTAATATCTCTCTTATTAAATGAGATATCGGCATGAAATTTTATATCTAAACATGTTTCCACATTCTTAATCTACCTCTAGAATGAAAATGGCATGCTGCCAATATTTTTGAAATTATTGAAAATTTTCGAATCAAATCTTTGGCAAGGTCTAGCGACTTTATTTGCAGTCGGATTTTGATCGGGTTTCTTCCATTCGATAGAGCGTTCAAATACCTACCAGTAAAGTGTTCTCAGATTTTCGCTAACTCTTACGGTTCTCGAGTTATTTGCGTTTGAACACGACAACCCCCTTTAAAGTGATGTTTGTGACGTCATCAACACTCATTAATTATTCATGAAATGTGTTCGCCTATAGCTCGCTTATTGAGGAAGATAGAGGTGTGAAATTTGGTAGCATGATAGAGATTGAGAATATCTACCGACTGACAAGAGGAATTTGGCATGGAGCCAAATTCCTGAAAATGACGTCATACTTTGTAAATGACGTCATATCTCCCTTATTTTTCATCGGATCGAGGCGGGGACGGTTGGAATCGATTCTGCGTGAAAAAGTAAAATGGTAAATACCAGCAACAGAATTTCGATATCTCTTACCGTTTTCGAGATATTTGCGGTCAAAATTCAGTGTTTGGCCTTTCCTGAAAATACAATTTAAAACTTCAGGTACCTGTGTCTCGCTTATTTGATAAAGCTAGAGGTATGAAATTTGGTAGCATAAAAGAGAATGCAAATATCTACCGACTGACAAAAGGGAATTGGCAAGGTGCCAAATTCCTGAAAATGACGTCATACTTTTCTAAATGACGTCATAACTCCCTTATTTTTCATCGTATCGAATCGGGGATTGTTGCAATCGATTCTGCGTGAAAAAGTAGTTAAAGGACAAAGGTCTGGTCTCAGATTTTCGATATCTCTTACCGTTTTCGAGATATTTGCGGTCAAAGTTCAGTGTTTGGCCTTTCCTGAAAATACAATTTAAAACTTCAGGTACCTGTGTCTCGCTTATTGATAAAGCTAGAGGTATGAAATGTGGTAGCATAAAAGAGAATGCAAATATCTACCGACTGACAAAAGGGAATTGGCATGGTACCAAATTCCTGAAAATGACGTCATACTTTGTAAATGACGTCATAACTCCATTAATTTTCATCTTATCGAATCGGGGATTGTTGCAATCGATTCTGCGCGAAAATTTATATGCATAACATTGCCATCAAATTTTCGCTAACTCTTACCGTTTTCGAGTTATTTAGGTTTAAACACGACAACCCCCTTTAAAGTGATGCTTTCAACGTCACATACAGTTCATTAATGTTTAATGAAATGGTTTCAGCTAAAGCTCGCTTATTAAAGAAGGTAGAGATGTGAAAATTGGTAGCATGATAGGGAATGAGGGTATCTACCGACTCTTTACTTTGAAATTTCATCTTTCGGCTATTCATTCTCACAGACACATACTCCCGTTTAATGAAAAAAATTTTCGAAATATACGACGTTTTAAGAGAATTACGTAAGATTTAATATTTTTCGGTTTTCGCGTATGTAGCTTTTAGTTTTAATGGTAGATCTCTCAAATTTTCACTGTTATGTTCTCTAGGTTCATATCTTTAGAACTTTCATCGGCCGATATTATCTATCTCTTTTAGTTTGGCCTCTATTTCAATTTAAAGTTTTTTAAAAATTACGTAATGTTCAAAACTGTCTTATTTTTAGTCTTTTAGTTTCCAAAACATTACGAAACGATTTTCCGTAACGATTTTACTATGAAACATGTTTCCCGGTATTTGAAAGTGAGCAATTTAAAGATTTTTTTATAAAAATATCTGACTTGCGTAACTTTCAAGTATTTTTTTATTCGTCGTATGAACAAATTATAAAAACAAGAGTTTGAGAAAGCATTTTGATTTCGATTTCTTAAACAAAAATCAAATTTTGGGCACTCTACTGATGAACAACGCAATAAACATATCTTCAGAAGCGCGGTCAATTTGCCTTGCTTAATACCTTGCACGACACCGCTGTGATATAGGACTTCTTCCATGGACAAGGCGCAGTAACTCGCGATTAATTCAATCGCGATTTAAAGTGCTTTCTATAAAATAGAGTTTGAGAAAGTATTATGCATTCGAATTCTTAAACAAAAAAAAAAACCCAAAAAAAAAAAAACCCACCCCCCCCCCCCCCCCAAAAAAAAAAAAAACAAAAAAAAAAAAAAAGAAAAAAAAAAGCAAATTTACATTCTACGAGCTACTGCTGAACAAGGCTATAAAGAAATCTTCTCCGAGCGTCGGCATTACACATTAGAGAAGCGCGGTGAATTTGCCTTGCTTAATACCTCGCACTGCGCCGCTGTTATACAGGACTTCAAACGTGTGTGAATTAATCGCCAGTTACAGTGCTTTACCTGTGGAATACGAGACATTGTCAAGTCTTTCTTTTGTATATTGGGGAAAGCGGCATTACTAAAGGCCATCGCGAGGAGAATTGTTTATTCCAGCAGAGTGGCGATTCAAGGTCAAACATCTGTACACGCGAAATAACTTGCGTAAGTTCATCGCGAGGAGAATTGTTTATTCCAGCAGAGAGGCGATTCAAGGTCAAACATCTGTACACGCGAAATACCTTGCGTAAGTTAATAAATAAACAACATAAAGCGGGCAGTAAGGACTGAAGATCTAGTTTACACGTGCAGATTGTACTAAGTGTGATTGTCCTACATGTTTCTTGTTTCAAATATATGGTCAAGAGTAGTCGATATTGTGCGATGTAGGCTTCAGTATAATGTGTATAATGTAAGTCGCCGTTACCTACAATTTCTGCAAGTAGATTGCGCAATGTGGATACCATCACTAAAGATCAGATATCTGGATCGTGAAAAAGAATTTTGTATTAGAGTAGGAGATCTCAGCTTCGCTGCTTCGACTTTAACTTGTGAAACCTACTCGTTGCTTTAGCAACGAGCTCGTTTCTAGTTATTATTATTATTCTTCATCCGGTTTTTTTTTATGTGACGGCTCAGAAATCACTCATTATTAAAGATATTACTATTCTGTTTTCAGTGTTCGATTCGAAATTAAATTTTCAAGATTTGATTTTCTTAATTTTCTAAATTACCGCTTATAAGCGCGCAGCGCCACCTACGACGCCAAAATTTTGAATCGCTATATCTTCCTTATTATTTGTCCGATTGGAATGAAATTTTCAGCATTCGATTCAGAAAAGGAGATGCAAGATTTTATGTCACTGCGTCAATTTCGTAGCTCTACCCCGAAAAAGTTGACCTTGACCCGATTGTTTTCATTTCTAAAAAAATATTTCAATTTTAGATTTAAGACAGTAGGATGAAAGATTTTAATGGTCTGATTTGGAATATGAAAAATTTTTGAAATCGGACCATACATAAAGTCACAATGAGCGTGGGAAAATTCGCTATGACGTCATCAAAGCTAATTAAATATTCATACGTTAATATCTCTCTTATTAAATGAGATATCGGCATGAAATTTTATATCTAAACATGCTTCCACATTCTTAATCTACCTCTAGAATGAAAATGGCATGCTGCCAATGTTTTTGAAATTATTGAAAATTTTCGAATCAAATCTTTGGCAAGGTCTAGCGACTTTATTTGCAGTCGGATTTTGATCGGGTTTCTTCCATTCGATAGAGCGTTCAAATACCTACCAGTAAAGTGTTCTCAGATTTTCGCTAACTCTTACGGTTCTCGAGTTATTTGCGTTTGAACACGACAACCCCCTTTAAAGTGATGTTTGTGACGTCATCAACACTCATTAATTATTCATGAAATGTTTTCGCCTATAGCTCGCTTATTGAGGAAGATAGAGGTGTGAAATTTGGTAGCATGATAGAGATTGAGAATATCTACCGACTGACAAGAGGAATTTGGCATGGAGCCAAATTCCTGAAAATGACGTCATACTTTGTAAATGACGTCATATCTCCCTTATTTTTCATCGGATCGAGGCGGGGACGGTTGGAATCGATTCTGCGTGAAAAAGTAAAATGGTAAATACCAGCAACAGAATTTCGATATCTCTTACCGTTTTCGAGATATTTGCGGTCAAAGTTCAGTGTTTGGCCTTTCCTGAAAATACAATTTAAAACTTCAGGTACCTGTGTCTCGCTTATTGATAAAGCTAGAGGCATGAAATTTGGTAGCATAAAAGAGAATGCAAATATCTACCGACTGACAAAAGGGAATTGGCAAGGTGCCAAATTCCTGAAAATGACGTCATACTTTTCTAAATGACGTCATAACTCCCTTATTTTTCATCGTATCGAATCGGGAATTGTTGCAATCGATTCTGCGTGAAAAAGTAGTTAAAGGACAAAGGTCTGGTCTCAGATTTTCGATATCTCTTACCGTTTTCGAGATATTTGCGGTCAAAGTTCAGTGTTTGGCCTTTCCTGAAAATACAATTTAAAACTTCAGGTACCTGTGTCTCGCTTATTGATAAAGCTAGAGGTATGAAATTTGGTAGCATAAAAGAGAATGCAAATATCTACCGACTGACAAAAGGGAATTGGCATGGTACCAAATTCCTGAAAATGACGTCATACTTTGTAAATGACGTCATAACTCCATTAATTTTCATCTTATCGAATCGGGGATTGTTGCAATCGATTCTGCGCGAAAATTTATATGCATAACATTGCCATCAAATTTTCGCTAACTCTTACCGTTTTCGAGTTATTTAGGTTTAAACACGACAACCCCCTTTAAAGTGATGCTTTCAACGTCACATAAAGTTCATTAATGTTTAATGAAATGGTTTCAGCTAAAGCTCGCTTATTAAAGAAGGTAGAGATGTGAAAATTGGTAGCATGATAGGGAATGAGGGTATCTACCGACTCTTTACTTTGAAATTTCATCTTTCGGCTATTCATTCTCACAGACACATACTCCCGTTTAATGAAAAAATTTTTCGAAATATACGACGTTTTAAGAGAATTACGTAAGATTTAATATTTTTCGATTTTCGCGTATGTAGCTTTTAGTTTTAATGGTAGATCTCTCAAATTTTCACTGTTATGTTCTCTAGGTTCATATCTTTAGAACTTTCATCGGCCGATATTATCTATCTCTTTTAGTTTGGCCTCTATTTCAATTTAAAGTTTTTTAAAAATTACGTAATGTTCAAAACTGTCTTATTTTTAGTCTTTTAGTTTCCAAAACATTACGAAACGATTTTCCGTAACGATTTTACTATGAAACATGTTTCCCGGTATTTGAAAGTGAGCAATTTAAAGATTTTTTTATAAAAATATCTTACTTGCGTAACTTTCAAGTATTTTTTATTCGTCGTATGAACAAATTATAAAAACAAGAGTTTGAGAAAGCATTTTGATTTCGATTTCTTAAACAAAAATCAAATTTTGGGCACTCTACTGATGAACAACGCAATAAACATATCTTCAGAAGCGCGGTCAATTTGCCTTGCTTAATACCTTGCACGACACCGCTGTGATATAGGACTTCTTCCATGGACAAGGCGCAGTAACTCGCGATTAATTCAATCGCGATTTAAAGTGCTTTCTATAAAATAGAGTTTGAGAAAGTATTATGCATTCGAATTCTTAAACAAAAAAAAAACCAAAAAATAAAAAAACCAACCCCCCCCCCCAAAAAAAAAACAAAAAAAAAAAAAAAAAAGAAAAAAAAAAGCAAATTTACATTCTACGAGCTACTGCTGAACAAGGCTATAAAGAAATCTTCTCCGAGCGTCGGCATTACACATTAGAGAAGCGCGGTGAATTTGCCTTGCTTAATACCTCGCACTGCGCCGCTGTTATACAGGACTTCAAACGTGTGTGAATTAATCGCCAGTTACAGTGCTTTACCTGTGGAATACGAGACATTGTCAAGTCTTTCTTTTGTATATTGGGGAAAGCGGCATTACTAAAGGCCATCGCGAGGAGAATTGTTTATTCCAGCAGAGTGGCGATTCAAGGTCAAACATCTGTACACGCGAAATAACTTGCGTAAGTTCATCGCGAGGAGAATTGTTTATTCCAGCAGAGAAGCGATTCAAGGTCAAACATCTGTACACGCGAAATACCTTGCGTAAGTTAATAAATAAACAACATAAAGCGGGCAGTAAGGACTGAAGATCTAGGTTACACGTGCAGATTGTACTAAGTGTGATTGTCCTACATGTTTCTTGTTTCAAATATATGGTCAAGAGTAGTCGATATTGTGCGATGTAGGCTTCAGTATAATGTGTATAATGTAAGTCGCCGTTACCTACAATTTCTGCAAGTAGATTGCGCAATGTGGATACCATCACTAACGATCAGATATCTGGATCGTGAAAAAGAATTTTGTATTAGAGTAGGAGATCTCAGCTTCGCTGCTTCGACTTTAACTTGTGAAACCTACTCGTTGCTTTAGCAACGGGCTCGTTTCTAGTTATTATTATTATTTGTTTATTTATTTATTTATTTATCTATTTTCATTATTATTTTTAATTTATATTAATGTGTTATTGAAAAGCCTGGTATCCTACGGTACAAATATACAGTCTTCACTGTTTTCCATCGTGTAAAGTGTGTTTCAACCTAAATTTAAGCAAAATTTTGAAAGATTAACAGACTCCACAATTTCATGAATCTGGTTGTTTTGCAATATTGCCAATAATTTAATTTAGAGAAATGAATTAGCATTTGCAAGTGCATAGTATAAAGAGGGATACTCATAATTGTAGAATAATATGGCAATGTATTCGTTGTGATCTGGAAGTATGACCATGGTTCAAGGTCTTGTGCCATGGATATCAAGAACAACGTTTAGCATTGCATTATACGACTGTCGCTTAATTTTAAATAAATGTATGGAGAAATTCTTCCCCCGCTCCTTATTTTTAAAACTGTACCTTCCTAATGTTCTAGTCATTAAAGACGCAAAACTTTTGGAAGATAATGCTTATATTATGAAGTTTAACCCTGGTTCAAAGTCACGACATACCTTTGAGACTTGGGCAACAATTCCTTAAAATATCATCCAAAGCGATTCAGATAATATAAAGTAAAGGTCTAGACAAAGCTTTACCATACAGATATGACTTTGGCTCAATGTCATTTCACAATCTTGTCTCTATGGCTACATTCCTGTAAAATTTTATTCAAGTCCATCCAGGCAATGACAGGTTGTGGTTCAGATAAATATTTAACATAGCTACGCATTGTGACCTTTATCATTCTGATATTACCTGAGTTCAATGCCATGGCATACCCTATAGACCTCGGCAACAATTCTGTAGGCTATTATTCAAATTTATGTTAATAGTAGAAAGTTATTGCCCAGACAAACTATACACGACGGACACTAGACCGATAAGAGACGGATTAAAAGCAGTCACACGGACAAAACCATAACATAATACGCGCTGTCGGAAGAATGTGTGTAAAGTTGATGGATAAATCCAAACCTTAAGTCCAAAAATCATGAAACCACAGGACATACAAAATCAGGGAAAATGAAAACAAATGGAAAATAACAAAATATGTCTACTTGAGGAGCATATGTGAACCCCTGTGATGGAATGAGATTAGGTGCCCGGGAAGAGTGAGCATCTCCTGCTTGCTAGCCACATTCGTCACATATACCCAGTGGAAAGAGTCAAATCGTGTAAATTCCATATGTATTTATATATGGAGAAGTCGAAGTAGATAACCTTCTAGTATAGAAGGTGTCAAATCTGTGTAAAATGATCGGAATCGGTCTGAGTACAGAATATCATTTAAAAGTCTAGATAACGAGATATCATATGGAGTAATAAGAGTCTCGTAACGACCGTAGAACTTTCTCAGTGACGTTGCTAGTCTAGCACATATATAACCCTGGTTTAGCAGCTTAACTGAAAGTCGGCTAGCCCTCAGAACAAAGTCATTGTAACTTGAACATGCTCTGGAATAACGTATTGACTGAGATATGAATACGCCGTATGCGGGCGATGATGGAATGTTGCTACTTATGAAAGGAAAGTTTGTGATAGCGAAATAATTAAAATCGTCACGTTTGTCATAGAGTGAGGTGTTCAATTGACCATTAATGTCGAAAGACAACATAATATTTAAATACCAAGTAGAATTACTACTTTCTGTGGTTTCTTTGACCTCCAGTTCACTTGGATAGATGATGCTAAGGTAATCGGCGAATGAAGGATTATTAATTGAAAGTAAGTCATCTATATATCTGCAAGTAAAATTGAAGCCAAGAGCCAATTGTTTTTTTTTCCTTGCGAAAGCAAAGACTGAATGAATTCAGCTTCGTATGAGTAAAGGAATATGTCAGCCAGAAGCGGAGCACAGTAAGTGCCCATTGGAATGCCGACAATTTTTAAAAACTACCTCCAAACACCACAAAAATGTTATCGATGACAGCTGTTTCAGTGTATTTATTTTTGGAATCACAATTTTCCCTAACAAAGTAAGTTTTATCGTGGCCTATTACTATATATTTGAATTTGCGGCTTCCGTTTTCACTAGTAAATGCATTTTGAATAATTTCCGCTAATCTATCTTTTAATTTCTGATGAGGGATCGTTGTGTCGAAAAGTCAAAAGACTTGATGGAGTGAATTTTAGTAAAACTTTTTGTTTAAGATGTTCTAACAACTCTTTTGAATTTTTAAGGATCCACATTTGATGAATTCCACTTCTGGAATATAATGTTTCGCAATATCTATGAAGGCCAGATTTAATTTTTGTGAGTAGCATCGATACAGATTTTGTGGAACACTTCGAGGAACCAGCGATAAAGCGTTGTTTGTAAGGATCTTTGTGAATTTTTGGGAATGCAGTACAAATATGGAAGTTCTAAATTTAATTTATTTCAGTCAATACCAAACGTATTGAGGACAGATTTATGATTCTCGAGTTCTTCCGAAACCGAAAAGTTCGTGAGAGAATAAGTAGGATTTCCTGGAGCTGAATTTAATTCCTTCACTAGGCTGTCAAAGTAATATTTCTTACAAGTAAATGTATAATTATTGGATGCTTTATCTGCGGGTGTAATGATATAATGTTCTTGAAGGAAGGTAAGTTCTCTGACAACATCAGGATCTTTAAAAATAGAATCGAATCTGGTGTTTACATAACCTTGTAATGTTTTAGTTTTTGATCTCAGCAGTACTGCAATAGATTTTATCCATTCCGAAAGAGTGTCGACCTGTACTTCCTTTCTTTTTGCCCATCGTGTGGCATATTCCTCGCAGCAGTTTATAATATTCTCAAAATTTTGGCTCCATGTGAATGATCTGGGTTCTCTGTATTTTGGACCTTTAAGTAAAAGTTCTCTTACTGCCAGACAACATTATATTTATATAAGAAATATGCGTCATGGTCAGTTGACCTAGAGTATCAAGACATCACAAATATTCGGGTAATGTGTTTACTGGAGCCCTCAACTTAATGGTATGACATTAAGTGTCGTGAGATTTTTTGAACATGGAGAACATTTCTTTTTAATAGTAAATTTCAAGGGAATACAAAGACGCTACGGCATGCTTAATGGTACTGGACACATGGATAGATAGACAAATTGATTTTTGTATACCCCAATTTAAAAAAAGAGAAATTTTAAATCAAAATCTAGCAGCCAATTTGACGAATTTATTCAAAACCAGGGGCGAGTTCAAGATCTTAGCAGCCAGGCTAGCCTTAAGTCTAGTATAACGCATCATTCTAAACGCTCTGCTGAAATAAGCGGCTAGTCAAAGTGCGCGCAGTTATAAATCCTCCTTGTTGTTTGGAAAAAACAAATGCAAAAGTCGATTTTCCTAATATTAGGTGAAATCTAAATACTTTCGTATCATGGGTCAACGCGTGATCGTTTACAATTTGATTTTACCTTTTCTGAGGATGTCATTGCGTTTTCAAGCAATAAACGGAGAACCGAGACAAGAAAGAAAAAATTTCAAGTCCCAGAATTTAAGGCTAGGTTTTGCTACGTAGCAACTAGGGGAGCAGAGCGTTCAGTTTTAAGAGAAGAGCTTGCTGCTACATAACCACTACGATTTTGAACGCACCCTGAATTTTTATTCCAAATTTATTTGAGGTAAAAAATATTGCGAAAACTCAAATTCTGCGAGGATAGAAATACTTCAGAAAATGACTGTGCTGGCTTGATGATCAATACAATATCAATATAGCCACCGTATTTTATGTTCAAGTAAATTTACATAACCCTCGAAGATAAATAGAAACAATGCAATAACGAGGTTTTTATAATGGCGTATAGGTAAACCTGTCCATGCTTCTGGATAGAGGATCTTTAAATCCTAGGCCCCAGGTATTCACATTATCACTTAGTCTCTAAGACAAATAGTCTTGGAAAGATGCAAAGATGGTTTCTATAGAGCTTTGGACGGAAAATTGGTCGCACCCCTTTCTGGGCCCTAGGATGGGAGAAAATCACAAAAACCACACTTCATATCATAACCCTACGCCCTACAAATTCAGACCAACAATATTAAGTCGCTAAGGAGATGCAATAACATGAATTCTTTACAGAGAATGAGAGGATATCTACTAAGCTAGACTGGTCTTTCCAGTAAAGATATAACACAAAAGAAAGATCCGTTTTAAATCAGATTGCAGATCGCTTACTCCTCCCGGAAACGTGGTCCCACCTTGATTTAGTTTGGATTTGCATTTGTCTTAACAGGATACTATACTCGATATTTTCCTTCTTTTTTATGAACTACGAAGTATGGTTAGCCCTTCGATACTTCTTTATTGTTTACTTTCAACAATTATAAATCAATGAAAAAATATTATTTTGAATTAGAAAATATCTTCTTTTTTTAATTATTAAACATGAATGCCAAGTTATCAAGTTATTCCTATTGAGTTGTGTTTCAAACATAGATTTTTATTTACACATTTATAACAATAAATTGAATTATCTATCATGGGATGCTTAGATTTACTTCTTTTATTTTCCCAGTCAGATTCTCCTCCTCTGAAAATTTGATCTTAGTTGTGACAGTTACAGCATATTGCTGAAAAATAAATAAATACCAAAATTTGAAAAATTCCAGAAATGTTTTCATTATGGTCTCAGAAAATTGTCGTCGGTATATACTTGAAATAGTCTGATTAATCGTGGTGTGACAAAAACAAGCTTATCTATTCATAATTCAGTGATGGCACAACTAAATGTACTTTGTTTCCTTGCTTGATATTTATATTTACATCCAGACGATCCCTAGGATTAACCCACTTTGTATATGTGCATCATTATACATAAATGTACGTTTAGTTGTACATATAGATCACTACACATAGAGGACTTATGCAAAGCCACGGATCTGTAAATTTGTAATCTATTATACACGCGTGTGCACATGTACCTTCCATAGGTCTGGATATCATATATTTCACGAAGTATAACTTTTCAGTACACTTCGTAATGGAAGAAGAATAAGACTACTGTGTGACTACATGTACATTTATTGAGACAGAATGCTCATACATGTTATAACTATAAGCAGGTCAGGACACTTCTAACCCACTTTAACTTGATACCTATAGACAACAAGTCATTTGGCTTAAGGATATAAATGTCGCTAGTTACTATCAAAATACGCTTTATAGCAGAGACATATATACACATATGTCTATATCTGTTGATATTGTTTACATGTTGTATGTTTCTGTTTATAAAATTTGGACTAAATCTTGTATTACACTTCGGTTTTAATCATTTTACAAATATATTATTTATATTCATCTTGATGTTTTATCTCAGTTTACAACTTGAACACAAGATTATCATTATTGTAACTGTGTAATAAGCTAAATAGATCCACGCTAATTTGCGGATCCCCTGCTCTCTTTGACGGACAGTGTCCTATTTGCCTTTGTACTGTTTTTATTCTTTTTCTTATGGCACGTTATAATCTTCGACACACAGCATAGCATATTCTTTACTGTGGACGGCCTTAGCTTCAATACTTTAAAAACTTTTGATTTGCCTCCAGGTTGTTGACATTATCTACGATTTATTTTGCTTTCTTCATCAAGGAGTTTCAATAAGGAGAACTATATTTCTGTACTCATGTGATTATGCTGAGCAAATGATAGGCATAACAATATTCAAAACCAATTTATGCCTCTGACTTAGCATACCACTGAATAGATATATATTTATATATATACTACAAAGTATACACCAGGATAAACTAAACCTCAATATATATATTTAATATTTCCTTTGATATTTCCCATCTTTACCAGAAGTCATATACCGTTACTTCAAACAACAGTTACCAATTAATTTAAAATATTTTCCTTTACACTAATTTTCAAACAGCTCGTGTTTTGCGTTGTGTGTATCCATGGTAACAAGACATAGCTTAAAATATTCATAAAAGTAATGTTTCATTCATTGTTCAAGGCGTATTCATGGAAAGTTTTATTAATATGTGTGGGATGTAGGTAGGTAGGTAGACATGTGTATGTATGTATGTTAGTATGTATGTATGTATGTATGTATGTATGTATGTATGTATGATGGATAAATCCAAACCACAAGTCCAAAAATCATGAAACCACAGGACATACAAAATCAGTAAAAATGAAAAAACAAATGGAAAATAACAAAATATGTCTACTTGAAGAGCATATGTGAACCCCTGGGATGGAGTGAGATCAGGTGCCCGGGGAGAGTGAGCATCTCCTGCTTGCTAGCAACACCTGTCACATATACCCAGTAGAAAGAGTCAAATCGTGTGAATTCCATATGTATTTATATATGGAGAAGTCGAAGTAGGTAACCTTCTAGTATAGAAGGTGTCAAATCTGTGTAAAATGATCGGAATCGGTCTGAGTACAGAATATCATTTAAAAGTCTGGATAACGAGATACAGATGGGTGCAGTCCTAACATAACATTCACGTTAACGCGAAAAGCAGTCCCGAGGACTGCTTTAGCACACGTGCTAGGACTGCTCGACCGGACGCGCGTGCGCTCCTTGCGTTAACGCGGGAGGAAATTCGCGTTCACGCGATTTATTCCTGCGTGCGCTCAGTCCAGTCGCGCGTTCACATGATTACATTTGTAATTCTCTTCACAGTGGTACGGATGGAGAAAATAAAAGGAATCTAATTAGATTACCGCAAATGTCGCCATATATACGTGCATTAAATGTGATGTTAAAATGACACCCCGCATTAAGGGTTACATATGTAATATAATAATGGAAATCATCGCGTAGACATACACTCAGGTATTTATGAAAAACTTCGTCAGATTATACTATAAAGACTCTAGGAAAATTACATTCTAACTCTATTTTATTTGTTTATTTTTAATTAATAAAATTTTGTATTTATTTCTTATTTGTTTATTTATTAATAATGTCCTTATGTATTTTTTCTTATTTATGTATTTACAATTGTTTTTTTTTTTATTTAGCTATTTTTCATAATATATGGATACCATGATTATCATCGTTATTATTCTTTTCATTAATATAATTATTATTATTATTATTATTATTATTATTATTATTATTACCCTAAAATAAAAATAAATTTCATTATATTTAATGTTCGAAAAATGTATTCAATATTTTTTTTAAGTCACCCCTTTACTCGTAAGCGTTTTATTTCATTCTAAATATTCATCTAAATGCACACATTAATATGTTTTTATATTTAAATATACAATGTATATATCGATTCTCCTTTAAATCCTTCTGTATATAAGTTGTAAGCAAGCGAACGTGGCTGTCAGGCACGTTCACGCGGCAGCCAAGCGCGTGAACGCGGCAGTCCAGCGCGTTAACGCAGTCTCAAAATTTAGTTCACGAGGAAATCTGCGTTAACGCAAACGTGTGTGCTCAGCAGTCATGAGCGCACGAGGAAAGCAAACTTCACGTTAACGCGACGTTAACATAATGTTATGTTAGGACTGCACCTCACTGTATCATATGGAGTAATAAGAGTCTCGTAACGATCGTAGAACTTTCTCAGTGACGTTGCTAGTCTAGCACATATATAACCCTGGTTTAGCAGCTTAACTGAAAGTCGCCTAGCCCTCAGAACAAAGTCATTGTAATTTGAACATGCTCTGGAATAACGTATTAACTGAGATATGAATACTCCGTATGCGTGCGATGATGGGATGTTGCTACTTATGAAAGGAAAGTTTGTGATAGCGAAATTGAAATCGTCACGTTTGTCATAGAGTGAGGTGTTCAATTGACCATTAATGTCGAAAGACAACATAATATCTAAATACGCAGTAGAATTACTATTTTCTGTGGTTTCTTTGACCTCCAGTTCATTTGGATAGATGATGTTAAGGTAATCCGCGAATGAAGGATTATTAATTGAAAGCAAGTCATCTATATATCTGTAAGTAAAATTGAAGCCAAAAGCCAATTGTTTTTTTCCTTGCGAAAGTAAAGACTGAATGAATTCAGCTTCGAATGAGTAAAGGAATATGTCAGCCAGAAGCGGAGCACAGTTAGTGCCCATTGAAATGTATGTATGTAAGTATGCATGTATGTATGCATGCATATATGTATATACAGGTAGATGCAGTTCTAACCTTAAATAAAGTGTATTTCAAATTCAATTTAGGTCTGATTGTAAGTTTACTTAGCGGCAAGAGTAAAATTTGAATCAAATTTACCCCAATTGCACGTCAAGTTTAGTTTACTTTCTTTATACATGTTCATGTATATAACTTCATTTCACTTGATGTAACCGGACTAAAAACATCCTTTAATTTTCCGAGTTGTTTGTTTTATTTAAACATTTGATATGAAAACACTAATTGTAAAGTCGTCTCATACATCATTGTATATATGGAAAAGGATAAATTCATTACGTGAAAGTGGTCAGACGATCCGTGAGATTAGACGGTACCGTACAACACAAGAAATAAAACACAAAAGCGATACGATAGATTTTAAAAATTAATAAGGGGAAGGATATTTCATAAAATTTCATTTATTTATTTTGCTTATTAGTACGGAAATTTGTATTGAAAGAATATTTTCAAAGAGAGGGGAAAAATATTATGTCCTATAAAAATCATTGTTTAACATGTGTTTTCCTCTTATTTGATTTTTTCAAAATGTTGTGGTATTTTCAACTGCCCTCGTTGCAGATCTATACAATGACAATAAGTAAAATGTATAATAGTTTAGTAAGCCAGGGGTTAGCCTCTTCATATTTGTTCTAGTTTACAAAAATTACTTTCAACGAAAGAAACTAACTTCATCGTTTCAATGCCAGTGCTTGCGATGGTTTTTTTTTCTATAGAGCTTACATCGGCTTTGTCTTCAATTACCCAAACGCGCCATCGTTAACCCAATAACTTTTACCATATAATCATCTTATCAGCAAATCTGAAATATAGTGGACCCCCGGACAAAATGCTGGGCACAATTTATCCATATCTCAGATGTCTCAATCGGATAGGAGCCCCGGAAAATTGATAGGCAATTAAAATCAGACGTTAAAGCTTTACAAGACATAAGACAACAATGCCATTTCCACAAATTTCAAACCGCTTTTAAATACAATGTAACAGAATCCGTGGTCTTGAGTACTCTCTTCATTTGGGAACTGCCAAATTTGTAAATTATATGATCAAAATTTTATGAAAAATGTGACGTCGTACAAGCAAGTTACCATAGTGGTGGTGGGCAGGTTTAGTGTAGTGGTTAAGCGCTTGGCTTGCGGCGCCGACGATCCGGGTTCGATTCCCGGGTTGCGCCACTATGTTTAAGAGGTTGGTAACCTCCTGCTTCCATGTCGCGATATAACTGGAATATTGTTGAAAGCGACGTAAAACACCAATCAACCAACCAACCATCCATAGCGGTGGCAATGCGGCCTTACGTCTCCGTATGTGATGATGATGATTATGATAATATTATGACGGTAAAAACTATGAAGATGCACATCGCATATATCAAATCAAACGAAAACAAACAAATAATTATATATCATGCTGTAGTGATATTCAGTGAACTGTATAACTTAGTTCAAGCATGACATTTATAAATATCATATTCATTAGATATTCCTCTCTCTCTCAAACAATGCAAGTTGCAATTAACACAATGGCTATTTATGTTATGTTATATTATTATTATTATTATTATTATTATTAATATTATTGTTGTTGTTGTTGTTGTTTTTTTTTCACTCCACGAATATTTCAAATATGTTGATGGAGGCTAATTGATGCAATGTTCATAAATTCAGTTTCTGGATCTTTGCAATGTTCATTAATTTAGAATTGGAATCTTTGAAACGGACCCAGCCTAGGCAGTGACGTGACGGATCTTTTACGCATCTTGCCTACCATGACACGAGGCCTTGGTTCAAACTGGTTCATCCGAAATACAGGACACCTGCGTGCCGACAGTCCGTTAGGCTCGATCCTTAATGCATTAAGCTGAACGGAATTGAGGACAAACAGACGTATACATGTACACAGACAGACGGACGATGTAAACCCTAGACATTTAAGTTATAAATCTATTACGACCTATGCACTAGTATAATATAAATGAACTCCTTACTACTGTTACACATATAGGCCATAATTGATTTCATTACTCGTCGAGACGGTAAATCCGGACGCGCGGTACATCCAAACGATCGCTTTTTGTGTTACTTACTGACAATTTCAAGTAATTTTGACTTTACAGTTACGAATTTTCTTAAGTTACGACAAATTCTTACGAACCCGTATTTAAAACACCTTTTTATCTCACGAATATTCGTAAGAAATTCGTAAGTATGAAATAATCATCGTAACTTACGAAGTTTAGTAAAATAGGTTCCTGATAACTTTCATAACAGAATGTAAAAAGTAAACATAACGTGTTAAATGTCACGTGAAAGTAAACTTGATAACAGAGATGATTCAAAGTAAACATGACATCCAGTGCACTTGACTAGACTTCATGATAGGTTCTCAGAACAATAAATAAAAGAATTAAAAAAAACCCCCAGAAACTCGAAGTGTACTTGTTAAGTGTATGTATGTATGTATGTATGTATGTATGTATGTATGTATGTATGCATGTGTGTATGTATGTGTGTATGTATGTATGTCTGTCTGTCTGTCTGTCTGTATGCGTTAATGTATATAAGTATGTATGTATGAATATATGTATGTATTTTTGTATGTATGTATGTATGGATAAAAAGAAAAAAGAGGAGTTACCGGCTCAGTTATGTGGCAGAAGTCACCATGGAGCTATACAATACATGAATATAAATAATATAATAGAACATTTAACACATTACAAAAATATTTGATTGTAGTGCAATTACGATACCGACTTAGGACGGTCATTTAATTTGACAAAAGCCAAACAAATGGTGTGGTTAACCGGTTTACAGGCCCACCTTCCCACTCACCGTAACAGCAGAACAATCAAAAGACGTACATTTAAAAATTTATAAATAATCCTCCATGTAAAGAACAAGGGTCAACAGGTATCGCATATTGCGAGGTCATAAAAATATAAACACGTAAGGTATTGCAAAACACATAATGGTATAAAAATATATGCGACATCAACATGATAAACCGTGCTCTGCAAGTCTGAAAGCGAGCTAAGACCCTAGATCTGCAGGAGTCCCGACTAACAGTCAGAGGGGACGAGGTTCAGGACCATGTCTCCTCTGAAAGAGGTTTGGACAAGGCCCGTCATATAGTCCCCACCGCCCTGTTAGCGTGCAACGTTCAAGTAAAAGACTGCATAAGGCTGTAGAGGGGCCAAATACAAGACCTAAAGTCTTTTTGATGATCTCAATATCATATTGTCTATTTAGGAGACGTTTGACTATTTTATTACATGATAAAATAACGTTATCGGAGCCTTTTACTTTCCTTAGTTTATATACGAAATCACCGTAAAAATTAGTATGGGAAATTCAATTGGATACATACTGTTGAAAAGAAATATTTCCAAATTTAGATAGAAGTTTTGAATAAGATCTGAAGAATTTGCCGAATGTTTTTCTTAGCTTGTGATATCTGTAATCCTGAGTTAAAAGTTTAGTAGTAATTTGTAAATTTCGTTTATGAAAGTCCAAAACATCGGTGCAGCCTCTGACAAATCGAACTAATTGAGATATATAGATACCATATGATGGGAGTCGAGGGACATCGCCATCCAAGTAAGGGAAATTTACAATAGGAAATCCAAAATCCTCACGTTTATCATAAATATTAGTATATATTAGGTTGTTGATAATTTTGATGTTTAAATCTAAGAAAGGTGTAGATTTATCTCAAGTATTAGCTTTATTCAATGTGAGCTCTGGTGGATATATTTCTGATATAAATTGTTCGAATTCAGGGTTATCGATAACCAAAATGTCATCCAGATATCTGCAAGTATTATTAAATTTGTCAATGAGGTCAAAACTTTTTTGATTTTTGAATAGAAACCATAAAATCCCTCTCATAACAATAAAGAAATAAATCTGCTATCAGAGGCGCGCAGTTACTACCCATAGGAATCCCAACTATTTGTTGATATATCTTGCCATCAAATTGCACAAAAATATTATTCATGAGAAAATCTAGTACTTTACATAATTCCTTGCAAGTCCAGTATTTATATGAAGTATATTGTTTTTTTGGAAAAGAATCCAGAGTTATTGGAAGTACATATGTACGTTTTAGATTCTCTGTGAAAGCACCATTGTATAAGAGACAGCAACTTGCTTTCAATCAAATCATGAGGCAGAGATGTATAAAGTGTAGAAAAATCAAATGTAGAAATTTGAGTCGCTTTGAAATTTAGCGAAAGAAGTTTGTCTATAACTTCATGAGAATTTTTAATCGACCAAAAGTAATTGATGTTACTATTATGAAATGCGACATCACAATATTTGATAATATGATCTTTTATAGCAGTTAGAGCAGACGTAATATGTTTCGATAGTACCGTAGTAGAGCAGTGGGTAGAATTAGATATGAAACGTGATTTATATGGACTTTTATGTAGTTTTGGGAGCCAATACATGGTTGGTAGATCAGATTTATCAGTTTAAATTTTGAAGTCGGACATGGTCATGAGGTGATCGTGCAAGGTGCTCTCTTTTGAGGTAGGGCTTTCAACATATGTATGAGTGGAGTTTAATTCATTTTTAAGTACTTCAATATAATATAGTTTTCAAACAACTATTATGTTATTACCTGCTTTATCAGCGGGAACAAAGACATATTTAGCATGTAAGTCAGCTATCTTCTTTTTAATAGAATTTGTCGTCAGTATATATATATATATATATATATATATATATATATATATATATATATATATATATATATATATATATATATATATGTGTGTGTGTGTGTGTGTGTGTGTGTATGTGTGTGTGTGTGTGTGTTTGTGTGTATTTTATGGTCAGGTCTATCAAATATGACTAAAATAACTAATATAGGAACAAATATGAAAAACCAATCTGATCTCCAAATCGTGATTTATTCCTCTTAAATGTTACTGTTCACTACGTTAGATATGTTACTGTATAACGATCATTTTTTAGAAGTAAATACTACAAATGTAAAGATGATGGATAAATCCAAACCACAAGTCCAAAAATCATGAAACCATAGGACATACAAAATTAGTGAAAATGAAAAACAAATGGAAAATAACAAAATATGTCTACTTGAAGAGTATATGTGAACCCCTGTGATGGAGTGAGATCAGGTGCCCGGGGAGAGTGAGCATCTCCTGCTTGCTAGCAACACCCGTCACATATACCCAGTAGAAAGAGTCAAATCGTGTGAATTCCATATATATCTATATATGGAGAAGTCGAAGTAGGTAACCTTCTAGTATAGAAGGTGTCAAATCTGTGTAAAGTGATCGGAATCGGTCTCAGTCCAGAATATCATTTAAAAGTCTGGATAACGAGATATCATATGGATTAATAAGAGTCTCGTAACGACCGTAGAACTTCCTTATTGACGATGCTAGTCTAGCACATATATAACCCTGGTTGAGCAGCTTAACTGAAAGTCGCCTAGCCGTCAGAACAAAGTCATTGTAATTTGAACATGCTCTGGAATAACGTATTAACTGAGATATGAATACGCCGTATGCGGGCGATGATGGAATGTTGCTACTTATGAAAGGAAAGTTTGTGATAGCGAAATTGAAATCGTCACGTTTGTCATAGAGTGAGGTGTTCAATTGACCATTAATGTCGAAAGACAACATAATATCTAAATACGAAGTAGAAATACTAGTTTCTGTGGTTTCTTTGACCTCCAGTTCACTTGGATAGATGATGCTAAGGTAATCCGCGAATGAAGGATTATTAATTGAAAGCAAGTCATCTATGTATCTGTAAGTAAAATTGAAGCCAAGAGCCAATTGTTTGTTTTTTCCTTGCGAAAGCAAAGACTGAATGAACTCAGCTTCGTATGAATAAAGGAATATGTCAGCAAGTATACACCAGGATAAACTAAAGCTCTCTCTCTCTCTCTTTCTCTGCATATATATATATATATATATATATATATATATATATATATATATATATATATATATTCAGGACAGGTGTAAATGTGGCTTATTCAGGTAATCAGCACAATGTAATTCTTATTTAATTGCAGACACAACAAAGACAACGTCAACATCATCAAGGAGAATTGGAAATCTACAAATAAAAGTTCTCCATCACTTGGGAACAAACTTACAATAGATGTATATGCTTTCCGATTCGTCGATAGTCACGATCTATACATTATGTGTAATGTAAAAATATGTAAAACTGGAGCAAGCCATGAAAATGATTGCAACATTAGTGTAAGGAGTGGTACTATTTATTTGTCTTCACAGAATAACATAGACTTAGCATATGATTTTTTTCAATGGGGATGAAGAAATGGCGATTTTAAGTCAATGACTAAATGATAAACATACAATGAATATTTCAATTCATCTCCACATTCACAGTACGTTTTGATTAGAACAAATAAGATCACCCAACCTAAACAGATAATATTCAAACAAACCATTTCTGTAAGAAAAGATCCATTCTAGACATTCTTTAAAATTGATCAGTATCGAAGCAGAACCAAACCGTTAATCATTCTCAACGTCAAGGACATATAAAAAATCGTGTAAATTTCAAACAGGAACTGCTGTAAACCCCAAAATACTGAAAAATTCCGAGGTGACACCTGGTGCCCGGGGAGAGTAAGCGTCTCCTGTTTGCATGTATCAACCGTCACAGCAGTTCTAAAGAAACATGTCAAAATCAAGAGTTTTGGTTTCCTAATTGTACATACGAAAGTACAAAACTGGTATACAAAGTCATATTTGGTGTTCACTGAACAGGTCATTTAGTCGCATTCCAGAATATTATCAATCATTCTAAAAAGAGGCACATCATATTTTCGTACAAGATCCCCATAGCGACCGTAGAACTTTCCAGTGAGATTTTAGACGTTTGTTAAAATATCCCTGCATGAACAACTTAGTGGCCAGTCGTTTGGCCTTGGAATAAAACCGTCGTATAGAGAACAGGTTCTTGCGTACCTTATAAGTTAGGATATAAAAATGCCATAGGCAGGTGAGGACAGGATAAAGTGAAATGCTAATTAGTGACATTTTCAAACCACCACCAGATCAAATTTAGGATCTTTAACAATATAACATTACACAAAAAGCAAAACCTGATTATAAAGGGAGCTGAAAAAGATGGTCTTTTGGCTGTCTGTAAAGAAAGCAATTCGATTTATGACATTATGATGATTGTCAGTCAGCATTACTTCTTTAAAAAAAAACTTATTTCCTCCTACATGTTTAGAGTACAGCAAAGAAACGCAAACGAAGGAACAGCGAGAACACTGTATTGGAGCTAACTGCGACCAGCAAACTGAGAGTATTTGACCTTCCTTATAGGAGGATCTCGTCTTCAGGTAAGGGGACGACCATCTGATTCTGAAAGGGAGTGGGGGAGGGGCTGGCACTTTTGAAAATAAATATTCTGATACGGAAAATGTTGGAAATAAATAATTTGGCTTTCACTGCGGAATGCAAATAAATATGCTGGCTACTTGCAAGTACATGTACAAGATCATGCAAGTAAAAGCCGAATGTTCTATACATATTGATTTTTTACGGCTCGCTTCGCTCACCAGATTGCCCCTTATACCATTATATGTTGTAGTTTAACTGTATAACTCATATTTCAGCAGAAATTATAGCATTTGACAAATCGTGCTATTAAACATGTTCAACAAAACTTAATAGAACTGTTGCTTTTTAAAAATATTTGCATGTCCATTTTGATTGGCAGACTGGGGACAGGTCTTCTAACATCTGCTTTCTGAGGGATTTTCTCTTCATATTCTTGTTTAGAATAGTGTTACTCGCATCCCCTTGCCGTGAATTACCAATCTCTTTCCCAAACTCCCCCTCGGGTTGTCCACCCCTCATTTATATGCCAGACACACCGATATGTTAACGTTAAAATGAGGTTGCTAAAAGGAGTATCACCTGACCATATTTGCAAACCTGATGTGTAAATTACATCATGTCCATTTCAAAATTTTGGTGGCCATATTTGTTGACAGCCTTTCATTCCTGTTAACCTGTTAAATTTCATTCAACTCAGTGCAACATGATATTCGTCAAATAATTTTAATACACTTATTCAAATGTAAAATAAATACAAGCATAGCTTTAACAAAAGTAAAACCAACAAAAATGTGTTTCTTGACTAAAAATACATGCCAACAAAAAGAGTCCCAAATGGATCTATATTTTTCACCTTTAACATAAAAAAAAAAATTGCACAATGATATTGAACAATAATTGTAGATGTTCATAAGTCTTTAGTTTCTTTAAAAATTTTAAAACATGTAAAATTCTGCATGAGGAACACCTGAGCCTAATATCTACCGCGCTTTCTCAAATTTAATCTAGAAGTAGTGAAGACAAAGTTTTAAATGTGAAAAATCAATATATCAAATATATAAAAAATATTCATAAAATAGTTTTGCATTAATATAACATAGTTAAAAGTAAGTAAAACAAGAATACAATTTTATCATTTGGACAGAAAGTCAAGACAGCAACGCTTCTAACACATTCTCAAATATTCTATCCTTCAAAATCTGAAAATAAATAATCTGACTCGACCAAATTCCCAACCACCCCTCTAAGAATCAAATGGTCGTCGCTTAATATACATTTCTAATAAAATATTGTCCAACGGTAAACCGTCATCTATTTAGTCATTTATATTGAAAACACATGTCATAAAGATACAGATAAACATTTATAATTACTGAAACTGAATTTCGTTTTTAAAACAAAATCATTTCTGATACCCAGGAATTATGATTTGCCACGATTTAATGGTATAAAATATGGAAAATGACAAACTTTGCCCAGCAACTACGGAGCAAATACGAAAAGAATTACATTACGAAAATATTAGATTCTATAAAGTTAAGGTAATTTTATTATTTTATTGCAACAATATAATTTTATATGGGGTTTTTCGCTTTTCAGGTTCATCGCCTACACTTGGATCATTAGTAGTGCCAGCAATGCTTTTGATAATATATTCTTGGACCACACAAGTATAAAGCGTATAAAGAATTGATTTACACAGTTGGTTTATATATATATATATATATCTCAAGTTAAAATGAAAGCAGAAGCTCATCGATGTCACATTATTTGGTTTCGTTGCATATATCTAAATTTCTGTGCAAAAGCAGAATTAAAGAAACAAAACTATTTAAATTCATTATCATTTTGGGACGACAAGGTGAGAGGGATTGGGGAATTCAAATTCAGAATTTACTTCGTTGAGAGGTAAGCAATGTGAATATCAAACTCAAAGGCCTCAATGTACCAGGATTGACAGTAGGATGCCAGAGTATGATGACAAAATCCTAAAACGATACTTATATCTGCGAGGCACATATTTATTAAAGAAGGCATTTTGCTTTCACTTTTTTAATTAGGAATGGTAGTATTACAAAGTGAACCTACCCCCCACCCCCCCACCCACACACACACACCATTTCCCCCTATTTACTAACAAATCATGTTATCTCTTGTGCTATTGATATAGCCAGTTGTAACATTTCAAGTTCAACCATTAAAATTCAACAATTATTTTATATATGTTTTTGACATTGATATCGCAGCAATCTGTATGCTGCGTGGTGAGTATTACTGCACCATTGTGGCTCACTGAAAATGTGTATTGATCAGTTAACAAAACACCCGTTGATAAAACAAATTTATCCATTTGGATATAAATAAATTTAATATCACCTTTAAATGCTTGTCATATTCAAATGACATTTATATGACCGGAAGAATCGTTTTCTGTCATGTTTGTTTAAATTTCGATCTGCAAGTGACCTGTATGTACAAAGCATTATGATGGATGGATTGGACCAGGGGAAAGGGGGCTATCAGCGTAATATAACAATAAACCGGATAGATAGAGGTGAATGGGCGGACGCAAGAATGAAGCCTGATGATGTTACTCATTAAAAGTTGTTAATTATGCAGGAAATGGAACACGAATGAAACTGATTCCTTTTACTTTCTTCTCCTCCTTTTTCTTTAATATTTATCTCTTTTTTAATATGATACATTTTTCATAAAGGGGTCGTTTGCTTTGCTAAAATTGCAATAATCACGTGAATGATAGAACGAGATCTTAATGTCTTAATGATCTTAAAGTGACCATCGGTGTATCGCATGGAATATAGATACAAAGTAGTACTGTGTCTGTCTGTGGTTTCCGTTAATTCTATTGCACTTGGAAAGGTGATGCTAGATTACACGGTTATTAATGACTGTAGGTCTTGTATTGTGCCCCTCTTTACACTGTATAATTTAAACAATCACAGACATGGCAGTGGTGACTATATGGCGGGCCTTGTTGAAAACTTGTTCAAGGATGACATCGTACTTAACCTTGTAGCCTCTGACTGTTGGGTACTCCTACAGCTCAAGCGTATGAGCTTGCGTCTAGATTGGCAGAGAACGGTTTACACATGTTGATCTTAATTTATATATTGTTGATGTATTTGTCTTACTCTGCATTATAATACATATTTATATTCTATGAGCCCTCAGCTTCAGAAGTTTGTTGATCTTCACTCCCTATTTGGAGGATTAGTTATATATATTTTTTAAATATATGTGTCCTTTGATTATGTAGTTATTTTTCGTTGAGTGGGAAGGAGTGACTTTCAAAATGTTAACAACTCCGACTGACTGACTACTGACCGCCCTAATTCGGTATCACAATTACCCTTCAAGATTTTGTGATGTACTAAGATTCCTTTTTTTATCATATACCTCATTTATAAAGTCAGATGCTTTTGTCTTTCTTTAATTCAGAATAAGCCATTTATGTGTCTTTATGTGAGGTTGATCTGAAGAGATAATTGCTTCTTACCTCCACTGAACAGAGGTCATTGATTTCCTTAAAGGAAATCTTCATTAACACCGAAATATTTAATCACTTTCATTACTTTCGTTAACGACACTTTCACTTTACTTCACTATCTATTTGATTCATTTTCTCTAGATTATATCTAGTTTATTCAATTCCTCATTCATTGTGTTCACCGTATGTGTAAGTAAGTGAATTTTCCTACTCAGTAGTTCATTTGATTTAATTGGGGATAGTGGTTCACAAACAAGGTCTGCAGGCTATGAAGTCCAAGTGAAGATGCCCCAGTGTCAATTGAATTAAAATCAGGCACCGTGGTCGAAACAACAAACATATCATATTCTGCAAATTGAAGTTTAAAGTTATATTGTACAAACATAAAAAAAAAAAAAAAAGACTTAAAAATGACCTATAGGTCTTAGTTTGTAGTAAAACAGTATTGGTAGTTATGGTTTGGTCAGACCCTAAAACTGTATAATTTCCATCTGGGCTGCACTGATTTTACACTCGCACAGGAAGCAAGTCCAAACACACGAATTATTGGTACGAGAATGTGTATGTGACTTCATCATTTCTGTAATATGAATTCTATTGAATTATAAAAAAGCCTGTTTTGGCAATATTTGACATGTATGGGTTGGTAAATAATTAGTTACTGAAGATAGGTCGTACTTTTGCTAAATCATATCAATAAAATACACTGTAAAGATATAAATAAAATTAAAGACACTAATGAATCTCCTTTGGAGGACTGGAAAAATGTGTTCATATACATCTGAGTTCTGAACAACAATTAAGAGTACAACATAAGAAGAGTATTGGGTCGTTTCGTTGACTCTACTTTGCAAAATGTGTATGGAAATATTATACATTTCTTTGTATATAACCAGTAGATAAACATTTTGAAATATTACATGGCACTGTAGCCCTAAGTTCGAATGCGTCAATATTGTCTCACATGGCGATACTATCTGAAACAAAATGCGATACATACCCTTATTTCGTATTTCATTAGAAATGTGAAAATTATTCAATATCAATTGTATTACTTTAGGTATTTATAAGTATTTATTCAAGTGCAAAACACGAAAGTAAAATCAAAAGTCTTTTCCTTTTCTCCCTTTTGATGTTTCCCATCTAAATAATAGGTAGTGTAAATAACTTGACTTCTAGAAGACAGACAAATTTCTAAAGCATAAATTAACTATCATACCCATTTCAAGATATTTAAAAATAACTACCAGTCGCTGTTTATTCATTTATGCATCTTTGTATCATACCTAGATGAGAGAATCTTCTTTACACTTTTGTACCTACGTCTTCATAACATCCGACTGTTGTTGCCCAAGAGTTTCGAATTGTAGCATCTTCACACTTCATTTTATACAGAATGCCCTTTAACTTTGCATGTTGCAATACTATAGGGTTACAGCCACATCGCCGATGAAATGCTGTAACACAGATACGGTGTCCTAATACTTTTATAATGCAAGTACTATAGTCTACAAAAACTTGTAGTCTGTTCCTATATCACACATATCTGACATTATCAAAAGTCATTTACATTGCGAGATGTCACATGGGAAGTACTGTTCAGCATGTTATATCAACGGTATTCTTAAATATGAAAGAAATAAGTGCGAATTGCATTACTTTAAACAAGAACAGAAAAGCATATCTGTAAATTGCTTAAAAGATTTAAGAAGATCATCAGGAAATGAAAAGAAGTCAAGTGCAGCTCATAGTTTCTCTATGTACATGCGCTATAGTCTTTTGTAAAAATGATGATAAAAATAATAACACCGTAAAAAGCAAGCAATCCATACACATCAAGTTTAGTGAAACGTTGATAAATAGCTCTAATGAGCAAGTTAACATAACGGTATATAGTATTCTACTGTACTTTCCCCTCACGCACCTTTTCTCTAACACATAAATGAATAAAAAAAAATAAACAAATGCAGGAATATCCTTTAGAACTTCAATACACTGAAGTTTATTTATAAATATCGCTTTTAACTTCGCAAAGGCACTTAATTATTGCATTATACGTCAAGTTATATTAAAGTTAAAAAAAAAAGAACAAAAGAAAAATAGAAAATTTACTCATCACAGTCATTGAAATCCTGTATTTAGATTTTCATTTTATATCTTTTTTTTGCACCCTGAAGACGTTCTTTTTTTTTCAAAATGGATACCATTAAACATCAAATCTGAGTAAATTTGTTACATTTTTGTTTTACGTCAAACCAAGAGTATGACAATGATATCACAATGTCATCTGCCTAATGTAGTGCACAGACGTACGCAACGGACGTGTCCGAAGAAGTGAGCCATTTTTACATGCCACGTCTACCGTGACACGGGAACAAGCATTATTATAGTCTTATCCGAAACACAGGACACCTCTGGTTTGCAAGCCAAGTGCCCATCAGATTAAGCTACGTCAGTGAGGCAAGGTTGTAATAATTGTACTCTGTAAGCATTATTCGTTCTACTAGTTTAATCAATATTCTGTAACGTTATATTATAAAGTAAAGGAACATAATTACTCTGTATTGCAAATTTTCAGCCTCCCGACCTTTATCAAGCAATTTTTCCGATGACAAATACAAAGCTATGTAAAATCCATGTTTACGTTTTAAGGATACATAAGCTTCTAAACTAAGATAAACGATGAAACATAACGCCATTATTACGCGCCTAACTTATGTAAATGTTAAAATACATGTCGGAATTTCGTATCTAAACCTATACCGCGTAGAAAATTATTATACTAAATAAAATTGTATAGAATATAATATAGATTTTACCGACATACTATATGAAATAGTAGAAATACAGCTAGAACGATAGGTGTGCTTAAATATATCTTAATATAATATTGAAAATATACTCCAAGTCATCTCCAAACTGCGTGCATCGCATACCCGACGGTACTTTAATTTTGAAGCCAGTATTGGAAAATACTACCAAAGCATTCGTGTCACCCACCACATACGAAGAAAGGAATAGCATACAGACTTGGGTTAAGGATAATTAGAATTTGCGAAAAAGAAGATTACGGGATACATCGCCAGAAAATTGAACTCCAATTACGGAAACGAGGCTATAGCGCTAAACTTATCGAGAAACAATTATGTCTCGTAGATAAAGTAGAAAGGGACAGACTCAAACAGAATATTAAAAAAGACAAAACTCAAGGAGTTCCACTAACTAGTTTTAACATTTTCTAAACTGCCACCTGATGTCGACGTCGATCAGACAGAACGCGTGATGTTTTTCTAGATCCACCACTTTTGGCTTTTCGACGCGATAAAAATTTGTGGTATCCTCGTGTATAGGACAACCGAAATATCTATACAACAGACTGAAAGAAAATGTACACGTAATATATGCAGGATAATTAACAAGAGTGAAATTTATAATTCCGAGAGAAAGAAATCCTTCAAAACCCTAAAAAACGCGGAATGCACGGATAGAAATTTAGTTTATGCATTGATTTGCGATAGATGTAAAGAAACTGTATATGTAGGTGAAACAGAAAGATCGTTAAAAGAAAATAGAAGAACATAGACGCGATATAAAATATCAAAGAGAAAAACCTATAATGAAACATTTCACGGACCATGATGAACGTGATCTACTTGTTACAATTGTGACTAGAACTACAGACGGAAATACAATTTATAGATTAATTATTGAAAATAATTGGATAAGAAATTTGGAAACACGTACGCCTAATGGATGGAATGTTATAACTAATTAATATATGGTTATATGTCATGAACAACCTGTTTCATATATATATATATATATATATATATATATATATATATATATATATATATATATATATATATATATATATATATATATATATATATATATATATATATATATATATATATATATATATATATATATATATATATATGTATCTTTGAAACTTTAACATGGATTTTAAATAGCTTTGTATTTGTCATCTTAAAAATTGCTTGATAAAGGTACGTTTCGTACAGCCATGTTGACCGTATTTTCAGGTAGCCGCCAGTCAAATGTCACGGTTTTGTTGGTCTGACTGTTTTTTCATATGGTACGGATATTTGCGTCTGACTTTCATTAAGTATTAAATATATATTAGAGCGAGGTTGACCCAAGTCGACTCCGCTCGTGTAAACATTGTTCGGAAGACCTTTTGGTTGAGTGACCAGCTGTAAGAAGATTTAGACAGTATAAAAAGACTAAACAAACAGATGGAGAGATATACTGACGCCCAATGACGGAATGAGCAAGGGACACTTCAAAATAGTGGACAATATGCTCATAAAATGCAATATCATCTGACAACAAAACCACCAACTCGGTATTCGAGTTCTTATAAAAAAGAAGAGAATTCTCTATTGACAGCAGACTGCAATGCCACCATGCTAAGCAATCAGCAAGACAGAATAAATAAAAGAGCTTTACGATGTAATCTACCATCAATTATACAGTAAGTATTAAGTTCCAAATTACTTAGGAACAATAATACGTTTATCTTTTGAGAACTGACATAGTGGTCTACATCGTATGAGATATCCCAAGGATAATGTGAACAAAAGTTTATATAACTATTATTTCATGAAACCATTCTGATTAAGGTCCAACATAAGTCAAGTATGATTCGTGAATTTCAACGTGTACAGAAGTGTGCTAAGATCCTACATGTTTAGATTTAAGAAATCCTCAACTTCATCAATTTTTTAAATATTTCATGTAGAG
Source organism: Pteria penguin (assembly GCA_035048485.1). Lineage (NCBI taxonomy): Eukaryota > Metazoa > Mollusca > Bivalvia > Pterioida > Pteriidae > Pteria > Pteria penguin. The sequence continues at coordinate 42,369,473 of CM068589.1, forward strand.
ACTTTAGAACAATAATTCTGAAAGCAAAGCTAATAAAATAAGACAAACGTTGTACATGTGACAATGGTTCCCGGAAAACCAAGAAATATATAAAGTATTCTATCATGTATGCATGTATATGCTTGTTGTGCAACAAAAATATGATTTCATGCAATAAAAATGATTTCATGAAAAGAAAACTATTTAATTTGGCGCTCGACACAAATAAGATTGCAATCAAACAAGGAATAAATCTACATATATTACCTCGATACATGGACCAACCAGTATAAAGTAATATACAAATGGTAAATGAGCAAATCAATTTTAACACTTCCAGATCAGGAGAAGACGGTTTACTCATGGTGATGTTAATTTATATAATTTTGATATCTTGGTCTTACTCTTTATTACTATACGTATTAATCCGGTCATATGTCGGCTCACTATGAATTTAGAGTAAGTTACTAAATTGGAATGTTGCAATAGGACTAATAATGCAAGAAGTCGTTGATAAATTTACTTAACAAATTTGAGCATATTATTTTTAGAGAAATTGTCTTATTTAGGCCCTTTAAAATAAAATTATAGAATGACACAACGGTTTGTTTACATACAAACAAAATGACAAGCCCAAATAGTTGAATCTTAATTACTCTACAATCATTAGGAAATTCAGAAAGCAGTAGCAGGGTTTTTTGTTTTTCGTTTGAAGACACAAATACAAAGTCTTTTTCCAAGTGTCTCTGGGGCTATCAGCATAGTCCATGCTCCTATAAAAGGCAAGAGCTATAGTAAATATTACATACTATTAGTCTTTCCTTTCATATATATATATATATATATATATATATATATATATATATATATATATATATATATATATATATATATATATATATATATATATATGTGTGTGTGTGTGTGTGTGTGTGTGTGTGTGTGTGTATATATATATATATATATTACAGATATATTACAGATCTATTTTGAGGGCATGACAGCTAGGTGATTCGGTACCAATAGGTCGTGGGTTCGAGTCCCCGTCGGCGAACGAATATAAGTGAAATATATGGTGCCTTGTTAACTGTAGTATTTTTATGCTTTATACGTTTGTCTAATTTGTCTTTATTTCTACAGGTATTTCTTCGGAGATCCAAGGTCCATTGTGCTCCCGGGTGTTTCACTGTTTATATTTGTGCTTTGTATATATATTAACGCTAATTTCTTGTAAAGTACATGTATAAACTGAAATACTTTTACATAAATACCCTATTAAATATATACTCGGCATATTTATTTGTTGTGTTATATTTAAAACCCCCATTGAGGGGTGTCATTTTAACATTACATGTAATTCCTGTATATATTGCCACATTCTGGGTGACCGATTTCATTTACGCCATCCGCAAAGCTGCATAGAGGGAATTAAGTATTCTAACCTTTAGCTGGACTCTACGCATGTGGAAAAAAATCGCATACGCGTCAGGTCGAGGAAAACATGATTTATATTGAAACAAAAATGTTAAAAATGGAGTTACACGCCTATTCTAAAATTATTTCCGGAGTTTTATATGTAAGAGAATAAACTGAGTATCGTGTTTTTTTTACTGTAGTTTGACTAAGTATGTGTAACGCATTTGCAGCATAATTAATACAAGAGGCATAAATAATGCAACAAAGTTATTTCAACAGACTCATTTATTACAAGAAACTCATTTATTACAACAGAAAGATTTATTGCAACAGACAGAACTATAACAGACGTTTTGTAAGTAACTGTATAGGACGTATTTGCTCTGTGTGATACCACAATGTATTGATTTGTGTCAGCCTATTTATTTTCCAAATGTTTAATTCATGGAATTAAAGGAATTGTGGTCTTAAACCAAATGAAAACAGTTATAGAAATAATAATAATAATACCTTGCACAGTCATTGTGCGACAGATGCAAGCTGTGTGGTTATCAGGCCTACAGGCAAAAACTCATTCTGATAGGGGATATTGCCTCTTATGGACACTCAATCTGTCATCAAGGTGACGAAGGTGTTCGTGAGTGCCCCTCTTCTTAATTTTACATCAAATTTCTAAATTTGTAAATTGCCTGTTGTATCATCTTAATTATCAGCGCTATTGATAAAAACTAGTACACGGTATATTTAATACTGATCTTTTATCTATAACATTCACGTATGAACACTTTGTATATGAAATGTATGGTACCAGCCCTATCTATGTTTATAATGTATCTGTACTACTTAAGATAATTTCATATGACTGAGGAGCACCGTTACGATATAACATGTTTACTGGATTATGCCACCCGCCCTTGAGATGTCATAGTTCATAACACTGGATTTTATGATACCATGCATCACGAGGTATCGATCCGGGACATAGAAACATATAAAGCATTTGTAGGAACATGTGTTAGGTTTAAGTATCATTAATTAAATTACAACAATATGGATCTTTTAAAAATGATTATAATGATTTAAATTATATTCTAATATATACTGGAATAAATAGCAATGTTCATTTACTTTTTAGATTACCGTAATTAGTTCACATATCAAATGATGGATACCCTGATCCAGTAAAGTTTCAATGAGAACTCAAATACCTTTCCAACTCTCTATATGTCAAGTTCGATTAACTATACACCATACTATTGAAACAATTATTGGACAATAGTCGGAAACAGAAAAGTGATAATACTTCAGACTTAAGTGTACTCTTATGAAAGTTCTCCTGTTTGTTTTACACGTCCTTGACAGTCGATGTAAGGCTCTAGAGGGACATCATGTAATTACATAGTGCAATATATAGAATGAAATAATTTCGTTACATATCAGGGAATTAATTTGAACGCAATATGAACATCATACACATGCAATTTTATATTAAATTTTTGAGAAGAAATTAAGTATACATTTAGAAAATTAACATACGATGTCCAGTATTCAAAGTCACTAAAACATTGCAAATTAGATGGAGATGAGTACAACTGTATATGTGATATGGGATGAGATAAAATGGCCAGGAGAATGTGAGTAATGTATAATATCAGTCAAAATGCAATAATAGACACATAACTAAATTGCTGTAAAGGCATTTAATTGATTGTGTTATATTTGCACATATATGTATTGTCATGTTATTTGTACTCCGAGTTGTGGAAATCGAATTGGTATCTCAGATTTTCATTAAAATTATAAATAGATGAACTCGCAATTGTTAAACATCGAAGTACTTTGCGTAGTGAGGAAGCATAATGATTTCATAGGTTTTATACAGTCATGATGACCGTCCTATCAGAGCAGTTTCTGGGACTTCCGTAGGTAGATGTGACATTTGTAATTACGCACAATCCCCGTAACCAAAATATTTTTCAAGTAGCCCAAACTAACTTGCCAATTTTGAGACAGGACGCGAAAATGCGGGAACTGATCAACACGGGATCAATTATTCAAAGTAAACGTCAACCTCAAAATCTCAAACGATTGTTAACCAGGGCTCGATTTGAGGTAAAAGATGGAAACAGAAAACATAAAGTTACTAAATGTCTGGACAGTCGATGAGGAACGTGCTCGTACCTACACGAAGGTGCAGAAATGGAAATCCCCGGTGGAAGGAAACTTTTCGCCAATGCAGACATGACCTGCAAAACTGGAAATTTGATTTATTGTATCAAATGCAGTGGCTGTCAAGAAATATACATTGGACAAACGGGGAACACGTTAACAGAACGCGTAAGAATCCACCGACAACACATAAGGCAACCACAGTATCGGAAAATTTCCCTCAGCAAACATTTAGACGACTGTGCTGGGGGTCTTTTTAAAATTTTCCCGTTCTATAAATTAAATGTTGATTGTAATATTAAACGGGAATTAAAGGAAAAATATTTCATACAAAAATTTAAATCGAAACTTAACTCTAAATATTCATTTTCGATTGTGTAATGTGATAAAAAAAATTCAATCGAAACGTATGCTATTAACTCCCTATAACGTCATCAATGCTATGACGTCACTGAACTAAAGTTACTTAGATACGTCATACTAGTTGTACATTCAGTTCACCTGAAGATTGTAAAATGTAAACATGAAAGTACTTGTGATATACAATGAATGTAATTATTTATTCTGGAGATGTTGGACTTTTTACTTATAGATATATGATTCTATACGCAAGAACATTTATATCTCTCTCTCTCTCTCCCTCTCTCTCTCTCTCTCTCTCTCTCTCTATATATATATATATATATATATATATATATATATATATAAAACCCAAGAATATATATTATACATACATGTATATAGATATGAACAAGGGATTAGGGCGATAGGAAAGCGAGGCGGGAGCATTTTCCCTACTTGCTCATTGATGGATGTATCGAACATCTACTGAAATAAATTATATACAAAATTTTCTGCACGACTTGAAAATAAAAATAAAATCTTTTATTGTAATGTTATTTATTAATATCAAGGACTTATAAACAAGTTGTTTATAAGTCCTTGTTAATATCAACTTCTAAAATTCTGTAACAGCATAATAACTGTACGGAGGCAGTGGCATTCACTGCTCAGAGAGAGAGAGAGAGAGAGAGAGAGAGAGAGAGAGAGAGCCTCGGAGAGAGAGATTTAGTTAATCCCATGTGAGAAAGGGCAAAAAAATCAATCTCAGTTACCACTGAGACTAAACCTACCAAGATACAGTGAAAAATAGAGTACATGTATGTAAAAGTATGAAGAACTTCAAAGAAAGCCTCGATTACCTGACAAGGGGGGGGGGGGGGGGGGGTTTCACAATTGTATTGAACAATGGAGCGTGGTTTGCTAAATCAATTCCCTGGTAAAACTTTTGATCAATTAAGTTCTAAACATTGATATGTGTGGAATTTGTAAAAATGTATCAGAAAAAAAGAATTAATTTCATTTCCTGCTTATTTAACAATTTGCAATTTGAGTAATTTTCTTGAGCTCCATTCTTGCGCCCATCTTTTCACACCTTTCTATCCGGTCTATTGTTCTCCAATAAACTTTACCGTTACCAGGTATATGTTATATGCATTGTGACATTACACAGTATATTCATATTATATACGAACATTTATACCATGCTGCTGAATACTGAATGACTAGGCTAACAGATCATTTCAAATATATGTAAAATTCGAAGCGAAGTCCCCGCGTAGAGGCCTACAGGGGCACACGAAGTTGTTCAGAACTTTTTAGCTGAGAATGGGGAAACGGGGGAAATGTTTGTGTGTTTTTTTTCCCATATGCTATTAATTAATAAAGTCCTGCGCCGGCATAAGAATAGCATGTGAGATTTTGAAACCAAAACTTTGTTTCTAAATCCTTGCCAGAGTCGTATCAAGATAATCCGTGAAGAGGGAAAATAAATATCAAAACTCTGTAAATTGTGCCAGTGGCGGACTTAGAGGCATGTGTGACAAGGATGTAGACTTGGTGCCTGTAGACTTCCACCCAAGCCTGGAGTGCGGGAGTGGCCGGTCCCGCTCGAGCGGGCATAGGGGTCCGGGCCGGTTACCCCGGGGAATATTGGCACGTACGGTACGCGTGACAATTTGGCATTTCTTAGTTTATTATAATCTCCATGATCTGCCATCTCTTAAAGAAATCTTTCTGAGTTCACAAAAAGATGTCTCTGTAAAAACATTCGAAATGATCGATGAAAAGCCAATGAACTGACACTGTATGGATTTTGATGTGGCAGGGACGTGTGTTACATGCGTCCCTGGATGTAGTTAAAGATAATTTCGTTGTAATGGGCCGGATTTTCTTTAATATAAATCGAAGACTTATAAGCAAGTTGTTTATAAGTCGTTGTCAAACCAAACACGGATCTGAACCAATAAAATCCCCCCTTTTTTTATTAATTAAAGGAAATGCAGACGAAAAAAATTATAAAATTGTATTTTATTCTGCATTTATTCCCGCGACTATCCTGAGACAACTCTCACAAAGATCGTTATTATAGTAATCTTAAAATTAGAATATGAATTTAAGGATTTTTTAAAAATATTTAAATTGACCAATCAGAATGCTCAAAACATACAGCTCTCCCGCGGATCGAAATCAAAACAAACATGACAGAAGCTCTCGAGAAGAAGGTATTTCAGTGTATTTTCCAATCATCTAGAAGTCCTTTACAGAAGATCTGTATTTAAAGTTAAATACGCAAGGTATGTATATCCAAATTCATAATCTATTCATCAACTAGTTTACAGTCCATTGATTTTTAATTCATGATCGAGTGATCCCGATCTGACGCGTACATGCATATATGATGATGATGCAGTAGCCATTACAGTAAGTGTTCATACAGCTACAGCGTGATTTCATTGCTTAAGTCATGAAATGTTTCATGTATGTACGAAATAGTTGATGTTATATCTTACCCTACACGATTTATCAACTAAAAAATAAAGTATAAGGGGAAAGGAGCGGGGGGGGGTGTTAAATTAAGGTTAATTACTTCATTCATCACTTCATGTGCTGAAATTCTATCCATCGACATGTAGATGTATATGCTGTGTGCCTAAACATAATGTAGTATTTTTGATATAAAAATGTTGATATATGTAATGATGTACTCTTCTAATGGCAAATGTAAAGGGTGCCCCTTCTTTTTTTCAGGCAGTGACCCTAAAAAGCAACATTTGCCTTTCACTGTCAAGGGACCTCTTGAAGTTGAATCAATGAATGGATATTGTATTGATCATTATTATCATTGATTTTTTAAAAAGGAGTATCAGTATTTTTTGATAATCATGTTAAATGCTACATGTATATATAAAAAATCAACATTAAATGAAAGTATTGAATTAAATTGATTAATATTCAGATCAAGAATTAGCTTTTCCTAAGAAAGTCTTTATAAAGCTGCTATTTTTATCCTTAGACACCAAGCGTGCTTGATAGCTAGCCCCTATCACCATTATTATATTAAATATATACGAGATATAGGGGCTACTGATTGTGCTTGGAAGTCTACTAATAAACGTACTATAATTCTTTTAGCACTATTCATAATTAAACCTTAGTGTGAGTATATAGTAATTATGATTTATAGAATTTTATTGCTGTCAGAATGAATTGTTGCTCAATTGCAAATGCAGAAAAAATTTCAGAAAATCACAATATATAAGATGATCTTGTAAAGAAGAAATAGAGGAAGAAATCAAATTCAGCATGTGAAATGCAGAGATGCAAAGAAAAGTAAGATGGGAGGTTAGATACTTTTACATTGTTTCAGGTACTATTATCTAATTTTAAGTAGTGATTGAGGGTTTGATTATCATACTTCTCTATCCCACTGTTAACACATTAGGCCTTTTTGCGTGAGTGGTCTAAAATAAAGCTACATGTATGTGATGGAAATACATGTAATTCACATAGCCTCCCATTCACTTACGTTACATGTCGTAGATGCAAGCTTGGCCATGTGCCCCTCTCTGTATAATATACTAAACCATACGCTAAAAGCATATTATACACAGAGGGGACACAGGGTTATTGCTTCTATGACCTGTGACTTCAGTCATCTCTGGGTTGGAATCCCTCGGTCCTTCTATCCTTGTCAATATATACCAAGGGAAGATAATTAAGGTCTTTCTTTATTAAACGATAAACAAAATATTTATTGTACTGTAGTTTTGTTTGCTTGATTCTTCAGTCTTTTTTAATTCACACAGAAATTTAGACATATGCAACAAACCTATGTGAAGCAGTGAGGGATCATTGACGTGCCACATAACGTGACGTGACATGAAACATATGACACCGAATGGCTACCTGTGGGATTTGAACTTGAGACATTTCAGTCTAATAGCTAAGCTCCCAACAAATTGAACTGAGCTGAATCATATATTAAACTGACATATGTGGAACTACAAACAATATAAAAATATGCATACATTGTGTACATGTATTTATACAGTATAATTTTGCTTATACATATACATGTACTAGAAGTAATTTTCACTAAGGATATGGTAATATGCTACTTAGTTTATTTGATATTCATATATAATATAGTAGAAAGCTAAAATGGTTGAGGGAGGAAGAAAAATGTGATAAAATGTCATAAATTATAAAAGATCTTAAATGAATTTTCATTTCATACGGTATTTATGAAGCGAGTTGTTTGTTTTATATCCCCGAACCTTGGCCAGGGGATATAAAAGAACAAAGAGGAGTTACCGGCTCAGTTATGTGGCAGAAGTCACCATGGAGCTAATAAAACACACAACGAGTTTCATTAATACCATGAAGATTCATTTCAGATTCTTTTTATCACATGTTTACACTCAGTTTAAATGTGTTTATTTCAAAATTCTTATCCACGCTATGACGTCAGCTATGTCAGAAATTAATCTATGACATAGCGATATTTCATTGCATAAACAGCAAACATGTGATTATATATATGTATATTGTTTTAGTAAGAAATTGCAGAGTTATTTCTTAGCATCAATATAGCTTTTTTAAGTAAAGCCAGCATACATTTGTACGATTATTTTTTCCCATTATACATCTATCAATTAACAATTCACTTTCTCTTATATTTTCTTTATTTAGGCCCTGCTTCATAAGTGAGTGCCCTATACTGTAGTAATCACTCTGTCTGTCCGTCTGTCGACTAAACTTAAAAATTGGCCTCATCTCATACGCTCTCACAGGTAGAGCTTTCATATTGTGCATGTATGTTCCTTATAACAAGACCTTTCAGATGGTACCAAGATTTTTGATCATGTGGCTTTGACATCGACCTTTGACCTGCATTTGAAAAACTTTAACATTAACCATAACTGTGGAACCGTAAGAAGTAGGGCTTTCATATTTGGCATGTGTGTTCCTTATGAAAAGACCTTTCTTTTGATATTATAAGGCCTTGACATTGACCTTTGACCTGCATTTGAAAAACTTTAACACTGACTGTAACTATTGAATTATTAGAAGTAGGGCTTTAGTATTTAGCATCTGTGTTCCTTGTGACAAGACCTTTCCATTGATACAAAATTAAGGTCAAGGTCATGGTGACAGGCATCCATTGGGCCCCTAATGATTTTCAGTTTTCTACTAAATTTAGTAAAAGTATTTGTCCTTGTTATGCACGATTGCAAGTACTGTTATATTTTGCCACTGGAATCTATTTAGATTTGTTGACATTTGAGGTAGATCTTCTATGCATGGCATGCATGGAATTAAAAATTAAAATGGTAACTTTTGGTGTATTGTTTAGGGAAGCTTATTCAGAATTGTTCTGTAAAATCACTTAATTATATAGACATGTAGTTCCAAGTTAAATTTCTGATTTAGTCTCTTATGTACATGTATGTGTAATTTTTAATTTACATCTCTTGTTTCAGAAGCAGGATTAAGATGACAGAAGATCAGTGACAGAATATCAATGAGAGGACATTAAAGAATGCAATTCTCAATGTACACAACGTCGCAAGTTTCAAATTCTTACAGGAACACATATTTGTGAAAATTCAGATAGTTTGGTTACAAGGACAGAACATTTTTTCCATTCATTTGCTCTGGTTTTGTTTAATCTTGAAGTGGCGAAATGAAACACTGTATACATTTTCAAAACACAGGAATTTAAAAAGTTTTGTGTGTCAGTTACTGCGTACTATTAAACAATTGTGAATTATTATTGTATTTCTTTTGTTTGTGTATTTTTTTGTCTCTGAAAATGTGATGGCCTATACAGTAGATATATTAGATTTCAAGATACAAAATTAGCTGTCAGTTTTTATTGAATTACAAGAGGTTGATTTTTACCATTACTTCTGGGGAAACAACACCTCTTGGCATCTATACTATATAATTACCGGTAGATATTTCATTTATTACAAAATGTACTAGTTTCAGTAGGTTTCCGCCAGTTTCCGTAGCAGAAACCTCCTTAGGTCTCCAGGTTATAGAAAAAAATTTATTTTCCAGTTTTTATGGAGGATATGTTCTGAGTTCAGCTGGTTTCATTCATGTACATTTCCTTAAATGTCTCGGTTTCCGCCAGTTTCTGATAGCGGAAACTTGCTGGAAATGTCCCAATTACTGCAGGTTTCCGCAAGGTTTCAGTTGCGGAAACATCAAGTTACTGCAAGTTTCGACCAGTTTCTGTTGCGGAAACACCATGTTTCAGCAGGTTTCCTTCGAAGTTTCGGCACGGAAACCTTGCGGAAACCTGCAGTAACTGGGACATTTCCAGCAAGTTTCCGCCACCTGAAACCTGGCGGAAACTTCATGTTTCCGCAGGGATTCCGCAAACGGAAACCTGGGGTTTTTTTGCAGTGGTGGGTTTGACTGTTCTTTCAAATGGTGAGGATATTTGGGTCTCTCATATAGTATTCATTATACATGTATATAAGAGCGAAGTTGACCTAAGTGGACTCCGCTCATGTAAACATTTTTCGAAACACTTTTTAGTTGAGAGGCCACCTGTAAGAAGATGTAAACAGGATAGAAAAGACTAAATATACAGACGGGGAGATATACTGACGCCCAATGACGGAATGAGCGTTATGTTAGGCCACCATGCATTCAACAACTGAAAAGTCGCAAGGGACACTTCAAAATAGTGGACAATATGCTCGTAAAATGCAAAAATCATCTGACAACAAAACCACCGACTCGGTATTCGAGTTCTTACAAAAAAGAAGAAAAATTCCCCATTGACAACAGACTGCAATGTCACCATGCTAAGCAATCAGCAAGACAGAATAAAGAAATGAGCTTTACGATGTAAACTCCCATAAATCATCACTGATAAGTTCCGAATTACTTAGGAACAAGGATACGTTTATCTTTTGACATCGTATAAGATATCCCAAGGATGATTTGAACAAAAAATGACATAACTAAAATTTCATGCTACCAGGCTGATATTTGGTCCAAAGATAAGACATGTATCATTCGTGATTTCCAACGTGTACAGTAGTGTATAAAAATCCTACACATTTAGATTTTAGAAATCCTCAACTTCATTAATTTATCAAATATTTCAAGTAGAGACTTTAGAACAATAATTCTGAAATCTAGTAAGGTAAGAGAAACGTTATACATGTGACAGTGATTCCCAGAAAAACCAAGAAATATGTAAAGGTATCTATCATGTATGCATGTATATATTTGTTGTGCAATATAAAATGATTTCAGGAAAATAAAACTATTTAATTTGGTAACAGGATTGCAATAAAATAATTAATAAATTTACATATATGACTGTCTTCCATGGACAAATCAATATAAAAGTAATATATATTTATATGGTAAATATGCAGATCGGTCTGAATACTCTTCCAGATCAGCAAATAAGGGTTTACTCATGTTCATGTTAATTTATATAATTCTGATTTCTTGGTCTGTATCTTTATTACTATACGTTTTTATATTTTTATGACCTCTCAACTGGAGAAAGTTTGTGATACTTGCTACCTATATGGAAGCTAATTGATTTTCATGTATGTTCTTTGATTATACTATTTTGTGGAAATGTGGACCAGTAAACCGGTTAACAACAACACCAAAAGAATGACTACTGCCAATGCTCAAAATTCGTATCGCACTGCACATTAATCGAAGTTCTTGTGATGAGGATATTTTTCTTTCCCCCTCAATTTATTACATTATAACATTGCAATTCTTCTGGTGACTTCTGTCTGTAATAGAACTGTGTAGGATGCCTTTATCTTTTCCTTTCAGTACAGAATTTATATTCTCCTTAAGGGATGTCAGAATAACATCCCTCTGATAAAGTATATTTATAAATGGGATAGAATACTGTGAAAGAGATTCTACTAGGAATTTATAAAACACAATACAATATTGAGCATATACATGATGGAAATTCATAAATGGAAGTAAAAATGAATTTGAGCGCATCTTCTTCGTTCTGCTTCATACCTCCATAAACTCCTATCAATTACTGACGATGGTTCCTTAGTAACCTCTCTCTATGATAGACGTGACAAATTCCATTTCATTATTATCTACTTCCTTTTTCTGAGTAGCAACATACCTTCCTCTCTCGCATATGGAGTCTTCATTTCACAATTTATACGATATGCCAGGGCATACTCTAAATACGAAAATTTTGTCCTGAGTGTGAGGCTTCTTGCCACGACCCTACTCTCACAAGGATATATTGAGGAACGTTTGAAATTGTCACTGAGGAAGTTCTATGGTTTTTATAAGGATCTATTGCAATTTAGGATTCCTCATTCAAGAATGTTAAAAAAATGACCATACAAAATAACCATCTTAATTTTTTGACTATACTTGATTTGACATAATACGTATATACATGTATATACAGGCATTTGTTCACCTGCGTTTCCGACACCGGAATTTCAGGCAGGCAGCATTTCTTGCCTTGAATGGGGAAATTTGATTTCGTGTTCCTGTCTCCTTCGTGTGTTCATGCATGTATATTTATGTATGTATCTCCTCGACTTGAAAGGTTGTTTCAGGACTTTTGCGACGGGTGTTACATGTAACCAGGGAACGGTTACTCCTCTCGGGCACCTGGTCTCACCTCGATTTTATTGGGGTTTGCATTTGTCTGAATATGACACTATACACGATGTTGTCCTCTTTATTCCATGAAATATGAGATATGGTTTACCCTTCGGTACTTCTTCGTTTTTTCTTTGACTCAATTATGTGCAGAGTAAATAAGAATGAACTGTAAAGTCTCAAAATATATGCACGAAGAGTGTTATATGATAAAATCTAAATGACAAAGTTATTGCAATTAGCATAAGTCAACTGTTCTCTGCTCATGTGAAAACGAGCTGAACTAAAGGACTCTCGACTCACAGTCAGAAAGTCGAGGTTCCTGATGTCAACTTTTCGTACACGGTTACCATCAGGGTCCACGCCCTGCTGGTCAAACTAAAAATAAATGTAAGTCTACATTGGTTCCAATATAAAACATTGTCGTTTAAAAATGGTAACTTATCAGAAGGTTTGGTTCGCTTTTTCGGTCATTTTGGTTTCAATACTGCTCTTCAAATATTTACTTAATATGAGAATTCCAACCATTCGGCCACGAGCATCACTGAAGAGACATAAGTTGTCGAAATGCGTATCTGGTGGACAAAATTAAAATGTATATATTTTCTATATCTATTATAACCACTAGGCCGGTGTCAATGCTGGTGGACTGATAGTCCCCGAGGGCATCATACGACTAGTTTTCAGTGCTTTTGTACTGACTTCAAATGTATACTTCAAATTTGCCGTCATGAAATTATGTAAATCACCTTAAAACTAAGGAGTATCTCCCTCATGCATAGCTCTGTAGTTAGATTGCTTCTTTGGTTCGCTTTTTCGGTTATTTTGGTTTCAATACTGCTCTTTAAATATTCATATAATATGAGAATTCCAACCATTCGGCCACGAGCATCACTGTAGAGACATAAGTTGTCGACATGCGCATCTGGTGCACAAAATTAAAATGTATATATTTTCTATATCTATTTACCCACTCGAATTTGAACATTATCTTGTATGTATGTAACGTTTCTGAGACAGCCAAATTTTTTGTTTATAACATCAAAGTAGAAAGCAGAAGAACTAAGTTATATCTTTAATTTCCAGTTCCATCAGAAGAAATCTTAAGAAAGCTGTATGACACAAATCACCAAGGATATGCACATTCACATGATATTAGTAAAGTATACGGCATTACAAAAAGTTCAATTGTACGGCACTTACGATACTGATTTACGACGATCAATTAAAGAAACAAACATCTCTGAATTGGTATAGTTAATCGATATACGGGCGCTCAACTCACCACTCACCATAAAGACAGCGCGATCATATGACATTTATTTGAAAAATCCTCGATATATAGAACAAGGATCCACGGATTTTTTAAGACTCGAGGACATAACAATCATAAAACACGAAACGTTTTATGCAATAAAATGCTAGTATCAAAACTACGTTAGAAGGAGTAAACATAAGTAAACTGTGTTCTGCCCGTCTGTAAGCGAGCTTTGATTTTTTAAATGTAGGATCATGGCTAACCTGTTTCCATGTTGCGATATCAATGTAAAAAAATTGAAAGAGACGTAAAATACAAATTTATCAACTAATTGATATTAGTTTAATGTAATACTTGTTTAATGCTGTTATTTATTTTTCTTTAGATTTTTTTCGAACTACATGTAAATACAGCCAATCGCGTTGAAGTATTCATGTGACATGCCGGCATACTATGAATATATGGTAAGTTACTAAATTGAAATGTTGCAATATGAATAATAATTCACTAAGTCTTCTATAAATTTACTAAAACACATTTGAGCATATTTATCAAAGAATTGTCTTATTTAGGTCCTTTAAAATAAAATTAATGATTGAAGTAGCGGTTTGTTTACATACAAACAAAATGACAAATCTTTTTCCAAGTGTTACTGGGGTTATCAGCATATTCCGTGTTCCTATAAAAGGCAAGTGTTATAGTAAATATTACATACTATTAGAATATTTCTTGAAAATATTATCTTGAAAACGTTTCCTGGGAATGGTAATCAGTGAACGTTACACTTTCTAAATAAAATACAGTGGCTTATAAACCAAAGTAAGAACAAGAAACAAATATTAAAAGTTGGGATATGTGGTAACTTTTTACATGATTCCACTAAATTGCAAGACAAGACCCATACGACTCGTTTACAGCTGAACACAGGAAGTGAGATCTCATTATTAAGGCGGCACCATGATTGACACGGCACCATGATTGACCCGGTATGAAGTGCCAAGATAATGGATAAGTTATTTCATAGATATTTACACGAATACATGTCATTTTATTAGAATAGATATTAGTATTCAATTAATTCAAAGTAAAATACCAGGGTAACTGGTGTCACATGACTATGGCACTAACAACAATATACAGTGGACATTTTTGGACCCCTGAAATATCAGTCTCCTGCATCAGATATAGGAAGGAAGTTGATAAGAAAAGGTAAAGCAAAATAAAGAAAGTAACTGGTGTCTAGAAATACAATAACAATAACGACTTTTCTGCATTTATCTGGATTGGGGCAAGATATGGTCTGCAGCACAGTACTGGTTCTCAATATGATAATCTTTTAAGTACAACCTTATCTGCTGTAAAATTAGGGGTTACCATGCGAGTGTTTTACAAAAACTGACAGGGTATCGGCGAATACCCTGTCAGAAATTGAGTTTCACTGCGAGGCGTTAGCCGAGCTGTGAAACGGACATTTCTGATGGGTATTCGCCGATACCCTGTCAGTTTTTTGTAAAACACAAGCATGGTAACCCCATTCTAATGCATTTGACAAATATAATTACAACTAGAGGCACAGAGTTATGGTTTTCTAAGCCAAGTCGCTAATCACAGTCATATTAAAACTGTAGGGTATCGTGACGTCATAAATCGGAAACTGCAGGGTATCGTGACGTCATATCAAAAACTGCAGGGGTATCGTGAATACCCTTGCAGTTTTTAAATCGGACAGCCAATGAGATCCCGTATTACAAACAAAATGCATTAGAATAAATCTTGTGAAAGGCTACACTTTACAACATACTTGGATAAATAACAGATGTCGAAACAGGTGTAAAATCTATAATTCTTAGTTTCCATTATCAATGAAAAGTTGTAAGCTTTTAGTGTTTTAAATTAAGTTTTGAGAAAGGAAGTATTGTGCCATGTCATACATCTGTTTTCCCACAGTGTATCTGATTGCCGAATGATTTCAATGTTTTCCAATACAAACTGCGTAAAAATCATTTTCATTCATTGTATTATAATAATCAGTGAAGCCATAGTGCAATAGGTCAAGCATTAACTTTTTATTACATTACCCAAAGGTTAAGGACCTTTTGAAATGGGTATATGATGCTCTAGAATAATAACATGTATATATGTTCTAATATGTATTACTACCACTGGCTCTGTGTAACCGTTTGTTACTCTTAGTCATCTAGTTTGTCATAAGACTAGTTTTTAGTCTATCTTCACTTTCACGAAATATATACTTCAATTCACTGTGATACTTTCAGAACGAAGTAGTTTCTCCAATATGCATAGCTATGTGACTCTTACTTTTAGGTCAAAGTTGTAAATAGCTTGCTTTTGAGTTGCAATTTCTTTTGATTTCCACAATTTCGTCCTTGAACATCAGTGAAGAGATTTACGTTTTCGAAATGCACATATGGTGCAGTAAATTCATATATGTAAATATTATGTTCTTATATTATTTGTATGTAAATACAGGACTTGAAAAAAGTACACCTAAAACAATATTACTAGACAAAAGAAATATAAACTATATTATTTACTTCACTCATATAATGGAATATATACGTATGACTACTCTACTAAAAATTATACCTGGCTGCATTGAGTCAAAAAAGGCGAAAGTAGAAATGTTATTTGCCTCAAAATTTCTCAAATGGAATTTTCAATGACTTCGTTAGAAGTTTTAATAGACCAAAAGTAATTGACGGTACTATTGCAAAAACAGTATTGCGATTCTTGATAACATCGTCAGTAACTGCAACAAGAGCGGAGGTAATATGTTTAGAAAGCATAGTTGAACAGAAAATGAATAGAATTTGATAAAAAACGTGATTTATATGGATTTTTGTGTAATTTGGGAATCAAATACTTTGTTGGAAGAACGTATCTATCAATGCTTAAATTGAAGTCACACATAGCAATACAATGGTCAAATAGGTTTTTGTCTTTAAACAATTACGTTTCACCATACGTAGAAGAAGAGTTCGATTCAGTTTTAACAACTGTAATATAATATATTTTGCAAATAATGATGATATTATTAGCTGTTTTGTCAGCAAGCAGGACGACATAAATATAATGTTTATCGGCCATTTTCTTTTCTATAGACTGAACTAGTATATAATGTGATTGTTTGAAGAAATAGGGACTAATTGTACAATTATCGATGCGAATATCGATAATTTTTAAGGTGTAATTTTCCCGTCATTCAAGGCATGTGTTTTTATACCTTTTCTACACCATCATTTACAAAAAAATCTTTCATACTTCTTCAACAATATCCCGGCATTTGGAAATAAAATCTGGAAGGTAATCTATGCTTTGTACCTTTATTAAAAAGTTAACATAAATATTTGTCCAAATAATGATAAATAAAATGAAGATTACATGTTAGAATAAGGCCCGCAGGCTGATAAATGAATTCAGAATTATTTCATGAACAGGACGATGGAATAAAGTCAAGAGAATTAAGGTTAGATATGACTGCATTGTAATTAGATATCAGGTTTCTAATAGTTTTGTACTGATAGCAAATCAGGGGTAATTGAAGGTTCTCGAAATACCGAAGGATTTGACTCTATGAGCATGAAAAAATATTAGAAATATTAATATTAAGCAGATCTAAACCTTATTTTACAAATTGCCATTTAGGAGCAAAAAATGGTATACGTGGGTAAAGTGTGTTATATAAAAATGCTATAATCATTTTAGTCTAAATCAATTCATGTAACGTATACTTCTCAAATCAGTTTTACCCGGGATGGGTTTCAATCTAATGACCGGAATAGACAATAATGCATGTACAAGTTCATGACGACCGTTATTTCTGGCGATCTGCAGCAGATCGTCTGATAACCTATTTACACTACCATGTCTTCTGCGGTTGCCATTACGTCGACGGCTGTGCGAACTGTGTTTTGTCTTAATCTCTGGTGTTTTTGAAAAGACATTGATATAGTTTTGACGGGAGAAAATGTTACCTTGTTGAAAATTTTGGTCATCGAGACCAAGGGGATAGGTGGTTTGTAGATGTTCAGTAACTAGACGTCGTTTCTTCATTTCAGATTTAGTTTCTCCCAGGTTGTTTTTTAATGTTTTCAATAGGGGTAATAATGACGTTATCAATATTGGCACGTAAAAGACCCTCTCTGCCCATGGTGTAGGTGTCCGGCAGGAGCACTATTCACTGCAGTCTGCACGGCTTTGCTGGGATATCGCCGAACTCGCATTCACAGTGACGTTAAACAACTCCACACCAAACCAAACCAAATGCTGAAAAGCAGTGTATTAGTTTTTAACCATATATATGATATATAGGATCCTTAAATTATTTTGCTGAATGTGTCATTTTCAGGGCTTTTATAAAACCAACTGTAAAAAGGTTTACCAACATCAGCGAGGCATTTGGAAAAATCAGTTTCCAATGCAGAAAGTTTGACCGAATTATCGACTCATTTTGAGATATGAAATACCGGTACCTTAGGTCAAAATCCTTGATACATTGCTCAATGTAAGTGACTGTTCCATACCAAGTACTTAATTTGCAGTATACTTTCTTTTCTTGGTTTTACTGGAGTTATTCTGCGCATTTTGCATTAGCATTGTTATCATATCCTACAGCGATAAAGCGACGTTATTACGTCAACACCAATCCGTAGTATCATGACTTTAGAAGACCACAAAAATGTTATTTTTCAACGATTTTATAGAAGGTTTTCGAAAAAAAGCTTCCATTATGAATCAAAAACAGTTCCATTTTTTTTTCGTACAGGGCCCATTTAGTAAAAATTGTATATACTCCTTTTAAAATATTCCTCCCTATAGAGAACAAGGATAAACAGTTTAAAAAAAAAAACTTCTGTAGAAAAATATAGGCACGTGCAAATGACTCAATATGTAGCAAACACTGTTCAACAACTACCTTGTTAAACATGCGAAATCTTGGGATGCTAATTTCATTCATAAGAATTTTTAGCCGATCTATTGATTGGCTAAAAATAAGAGTTCACTTGAACTTAACATTAAATAAATAAACTAAAAACTTGAACGATGCACGCTAACAGAGATTTTGAGACCATATTGCGATCCTTTTTGAAACATTTGTCATAGGAAACATGATCCTGAACATCGCTCCTTCAGTCTGTTAGTCGGGACTTTTAGAGATCAATGGTCTAAACTCACTTTCAGATCGGCAAAGCAAGGTTAATTCATGTTAGTGCCAGTTGATATATTTTTGATATCTTGGTCGAACTCTACATTACTATATGTGCTTATATTTTTTACAACCTCTCAATCTTGTTGATCTCTGCTCTATATCTGGAGGATTATTTATAGATTTTGAAATGTGTGTTCTTTGATTATACCGCTTTTGTTCTGATTGGGAAGCTGGATCGTGAAACCGGTTAACCACAAAATAATTGATTATTGTTATATCAAATAGCTGCCCGAAATCGGAATCACAGCTGCATTGATGATCTTTTTTTAATACCTGAAGCTTTTGTTTTATTAACAGTTCTGTTTATAAAAACTTTTTATACAAATTACTTTCACTTTCTTTGATAAATATGCAGGGTCTATCTCTGGTAAATGCCAAATATATGTTTGAAACTCTTTAATTTTTATAAATAAAAATTAAAATGATGTTAAGATAAAGATAATATGACGAACATAACGTTAAACTATATCATACTACCTTAAGGTCTTGCCAAGTCATAATTCGACACAACTCTTCATTTGTGGCGTAGGGCTCAAACTGATGTCTAAATTGTAGATTTCACTTGTAAGCCTTATAATTATTTTATATGCGATAAGATTTTAAGGCCCCTGATAAAAGGAGAATAACAGATATGAGTTTTTGAACAAAGTATACCTTTAGTTATTGCTTGTATTCTATCTTCTTTGTCATACTTTATCTCTTTAAAATCAGTGGGCGGGATGCAATGGTCAAATGTCTGTGTCATATGTCAGACAGATGCCGTAATCATAATGTGATAAAACAAGAATTTGCATGCAATATAAATATACAGACATTTTTTTAAAACTACCTGCACTTCAAACAAAGAAGACACACTTTTTGGTTTATTTTAAACAGTTCATCTTACATAGAGTATATGTGGTAAAAATAGCTCGTACGCACAACTAAGTAAGTAAGTACGCACGAAATAGTTATATCGTTCGCGCGATATAAAACGTTGTGTTCATGAGATAATTATGTCATTCACATGACATAATTGTCGTTCACTCGACAGAAAAAAAAGTTGTGCACACGACATAAAAGGTCGTTCGCTTGAGATAATAAGTCATGCGCATGGGACTGTTCAATCTCTTATTAGATAGCGCATAGAGAAACGCTCAATATGTAGCCAATTGAAGAAACCAGTTTTTATTAGACTAGTGCTTTGTGTATATTTTCTATCTTTCTTTTCGTGTCTTTATATTTATGTAAGTGTTTGTTTGTGTGTGTCCTGAGGAAGAAGCAGATTGCTTCGAAAATTTGGCAATTTTTTAATTGTTTTAGTATCGTTATCGCTTACCTGTATAACACAAATAGAAACTGTGAAACACCCGGGAATACAATGGACCTTGGATCTCCGAAGAAATGCCCGTTGAAGTAAAGACAAACATATAAAGCACAAAGGCACTACAGCTAACATGGCACCCTATATCTCACTTATATTGGTTCCCCAACAGGGACTCGAACCCACGACCTATGGTACCGAATCACTTCGCTGTCATGCGTCTAACCAACTGAGCTACCCGAGCTCCACAAAAGTAGAGCTTTAATAGCCAATCGGATGCAAGACAACACGGTCGCGGAAAGTGAAGAGAATTACCCGACGTAAAAGCAGGCGCAGAATACAACCACTGAAACAGAAATGAACATATAAAGCACAAATAGAAATAGTGAAACACCCGGGAGGACAGTGGACCTTGGATCTCGACAGTATACCTGTAGAAATAAAGACAAATATTTGTCTAAAGTAATGTTTGGCAATTGATCTATTGATACCCGTATTTCTGCAAAAAAAATGTTTGAAATAATGTTGAACTTCACAAAATAACTTCCCTATTCCCGCTAAAATATTCCATTTCATTTGGTAGAATTTAAGTAAACTAAGTAAACACATGATTAAGAGTATAGTAAAACGGCCTTAATATGCAGCCCATCTAACTATGTAGTAAAGTTTAGATCTGAAAATTGGTACTATGGATACATTGTAAGTTTGCATGTGCAGTATTATGTAGAATACATGGGATTATTTAATACGCAGTACTTTGTGATGCGTATCACAAAGAGCGGGCCATATGTTGTGCTATGTTTTCATAGATTTCATAGATTTCAGATATCATGCTATAGTTTTATTTGTTAATATGGGCATTTGTACGCACTGCATATCTTGGAACCTGTAAGAATATTGGAACGGATTTCATTTCATTATATTGGAATAATCGCTAAAAGTGAAATGTGCATAGGAAAAGGAGGGTTGATCTTGGTTTATCGTATCTCTTTAAAATTGTAAAGAATACGAATGTAGGGGGGGGGGGGTTCTGTTATGGTCCATGCATGTATTTGATGACGTTCTTGTATAGCCCACTTTCATAAGTCGGAGAGCACTCAAGACATTACAATGCGCATCAAATGCTCATGCATTTCTGATATAAGCATGATCTCTACAAATGTCCTGACCTTAAATCCCAGCCTTTCTTCTCTAGACCATAATTGACATGTAAACGAATTGTGTGTACCTGAACGATATCTTCTACATGAATGTATTGAATTGAGAAATATAAGTTTTAGGACCTACAAATTGTCAATTCTTTCAATGTTCTCATAGGCAGATGAAAATAACATTTCATTTCCTTACAGGTTTTATGCATAGTGTGTGTGTGTGTGGAAACTCAATCACCTCAAAATACAGTTTTGGTAATTTATCACATGTAATCTCTAGAGTCTGAACTGTAAACTAAGAGTTGTTTCCGTTTTGATTAAAGCAGCAGTGATACATTAATAAGTAAATCAAAGTTTTTATGCAGTTAACTATTACCCTATAGGTTTAATGTATAACGTACGGTTAGAAGCTTTAAACAAGTAGAATATGCTTATAATGCCAGACAAAAAGGTATAATTTTGATACATTTGTAAATCTTATGGTTTTTTTTTTAATTTCAGTTTGTAATGAGGACATGTCTATCGATTTTATTGGTATTAAGAGTGACGGAGGAGGAATTGCATTAATCAATAAAGCAGGTGCATACATTGCTTGTTTAAGTGATAATTGGAATCCCACAGCTGACAGCTTATAGTAAATATACCATCAAGTTGTATAGAGGTATTTGAAACATTGAGTCAAATCAAATTCTATTCAATTGAAATTAGTTTTATCAAAAATAACGCTAGAACCTTTCGCCAATAGACTACGTAGTACAAATAGTCAATTTAATATATACTATAATATCGTGGTGTTCAATTAATCTTAAGTCCGGTATTTTGGGAATTCCACTTGTCGGTATACAAGAAATAGATAGTTTTGCGCCGAAAATCCACTGTTCTGATCAAGATAAAGCTTAAGAAAAAGGAATTTAAAAATGCGTTACAACTGATTTTGTAATCAGACCTTTTCTTCTAAACTATTTACCTATTAATGCCTGTATCCAATTGAAAGCCTAGGATTTAGAATGTGATGCACTATTAAGCTTTAATACACAAACTTTGGATTTATTTCCTCTATAATGTGCCCTAAAAGGTGTATTCAAGATCACATAGCATTTAAAAGTAACTTACTCAATTTATGCTGAACTTTTAGAGTAAAGTAAAAAAAAAATATAGATGTGTTTGTGAAATTTCATTGTACGCCAATACTAAATAGCATATTCGTGTTGACACATTTACTTGATGGTTTGTATGGAAATTACGACTTTTGCAACAGATGCATAAATTATCAAGGAATCATCTAAGTGCAGAGTATAACACAGACAACAGTTGAAAATTAAATTCTTTTCATCATTTGTACGATTTGCACTTCCCAATTTTTCTTGTACATTTTGTCAAATGGTATTAGATTCATTTTAATTGCTACAGAGAGCACAATCTGTGCCATTACTGAAAATTTGAAGTATATATGTCATGTCAGTACAAAAACATTGAAAAGTAGACCATCAGTACAAAAGCACTAAAACGTAGACTTATGATGCCCTCTTTTACGTGTTTATCGATAGTTTGGAACTGTAATATATTAAATCAATCATCCATGGCTATGTGGAGCTACATTCTTATATAAAAGAAAATGCATACCTCACTGAATACACTTACAACAAACTATCATCCTTCATATGTCGTACAGAAACCCAACTTCGAAGAAACACATGTGTATAATGATGTAGTGACATGAAAATGAACATGTATATCATTTAGGGTCAGATCTCCGGATAACCATATCCTGCTTGCTAGAAACACATGCAATTAACGTACAGTAGCTATTGGAAGTGTAAAGTGAATTCAAGATATGCAAGTCTTCTAATTCGGTTTTTAATACGACCAGAGTAGGTGGCAATCCAGAATATTCTTGATAACAAAATGTCTTACTTTGTGATAACATTCTTAATTCCCTTTCTGTATATCATTTATTTTGCTTATTTATCTATTTAATAAATAGAATGATTACACGACATCGAGACACGTTTATGTTCGTGTATGGGACAAAAACTTTAATGAGACGTTCACCACAAGAATAACAACATCAGCAACAACATCGGCAAACCAACCACCGGGAAACCCACAACAGGAAGACGATCCACACACAGACCAACAACCTGGAAACCAGCAATCTGGAAACCAACAACCGGCGAACCAACAAGGAAACCAGCTACCTGGAAACCAACAACATGGAAACCAACAACAGGCGAACAAACAAGGAAACCAGCTACCTGGAAACCAACAACCGGCGAACAAACAAGGAAACCAGCTACCTGGAAACCAACAACCTGGAAACCATCTACCTGGAATACAAAAACCTGGAAACCAACCACCTGGAAACCAGCTACCTGGAAACCAACAACCGGCGAACAAACAAGGAAACCAGCTACCTGGAAACCAACAATCTGGAAACCAACAACCTGGAAACCCACAACCACCTGGAAACCAGCTACCTGGAAACCAACAACCTGGAAACCAACAACCGGCGAACAAACAAGGAAACCAGCTACCTGGAAACCAACAACCTGGAAACCAACAACCGGCGAACCAACAAGGAAACCAGCTACCTGGAAACCAACAACTAGGAAACCAACAAGGAAACCAGGTACCGGCAAACCAACAAACAGTAACCCGACCACCGTCAGGAAGTAACATTCTTGGAGGAAAAAATAATTATCACCAATTCAATCTCACGTGTAATCCTTTACCGGCAAGCGGATTACATGAGCAGACAATTCACCATTTTCACGAGAGGTAATACGCAAAATCGTGATTACTGATTAACAGTTTTCACTCCTGCTTTTATAAACACAATTCTTTGTTTTTTCTAGTCGGGCAGAAAATTTTCCCAGGTTTAAAACAGTATCTTAAGTAGGTAACAGAAAGACATAACATGAACGAAATAAGTATTTGCGATCTCGCGTATTCGATTTATTTAGTATTATCTGTAATCGACTGGTGATTTTGATATATCGAAAATATTTAGTGTGCTGTCTTGGAAACGACAGTATTGCATTATCTGTAGTAAAGGTAATTATCGAGGAACTTGTATACTCAAAACATTTTCATAATCCAGTTCCATTTTGTGTAAAACTTCATTCCATTCACAAAAATGCACTGCTAATGAACAATTATTTCAGATTTCAAAGAATATATCATAAAAGTATAAGTTTTTGTAGGAGATGCTTTATATTTCATAGTAATCTTCACAGCTTATATTAATCCTGACATATAGTTGATCATGTCAGAGGTTATCCAAAGCTAATGGTATGGTAGCAGATTTAGCTGATCATTGGGAGATGCTTACTCCTTTATAGTACTTGATTACACCTTCTTTTCTATTAATATTTGACTCTAACGTCAATGGGTTCCATGGTAGTCGATTGTTGTTGCTGACACTGAATAATCATAAAAAATGACATTTGCTTTACCATTTGTAATTTGTTAAAGGTTTCTGAGAAAGAATTAAGAGATTTTCGTATAGCATATTCTGATGTTTCGTAGTTCCGACATTTCATAACAGTATATCTTTTTCCGCCTTCATAGTTAGGTCTTCTGGTCTACCATATAATATTTTTAAAGCAAACAGTATCTACCCTTAAATCATGTAGTAAGTACCATGACACTGATATATTAACAGCTATTTTGAAAAATTACATATCACAAATTATTGACTGGGTCGTATTTTTGCTCTAAATTTTGCTCGAAGAACTGCTGTGACGGGTGATGCATGCAAACAGGAGACGCTTACTTTCCCCGGGCACCTGGTCTCACCTCGGAGTTTTTCAGTATTTCGGGGTTCACGGCAGTTCCTTTTTGAAACTTACACGATTGTGTATCTGTCCTTGGACTTTGAGAATTATTAACGGTTTGTTACTTCTTCGATATTGATTTAGATAGCTTTACTTATTTAATCATGAAGTTTCATATTTGAATTGTAGCGATATCAAGCCAATACCAGCACTTCAAAATGAGATATCGCAGGTGGATATGTACTTCATGAAAGAGGAAACCTACAGCAATTACGACCAGGAAATTTCAAATATCTATGTTGGAGAGCCCTTTTATCTTATTCTGAAATACTACGTGTCACCATGTACGTACCATAAAGTATTTGCTTTCATACATTACAGATATATAATAGACAACCGGTCTATTTCACAAACCAAAACACCGTACACATTCAATGTGTAATTAGCGGTTACTATGCAAGTGTTTTACAAAAACTGACAGGGTATCGGCGAATTTCCTGCCAGAAATTGAGTTTTACTGCGAGGCGGTAACCAAGTTGTGAAACGGAAATTTCGGATACAGGTTTTTGCCTGATTATTCTGTCAGTTTTCGTTTTGTAAAACCACACGCAATGGTAACATTTATTCTACTTGCATGTGATAAAAAATAATAACAACCAGAGGCAAAACACAGAGAGTCACTGTTTTCTAAAGCAGGTCTCTGGGGTATACTGACGTCATAAATCAAAGACTGCAGGGCAACATGACGTCATATTAAAAACTGCAGGGTAGCGTGAATACCGTTTGCAGTTTTGATATCGGACAGCCAATAGGATCGCGTGTTGCAAACAAAATGCGTTATAATTCATGTTGAGTGATAAACAGAATTCTATTTTTCTACTTTCTAACAAATTTACAATTATATTATTTATATTCATGTATTGTGCCACATAACTGAGCCAGTAACTCCTCTTTTTTCTTTACTTAACTCTGTGATAGGTAAAGTTATTGACTCAAGTGTGTGCATGACTTATTAAGTATTACAATACACTTATATATTTCTTGTAGCCAATTACAACATCATTCCTAAACAATGTACAGCCTTCGAGGGTGACGACGACACAACAAACAACAAGCTAGAGCTATGGAATACTACATCTCAAAAGTTAGTTGATTATTGGGTATAAAACAACAATGCACGTCTTCGTATATACAACGTGATATATATCACTGAAATCAAAGTCAAGAAATAGATTACAGAGCACTTTTAGAAAATGATATACATAGATAAATGTGTAAAACATTGGTATGATTATAAGTAAACATATTAGTTCCCTTTTAGTTATACTTTTATTACACCAAATTAGCGTGTTATGCCATTTTAAATAACCATCTTACGCCTGTGTCGTATCTGTACTTTATTCGAAGTATTTTATATCATCCGTAACCATTAGTACCACTAGTCACAGAAAACAAAACCAAAATGAGACCATAATGTGGGTTCCATGCCAGGCTGGTAGGCCATAAAACGACTATAAAAATATGATTTGTGATATATTAAAAACATGAAATTTATTATTCATACCTTTTTTTACTTTATTTTAAGTATTGGTTTAAATGATATCTTATGATATTTGATTTGCACTTTTGTTTAAAATTTAATCATAAATCGACGTCATCAGTTTAAGATCCATTCAATGTATCGTCATTATTTGTTTCATTTTCACTACACAAACGGTTATTCATGGAGTTTTAAATGGTCATCCTTAATATACAGTATTTGACGTGAAGAACGTAAAACCGAATAGTCGTCTCTTTGATTGACCGACCTACAGTTCATTGCTGTCATAACTTTACATATAGTGCACTTCAAGTTACTTTCATGACTACTTTTAACGCTAACTTGTGACTAAATATTAGCCCTCTTATTTACAAATCAACTTGGTTACTAGGTGTCACGAAAGTTCTGGATTTCGCTATTTGGCCTGGATTTTAATAGAAACGCTCTAATAATGAATTTACATTTGAAGCATTTTATTAAACTAATGTAATTTATTTATCAGTTGAATTTTATTGCAGCGTCTCCACAATGGTATATAGAAAGTGAGTTTCTGATTTCAGAACATCATTTTCTTATAGCTGTACGTCTCATTTGTTTTGTCATTTTCATTTCACAAATTTATCTATTATCTAAATTACTTTTTGTACATTGTCTACACGGTATCGGTTTTTAATGTCCAGTATGCTTGAATGCAAACACCACCTTCTCTTTATTGGCCTATATGGCAGCGATTAGAAATATCATTCGGTAATCATCAGTTCCATAGATAACATATTATCAAGTTTTTATTTAAATTTTTGTCTAATTTTAAATAATTTTTGAAAGATATATAGCTGAAATAAACCCACAAGAAATTCAATTAAACAAAGCTAATATCTGTGATACAGAAGCACCTTTCTTAGACTTAAACATTAAGATAATTAACATTAAAATTCATATCTATAATTAAGACAAAAGTGACGATTTTGGATTTACTATCGCTAATTCCCCTTATTTGGATGGTGATATCCCTAGACTCCTATCACATGGCACCTACATATCTAACTTGGTTTGATTTGCCAGTTTGGCTGGATGTTTGCACTGATATTTTGGATTTTCATAACAAAATCCTACAAATTACTTTTAACTCAGGGTTACAGATATAACAAAACTTAGATAATCATTTGGAAGTTGCTTGAGATCGTATTCAGGTAAGCAATTTTTAATAAAAGTCGTTGAATTAGACGTAAATTTAGGACATAGACTTCCTGTGTTGTGTAGGTTGCGTTGTGCTAAAATTCCACTTTTTAAATGTACTTAGACGCAGTGTCAGTCCCGCAAGTTATAACATGGAAACGGAAATTTCTTAGCAATGGGAAATCGATTTTTGCATATTTGGTGTACTTTTAATTTTAAAACAAGGAAGCCAAGGATGGAGAAAACAAGAAGGCCAAACTGGAAATGGATACGACCAAAAATGGGAGTGGTTGGCAAATAAATTCCAAGAAAGTCCCCCGTCGGCAACAAAGTCGAAAACAGCTATTTTAGTATTTTAAAAAAAAAAAAAAAAAAATTTGTTAAGGTCACAAAGTCATATTTATTTTTGATTTTAACTTGAAAGGGTTTTCAAAGCTGAGTATGCCTGTCAAATATGAAGTTTTTTATCTCTTATGGTTTTAAAATTTAATGGCAGTCTGACATTTCCTGGATACAAGAAAAAAAATTCCAAGATGTAGAGTTTTGGAAATAAAAAAAAAAGCGTTTATCATGATTATTCGATAAAAAATGCGGGATTCCTCCTCATAATGGTAGTATGCCTTTTCAACTAGTTTTCTCAAGGTCGAACCAGGAGGCGTCATGTTATTTAAGCTAGTGGCTAGTCCTAACGTGAGAGTTATCTAGACGACATAATCTTACTCTCTGCGTAAGTTCTTTGATTGACGTCACGCACAAAGTCATACCGATGTTACCAACTATTCTAATTTGGTTGTTTTTTTTTTTGGTGATTTTGCCATTCTAAAGGTTAATTAAACGATCTCTTATAATTCTCGTACGTGGGTTTTTGCCTTATGCTCGACAAACACCTTTTGTACTCATGGCAACTTCTTTTCTTTTATGAATTAACAATGAAACAGCCTCCGTTGTACTTTACGTCAGCTAATAGGCACACGTAAGTTTACATGTTAAATCTACGCATATATCGTATACCTCACGATGTTTGATAAAATGCAAAAATACTCGTAAGCTACGTTTTACTTCCTACGGTCCCTTGGTTTACGACCTGTAGTAAAACTCGGTCCAGAACTTTGATCTAAATTATGAAATAATCATTTTTCAAGACAACAATCATGTATCTGGTGGCAAATTTTCCAGTCCCCATTTTAAACGGTGTTCTTTTGTATAAAAACTTAGGGGGACTAAAGTTCTAACAACTCTAATTTTGTGGGGTTCCCACAAAAAATTAACGCCCTACGTCATAGAAAATATAATCTGGATGACCATCAAAAAGACTGATATCTATGTATTTTCCGCCGTCCCTTCTACAGTCTTATTACAGACTTTCTCCTTCTAACCTGAACGTTTACACGCCTTATTAAACACGGCGGTGGGGACCTTAAATGATGAGGCTTGTTTGAAATCTCTTTCACAGGAGACATTGTCCCTGAATCGTGACCCACCTCTGACGTGTTTTTTACGGTCGGGACTCGAACAAATCAAAGGTCCTCAGCTCGCTTTCAAGACCGGCAGAGCACTGTTTCCTTTTCTTCATTTGATGTCCGCTTAATATATATTGATACCAAAATGTTTTTTCTGCATCAACATACATAACATGTTTCTAATATTTTTTACGACCTCTAAACTTGAAGACGAGTGTTTTGACCCTTGATCTCTACATGGAGGAATATTTTATGTATTTAAGTATGTATATAAAATATATAAGAATTAATTTAATAAAATCCTTACGCGTTAAAGGATGAATATGAAAAAATATTGAATGCAATTTCATTTTGACGTTAAATGAAACATTCATAACGGCGCTCCGTAAACCAGTTAATCACACCACCAATTGAGTGAACGTTTGTTACTTCAATTGACCCGACCTCGGCATCGTTTACCAGCAGCACGCACAATCGAATATTTTGTGTAATATGATGGTTTCCGTGTATTTTTCTATACTATTATCATGTTTGTGTGTCCATACAGCTTTGTCAGTTTGTCTTCTATTTCTCTCTTTTGAATAAAATGAAATTTTATTCCAATTTTTACAACAAAAAGAACAAGATCAGCAACAATAATAGTGATGAATGCCCCCCCATAAAAATAAACAAATAAATAAAATAAGATTTTTAAAAAGTAAAATTTGTTACTTTCTTCATAGTATAACACTGACGGAGTTTTCAATAAATACCGTGTCGCATGTCTACAACAGTAATTTCCTTTGTAGTGTTACATATTGAAACCTTTAACGAGGGGTGTGCTTTGAACGTAACATTTAATTCACGTAAATATAGCAACAACCTCGGTGATTTAAGTAGTAGCTCCATTTTATTTCTTACATCAGTACCACTGCATAGAAAGCATTTGTTTGTAGGTACCTGTAACACCAAAAGCTGGATAAGTTAAGATTGCGAATACCTAATGAATAGATCTAATTAACAACCATAGTGTTTTGTGGGCAGATGCACTAGGAAATGCAATTGATTATAAAAGAGGCCGATTAAATTTTTGAACTAATTTTCCGGAGAAAATGTAAACAGAAAGAGTCTTAAAGCACGCGAGTATGTAAAGTAACTATGTGGTAAATATATTTGAATTTCCCACAGAAACTATAACATTAACAGATTAACTTTTAGGAAATTCATTACCCATTATTCGTAAAAAATCTTGACTTCGTTTTACAAATAGGATTCCCATTATTATTATTAAACTTCACATACACAATGACAAGTCAAAATACAAAGACTACTCTAAAAGTGTTTTTTGATCTGGCAGATGGACCATTTTCCAGTTCCTGGTAAATATATAAATATTTCAATTATTTTACTCATTTAAACTTTTTATTTTATTTTACATTTTTTTCTTCTATTTACTAGAAAAAAAGAGGAGTTACTGGCTCAGTTATGTGGCAGAAGTCACCATGGAGCTATACAATACATGAATATAAATAATATACTAGAGCATATAACACATTACAAAAATATTTGATTGTAGTGCAATTACGATACCGACTTAGGACGGTCATTTAATTTGACAAAAGCCAAACAAATGGTGTGATTAACCGGCTTACGGGCCCTCCTTCCCATTCACCATAACAGCAGAACAATCAAAGGACGTACATTTAAAAATTTATAAATAATCCATTCCAATAGCATTCCTTATATACATACAAAGCTTGTACTCTCAATAAAATGAATTTAGTATTGCGGATTTTATTATTTTTGTCTATTTAAATAAGTTTAACGTAACGTTGTTTGAAGTATTCTATATTAAGAATATGATATGTATAAAATGTCGAGATATAAGTGCACTGGAAAATGGAATTACTTGTAAAAGTAGATGTCGAGTAAACGAGATATTGAGTATTATTCTCAAAATATTCAAATGATGTATTGGATAACAACATGAACATAAAAGCAATTGTCTCGAGCACCAATCTGATTATAACCATACATGTATCTTTTATCGTTCTCTCTATGTGTCCCATTGCGGAAAAAGATCTGGCGAAACCCCGTAAGTAGTCATGTTCTGGCTCAGCCAATCAGTGCTTCGGCTTCAAATTCCTAAGAATGAAATTAACATCCACTGGGTGTGTGACCTACCAGTGTTTTTCACATATTGCGTCACAATCACGTGTCAAGCCGAGTCATTGATTGGCTATATATGGGT